>JAWPHD010002799.1:0-240675 GCA_037043455.1 Cyrtodaria siliqua | reverse complement strand
CATCCTCTCTCAAAATGCAGTTCAAAATTGTTTCATTGCCGGAGACCTTGACCTCTGACCTCAAAATCACAAAAGCGCACCTCTCATCACATCAGGGTTCCCAGGGTTCACCTATGAATTTTCATGAGATATTATCCTCACGGGAGAGGAGTTAAGGTTCGGACAAAGTTTTTCATTACTCGTTCCCGCTGACCTTGACCTCACAATCAATAGGGTCATCCTTATCACAGGCAGTGCACCTATGAAGTTTCAATAGATTTGCCTCAAGGGAGTGATAGTGCCGACAAAGATTTTCATTATCGCTCCAGTAGACCATGTCCTACTGACCTCAATATCCAATAGGGTCACCTCTCACCACCAGCAGTTCACCTATGAAGATTCATGAGATTTGCTTAAGAGGATATGAGTTATGGAGCGGACAAGGTTTTTTTATTATCCGGCTACGGTGACCTTGAGACCTTTGACCTATTGACCTCAAAATCAATAGGGTCCATCTCATCACAGGCAGTGACCCAATAAGTTTATGATATTTGCTTCAGTGGGTATATTAAAAAAAACATATACAAAATATTTAAACAAAAATTAATAAGGTATTAAGATATTGCCATTGCTAACTCCCAAACTCTTAAAACAAGTATAGGGATTTTTATTTTTTATTAAGATATTTAACGCAAGGGCAAATCAGATGCTGAATTATTAATCATTAAGTAAATTTGGATTATTCCGACAAAAAAAAGTAATATAAAATAAAATAATAATAAAACGATAGCATTTTAAACTAAATCAAGAGCCATAACTCCTCTGTTACTAGTCGACTGGTCCAACATATTTAAAAAATAATATAATAAAAAAAAATTAAAAAAAACTAATAATTTAAAAAAAAAAAAATATAATTAAAAAAAAAATAATAAAAAAAAAAAAAAATTAAATCCAAATTTAAAAAAAAAAAGAAATTTAAAAAAAATAAAAAAATAAATAAATGAATGTAATAAAAAACATAGTTAAAAAATTTAAAAATTAAAAAATAAATTAAAAAAAAAAAAAAATAAGAAATAATATAAAAAAGAAAGTCATAAAATCTGTAAAGTTTGCAAAGATCGGATGAAAATGAAGGCCCCATCATGTTAAAGACACAATTCAAGCCTATTGTATTTGGGGGGGAGAGAATTTCTATAGGTAACTGTAAATCGCTGTTAGAAATACATTTGCACAAGGAATTGATATTATTAGTTTTTTGTCAAGGGACGAGGCCCGTCCCATAAAGAGTGTATAATAATGTAGTAAAAATTATAACCCGTTTTGCATTTCATGTGCACTTGTATATTATGTTAAAACAACTATGTATAGATGGATTTTCTTAAAGACCCGTGTTAACAGTTAATAGTTTTTGTATTTTAGCACAATATACTCTATTGTCAGTTACTTCTCTGCCATGTTTTAGTAAATCTCAAATGCAAGAAACTCATCGGGACTTCAAAATTCAAAAATCGTTGTCATCTGTCAGTGTTTTTGATCCCCTGAGCCGAAGGCTCAATGTGATGTTTTGGAATCACTCTTCGTCCGACAGATCGTCTGTCCTGTCGGTCCGTTGTCATCGTTATATTTTGCTTCTGACGACTTTTTCTCAGAAACCGCTTGTCGGAATTCAACCAAATCTTATATGAATTAATTAAACTGGATTTTATAGTTGAACCAACAGCTAAGGTCATTTTGCGACATTCCAGCTTTTTATTGGTGGAGGAAGACCCCAGGTGAGAACCCGGGCATTTTTTCGTGCACGGGCGCGCACCTGAGTAGAACCACCGACGTTCCGCAAGCAAGCTGGATATATAGCTTGATACTCACATACTAAACAGTCCTGGCTCAATGTGGAATCGAACCCACAGCGGTGAGGGACATGTGATTTCAAGTCTAAGACCACTCGACCACGGCCGACCCCCAAGTTTATGTGAAGCATCATTATATGTTTTTTCGAATGGTGCACCGGTGGTCATAAATGCCCCCGCAATGGTGGAACTAATATAATTTATATGGTGCATCACTTCGTGTGTTGTTGTTTGTTTTCTGATATTAATAATAACAACAAGAGAATCGGTAGAACCGATGGATGCATCCCGAAAGTTACCCAGAATTTTTTTTTTTTTGTGTGAGTGCTTCCTTATTCAAAGTGAATCCGTACGAAACTCTATTATACTCCGGATAAGATTTTTCAAAAAAGGGAGATAATTAAAAAAGTAGTGAAGTTAGATTCCGTATGAACTGCACTCCGTCTCATTGTCCTGATCATTCACACAAACTTTAATCAAGCATACTTTTTGAGTTATGCTCCGAACAAAAAGTGTGACGGACAGAAAAAGCGGCGACTATATGCTCCCCCATAATAAACAGTCTAGTGTTTTTAGTTACAATATATTTTTTATCAAAAACTAAGGTAATAGTAAAAGAAAAGAAAACAAGAGGCCCAAGAGGCCTGTGGACGCTCTACCTGGCTAACACGGCTCTTATAACATCAATGAAGTGAGTGACTCACATTTAATTTTTTTGGGAAAGTTTGGGCAAAAAACAGCTTTTTAACTAAATCAAGGTGCCATAACTAAAGAATCTGGTAAAGTTTGGTAAAGATCAGATGAAAAATGAGGCCCTACCGTATTAACTAGGCAAAATATAACATGTTTAACTAAATTAAGAACCATAACTCCTCTGTTACTGGTCCGACTGGTGCAAACAAAGATCAAAAAAAAAAAAAAAAAAAAAAAAAAATTAAACAAGAGGTCAATGACCTTGAAGCTCTACTGACTTGATTTTGATTTCAGGAAGTAGTGACTACAAACTTGATTTTTGAAAATCTATTTTAGCTGTGGTGGCCATCTTGAATGTCCGGCCGACCTGAAATTTTGCTAGGATCAATTAGACATCAAGAGCAACATTTCTGTGAAGTTTCATGAAAAATCCGTCAAGTACTTTCAGAGAAGTAGTCGCTACAAGTTTTCATTATATAACTCTATGTAAACAAAGATGGCCACTGGCAGCCATGTTTAACGTCGAATCAAAATAATGTTCAACTCGGATAACCATCATGTCATGCTGATCATTTTAGAAAAAGTCCCATATCAAATCTCTTAAAAGTTTCAAGAAGTCGTCGCTACAATCTTATTTTTTTTAAATCTATTTTTAGCCCGTGGCGGCCATCTTGATTTTCCCGGCCGACCTGAATTTTGCTATGATCAATAAGACATTAAGAGCAACATTCCTGTGAAGTTTTATGAAAATACTGTAAAGTCGTTTCAGAGGAGTAGTCGCTACAAGTTTTTATTATATAACTCTATGTAAACAAAGATGGCCACTGGCAGCCATGTTTAACGTCGAATCAAAACGATTTTCGACAAGGACCAACATCATGTCATGCTGATCATTTTAGAAAAAGTCCCATATCAATATCTCTTATAGTTTCCAAGAAGTAGTCGCTACAAAACTTATTTTTTAAAAAATCTATTTTTAGCCGTGGCGGCCATCTTGAATTTCCGCCGACCTGAAATTTTGCTAGGATCAATTAGACATCAAGAGCAACATTCGTGTGAAGTTTCATGAAAATCCGTCAAGTACTTTCAGAGAAGTAGTCGCTACAAGTTTTCATTATATAACTCTATGTAAACAAAGATGGCGCCACTGGCAGCCATGTTTAACGTCGAATCAAAATAATGTTCAACTCGGATAACCATCATGTCATGCTGATCATTTTAGAAAAAGTCCCATATCAAATCTCTTAAAGTTTTCAAGAAGTCGTCGCTACAATCTTATTTTTTTTAAATCTATTTTTAGCCGTGGCGGCCATCTTGATTTTCCGGCCGACCTGAAATTTTGCTATGATCAATAAGACATTAAGAGCAACATTCCTGTGAAGTTTTATGAAAATCTGTAAAGTCGTTTCAGAGGAGTAGTCGCTACAAGTTTTTATTATATAACTCTATGTAAACAAAGATGGCCACTGGCAGCCATGTTTAACGTCGAATCAAAACGATTTTCGACAAGGACCAACATCATGTCATGCTGATCATTTTAGAAAAAGTCCCATATCAATATCTCTTATAGTTTCCAAGAAGTAGTCGCTACAAACTTATTTTTTAAAAATCTATTTTTAGCCGTGGCGGCCATCTTGAATTTCCGGCCGACCTGAAATTTTGCTAGGATCAATTAGACATCAAGAGCAACATTCGTGTGAAGTTTCATGAAAATCCGTCAAGTAGTTTCAGAGGAGTAGTCGCTACAAGTTTTCATTATATAACTCTATGTAAACAAAGATGGCCGCTGGCAGCCATGTTAAACGTCGAATCAAAACGATTTTCGACAAGGACCAACATCATGTCTTTAGAAAAAGTCCCATATCAATATCACTTATAGTTTTCAAGAAGTAGTCGCTACAAACTTGTATTTTGAAAATCTATTTTTAGCCATGGCGGCCATCTTGACTTTCCGGCCGACCTGAAATTTTGCTAGGATCAATTAGACATCAAGAGCAACATTTCTGTAAAGTTTCATGAAAATCCGTCAAGTAGTTTCAAAGGAGTAGTCGCTACAAGTTTTCATTATATAACTCTATGTAAACAAAGATGGCCACTGGCAGCCATGTTTAATGTCGAATCAAAATAATGTTCGACTCGGATAACCATCATGTCATGCTGATCATTTTAGAAAAAGTCCCATATCAATATCACTTATAGTTTTCAAGAAGTAGTCGCTACAAACTTATTTTTTAAAAATCTATATTTAACTGTGGCAGCCATCTTGAATTTCTGGCCGATCTGAAATTTTGCTAGGATCAATTAGACATTAAGAGCAACATTCCTGTGAAGTTTCATGAAAATCCGCCAAGTAGTTTCAGAGGAGTAGTCGCTACAAGTTTTTACTATATAACTCTATGTAAACAAAGATGGCCACTGGCAGCCACGTTTAAAGTCGAATCAAAACGATTTTTGATAAGGACCAACATCATGTCATGCTGATCATTTTAGAAAAAGTCCCATATCAATATCACTTATAGTTTTCAAGAAGTAGTCGCTACAAACTTGTATTTTGAAAATTTATTTTTAGCCGTGGCGGCCATCTTGAATTTCCGGCCGACCTGAAATTTTGCTAGGATCATTTAGACATCAAGAGCAACATTCCTGTGAAGTTTCATGAAAATCCATCAAGTAGTTTCAGAGGAGTAGTCGCTACAAGTTTTCATTATATAACTCAATGTAAACAAAGATGGCCGCTGGCAGCCATGTTTAACGTCGAATCAAAACGATTTTCGACAAGGACCAACATCATGTCTTTAGAAAAAGTCCCATATCAATATCACTTATAGTTTTCAAGAAATAGTCGCTACAAACTTGTATTTTGAAAATCTATTTTTAGCCATGGCGGCCATCTTGAATTTCCGGCTGACCTGAAATTTTGCTAGGATCATTTAGACATCAAGAGCAACATTCTTGTGAAGTTTCATGAAAATCCGTCAAGTAGTTTCAGAGGAGTAGTCGCTACAAGTTTTCATTATATAACTCTATGTAAACAAAGATGGCCGCTGGCAGCCATGTTTAACGTCAAATCAAAACGATTTTCGACAAGGACCAACATCATGTCATGCTGATCATTTTAGAAAAAGTCCCATATCAATATCACTTATAGTTTTCAAGAAGTAGTCGCTACAAACTTGAATTTAAAAATCTATTTTTAGCTTTGGCGGCCATCTTGGATTTCACATCAACATAAATTTTTGCTAGGATCAACTAGACTTCATGGGCAACATTTCTGTAAAGTTTTATGAATATCCATCCAGTAGTTTCAGAGAAGTAGTCGCTACAAATAAAAGTTAACGGACGGACAGACGGACAGACGGACGGACGGACGCCGGACGCCGCACCACGGCATAAGCTCTGCTGATTTCTGATCAGTAGAGCTAAAACGAAAAAGAATTAAAAAAAAAAAAAGGAAAAAAACAACAACAACAACAATTGAACAAATTTAAAAAAAAAAAAATTAAAAAAAAAATTAAAAAATTAAAAAACAACAAAAAAAAAAACATTTAATTTTTTAAAAAAACAACAATTAAATAAAAAAAATTAAAAATTAAAAAAAAACAAGGAACATGTATATGATATTTCAGTTGAATGGATTAAGTGGTTTCGGAGGAGATTTCATTTGAAATTTCCTTAAATTTAACCTAGTTTTAGCCATGGTGGCCATCTTCGATGACTGGCGGCCACGAAAAACAAAAATCGGAGAGGGACTATCCCAAATATCATTGTGATTAAGTTTCGTCAAAGTCCATCAAACGGTTTCAGAGAATATGTCATTTTTAAAATTCAAAGTTTTCTCTAAAAAGTGACCACGCCCTTTGGCAGCCATGTTTTTTGACGAATCCAAATAATTTGAACAATCTTGGTAGAGAGTCACCCAAAGAACATTTGTGTGATATTATTTTGAAATCCAACCAGCAGTTTCAGAAGACAAGAATTTTAGAACGTTTTATATAATATACATATAAGGAGAAAAAGCCCCGCCCCTGTGGCGGCCATGTTTTTTTGACCAATCCAAATAATTTGAACAACTATGAAAGGCAATCCCTAAAGGAACATTTTTGTGAAAGAATTTTCAAAATCAGACCAGCGATTTCAGAGAAGATTTTTTAAGGTTTTTCAACATGGTTGCTATGGAAACCCCAAATCCCTTGGCACAATGCCAAAATTTGAACAACTTTGCTTTCCTCTGACCCAAGGATGCTTCCTGTGAAGTTTCAATTAATGTAATACATGAAAGCTCTGTGCCATGTGGTTCCAGAGAAGATTTTTTTCAGTTTTTCCCTATACAAGCCTATGTAAAACTGTGACCCCCGGGATGGGGCCAAATGTGACCCCTGGGTCACCATTTGAACAAACTTGGTAGAGGACCACAAGCTTATAGCAAATGCAAAATATTAAACCTCTGGCTCTTGCAGTTTCAGAGAAGAAGATTTTTTAAGTTTTTCACTATACATGTCTATGTAAAACATGTGACCCTTGGGGCGGGGCCAAATGTGACCCGAGGGTCACCATTTGAACAAACTTGGTAAAGGACCATAAGCTTATAGTAAGAGCAAAATATCAAACCTCTGGCTGTTGTAGTTTCCGAGAAGAAGATTTTTTAAAAAAAATTCCTATATAAGTCTATGTAAAACTGTGACCCCCGCGGCGCGGACAAATTTGACCCCAGGGTCACCATTTGAACAAACTTAGTAGAGGACCATAAGCTGATGCTACATGTAATACATGAGAGCTCTGTGCCTTGTGGTTTTAGAGAAGATTTTTTAAAGTTTTTAGCTCTACTGGCCAACGGCCAGCAGAGCTTATGGGATGGTGTGTTGTCCGTCGTCCGTCGTCTGTCTGTCGTCTGTCGTCTGTCTGTCTGTCGTCTGTCGTCTGTCGTCCGTTAACTTTTCTTCAAACGACTTCTCCTCAGAAACCGCTTGGCTATTTTTGACCAAACTTCATGTGTATGATCCTTAGATGAATGCTTTTTAGATTTGTTAAAATTAGGTCAGCGCTACATCCAAGATGGCTGCCATTACCATATATGGTCGAAACCTTAAAAAATCTTCTTCTCCAGAATCGCTGGACAGATTTCAACAGTTTTTCTTTTAAAATGATCGCCAATGCCTAGACTATCAAGTTTGTTCAAATAAAGTCCCCGGGGTCAAAAATGGCCGTGCCCCGGGGGTCCAAAGTATATATATCGAGGTTTTGCATGTTTTTCATATAGACATATAGGAAAAAACTTTAAAAAATCTTCTTCTCTGAAACCACAAGGCACAGAGCTCTCATGTATTACATGTAGCATCAGCTTATGGTCCTCTACTAAGTTTGTTCAAATGGTGACCCTGGGGTCAAATTTGTCCCCGCCCCGGGGGTCACAGTTTTACATAGACTTATATAGGATTTTTTTTTAGAAATCTTCTTCTCGGAAACTACAAGAGCCAGAGGTTTGATATTTTGCATTTACTATAAGCTTATGGTCCTTTACCAAGTTTGTTCAAATGGTGACCCTCGGGTCACTTTTGGCCTAGCCCCAAGAGTCACATGTTTTACATAGACATGTATAGGGAAAAACTTAAAAAATCTTCTTCTCTGAAACTGCAAGAGCCAGAGGTTTAATATTTTGCATTTGCTATAAGCTTGTGGTCCTCTAACAAGTTTGTTCAAATGGTGACCCAGGGGTCACATTTGGCCCCACCCCGGGGGTCACAGTTTTATGTAGGCTTGTATAGGGAAAAACTGAAAAAATTCTTCTTCTCTGGAACCACATGGCACAGAGCTCTCATGTATTACATGTAGGATCAGCTTATGGTCCTCTACTAAGTTTGTTCAAATGGTGACCCTGGGGTCAAATTTGTACCCGCCCCGAGGGTCACAGTTTTACATAGACTTATATAGGATTTTTTTTTTAAAAATCTTCTTCTCGGAAACTACAAGAGCCAGAGGTTTGATATTTTACATTTATTATAAGCTTATGGTCCTTTACCAAGTTTGTTCAAATGGTGACCCTGGGGTCACATTTGGACCCGCCCCAAGGGTCACATGTTTTACATAGACATGTATAGGGAAAACTTAAAAAATCTTCTTCTCTGGAACTGCAAGAGCCAGAGGTTTAATATTTTGCATTTGCTATAAGCTTATGGTCCTTTACCAAGTCTGTTCAAATGGTGACCCTCGGGTCACATCTGACCCCACCCCGGGGGTCACAGTTTTGTCAATGAAAGCTCGGTCAAGTTCGAAAACCATTTTGCCAAACTTTACCAGATTTTCTGACTTTCTTTTTTAGCTCTACTGGCCAAGGGCCAGCAGAGCTTATGGCATGGCGAGTTGTCTGTCGTCTGTCGTCCGTTAACTTTTTCCTCGTTAAACATCTCCTCAGAAACCACTGGTCCAATTTAATTGAAACTTCACAGGAAGCATCCTTGGGTTAGGGGAAAGCAAAGTTGTTCAAATTTTGGCATTGTGCCAAGGGTTTTGGTTTCCATGGCAACCATGTTGAAAAACCTTAAAAAAATCTTCTTCTCTGAAACTGCTGGTCTGATTTTAAAAATACTTTCACAGAAATGTTCCTTTAGGGATTGCCTTTCATAGTTGTTCAAATTATTTGGATCGGTCAAAAAACATGGCCGCCACAGGGACATGGCTTTTTCTCCTTATATGTATATTATATAAAAAGTTGAAAAATTCTTCTCTTCTGAAACTGCGGGTTGGATTTCAAAATAATTTCACACAAATGTTCCTTGGGTGACTGTCTACCAAGATTGTTCAGATTATTTTGATTCGTCAAAAAACATGGCTGCCAAAGAGCGTGGTCACTTTTCCCTATATGTATTTAGAGAAAACTTTGAAATTGTTTTTGTTCAAAAGTATTTGACATCTTCTCTGAAACTTCTTGAAGGATTTTGTTGAAACTTTATCACAATGATCTTTGGGATAGTGCGCCTCAGATTTGTGTTTTTCGCAGCCGCCAGTTGTCCAACATGGCCATTATGGCTAAAACTAAGTCAAACTTAAGGAAATTTCAAACGACATCTCCTCTGAAACCACTTAATCCATTCCAGTGAAATATCATGTACATGTTCCTTGGGTTGGCCTCTATTTAATTTGTGTTTATCGTTATCATCGAATAATCAAAATGGTTGCCATGGTGACCCAAGGTTTACATAAGAGTTATATAGGAAAAGGTTAAATATGAAATCTTCTCTGAAACCTTTTGAAGGATTTTGTTGAAACTTTATCACAATGGTTCGCGTCTATTAAGTTTGTGTTTTTAGCTCTACTGGCCAAGGGCCAGCAGAGCTTATGGGATGGTGTGTTGTCCGTCTTCCGTCGTCCGTCGTCCGTCGTCCGTCCGTCGTCCGTCCGTCGTCCGTCCGTTAACTTTTCTTCAAACGACTTCTCCTCAGAAACCGCTTTGGCTAATTTTGACCAAACTTCACATGGATGATCCTTAGATGAATGCTTTTTAGATTTGTTAAAATTAGGTCAGCGCTACATCCAAGATGGCTGCCATTACCATATATGGTCGAAACCTTAAAAAATCTTCTTCTCCAGAACCGCTGGACAGATTTCAACAGTTTTTCTTTTAAAATGATCGCCAACGCCTAGACTATCAAGATTGTTCAAATTAAGTCCCCGGGGTCAAAAATGGCCGTGCCCCGGGGGTCCAAAGTTTGTATATTGAGGTTTTGCATGTTTTTCATATAGACATATAGGAAAAAACTTTAAAAAATCTTCTTCTCTGAAACCACAAGGCACAGAGCTCTCATGTATTACATGTAGCATCAGCCTATGGTCCTCTACTAAGTTTGTTCAAATGGTGACCCTGGGGTCAAATTTATCCCCGCCCCGGGGGTCACAGTTTTACATAGACTTATATAGGATTTTTTTTAAAAAAAATCTTCTTCTCTGAAACTACAACAGCCAGAGGTTTGATATTTTGCATTTACTATAAGCTTATGGTCCTTTACCAAGTTTGTTCAAATGGTGACCCTCGGGTCACATTTGGCCCCGCCTCAAGGGTCACATGTTTTACATAGACATGTATAGGGAAAAACTTAAAAAATCTTCTTCTCTGAAACTGCAAGAGCCAGAGGTTTAATATTTTGCATTTGCTATAAGCTTGTGGTCCTCTAACAAGTTTGTTCAAATGGTGACCCAGGGGTCACATTTGGCCCCACCCCGGGGTCACAGTATTACATAGGCTTGTATAGGGAAAACTGAAAAAATTCTTCTTCTCTGGAACCACATGGCACAGAGCTCTCATTTATTACATGTAGCATTAGCTTAAGGTCCTCTACTAAGTTTGTTCAAATGATGACCCTAGGGTCAAATTTGTCCCCCCCCCCCCCCCCCCGAGGGTCACAGTTTTTCATAGACTTATATAGGATTTTTTTTTTAAAAATCTTCTTCTCGGAAACTACAAGAGCCAGAGGTTTGATATGTTACATTTATTATAAGCTTATGGTCCTTTACCAAGTTTGTTCAAATGGTGACCCTGGGGTCACATTTGGCCCCGCCCCAAGGGTCACATGTTTTACATAGACATGTATAGGGAAAAACTGAAAAAATCTTCATCTCTGAAACTGCAAGAGCCAGAGGTTTAATATTTTGCTGTTGCTATAAGCTTATGGTCCTTTACCAATTTTGTTCAAATGGTGACCCTGGGGTCACATCTGGCTCCGGCCCGGGCGTCACAGTTTTACATAAATGCTTGTATAGGGAAAAACTGAAACAAATCTTCTTCTCTGGAACTGCAAGAGCCAGAGGTTTAATATTTTGCACTTGCTATAAGCTTATGGTCCTTTACCAACTTTGTTCAAATTGTGACCCTTGGGTCACATTTGACCCCGCCCCAAGGGTCACATGTTTTACATAGACATGTATAGGAAAAACTTAAAAAATCTTCTTCTCTGAAACTGCAGGAGCCAGAGGTTTAATATTTTGCATTTGCTATAAGCTTATGGTCTTCTACCAAGTTTGTTCAAATGGTGACCCATTGGTCACATTTGGCCCCACCCTGGGGGTCACAGTTTTACTTAGGCTTGTATAGGCAAAAACTGAAAAAAATCTTCTTCTCTGGAACCACATGGCACAGAGCTCTCATGTATTACATGTAGCATCAGCTTATGGTCGTCTACCAAGTTTGTTCAAATGGTGACCCTGGTGTCAAATTTGTACGCGCCCCGGGGGTAACAGTTTTTTAATTTCTTTTTGATTTTTTTTTTTTTTTAATTTGATTTTTTTTTTTTTTTTTTTTTTCAATTTCATTTTTTTTTTTTTTTTGATTTTTTTTTTAATTGTTTCATTTTTTTTAAAAAAAAAAAAAAAAATTATATTTTTTTTTTTTTTTTTTTTTTTTTAAATTTTTTCATCTTTTTTTTATTTTTTATTGATTGATTTGAATTATTGTTCTTTTAAAAAAAAAAATCATTATCTTTTTAATTACTTGACACTTACTTTAAAATTTCTTGTCGGCGCTACTCATCCTAAATGCCTTGTTGAATTTCGACGAAACTTGGCAGGAAGCATCAGTAAGATGTCTAGTTGTGCATTTCACGCTTTTGTTCCAGTTCGCTGATTTTTGACGGGAGTTATGGCCCTTTGACATTTTTATTTTAAATTTCTTGTAGGCGCTACTCCTCTTAAATGGCTTGTTGGATTTCTACAAAATTTGGCAGGAAGCCTCAGTATGATGTCTAGTTGTGCAAAGCGCGGTATATCAATGAAATCTTGGACAGTTTTGAAAACCAGCTAGATCTTGTTAGTAATAACAGAGTTATGGCCCTTGATTTGTTGAAAAATGCTATATTGTATTTTCCTTTGTTAAATCTATAGGAGAAGAGAGCTATATCTATTTAAATCTATAAGAGCTGTTTTAGCCAGTAGAGCGTCCACAGGCCCTCTTGGGCCTCTTGTTTCCTATATGTCTATATGAAAAACATGCAAAACCTCAATATACAAACTTTGGACCCCCGGGGCAAGGCCATTTTTGACCCCGGGGACTTTATTTGAACAAACTTGATAGTCCAGGTGTTGGCGATCATTTTAAAAGAAAAACTGTTGAAATCTGTCCAGCGGTTCTGGAGAAGAAGATTTTTTAAGGTTTCGACCATATATGGTAATGGCAGCCATCTTGGATGTAGCGCTGACCTAATTTTAACAAATCTAAAAAGCATTCATCTAAAGATCATCCATGTGAAGTTTGGTCAAAATTAGCCAAGCGGTTTCTGAGGAGAAGTCATTTGAAGAAAAGTTAACGGACGACAGACAGACAGACAGACGACGGACGACAGACAACACACCATCCCATAAGCTCTGCTGGCCCTTGGCCAGTAGAGCTAAAAACTGTGATGGGGCCTCGATACAATGTCTCTGTGGTAATCAGTCAGCGAGAAGTAAGCAGTTAAAAAGCATGCTATCCATGATTTTTCAACGACTACATTCAGTTGGGAAATGTGTCTTTAACGAGGCAAAAAATAGCATTTTAAACTAAATCAAGGGCCATAACTCCACTGTTATTGGTCTGATATGGCTGGTTTTCGAATTTGTCTAAGCTTTTATTGATATTAACAATCTGATAAAGTTTGGTAAAGATCGGATGAACAATGAAGCCCCTATCGTCTTAACAAGGCAAAATATAGCATTTTTAACTAAATCAAGGGACATAACTCCGCTGTTACTAGTCCGATATGGCTGGTTTTCGAACTTGTCTGAGCTTTTATTGATATTAACAATGTGGTAAAGTTTGGTAAAGATAGGATGAAAAATGAAGGCCCTATCATCTTAACGAGGCACAATATAGCATTTTAACTAAATCAAGGGCCATAACTCCGCTGTTACTGGTCCGATCTGGCTGGTTTTCGCACTTGTCCGAGCTTTCATTGATATTAACAATCTATTAAAGTTTGGTAAAGATCGGATGAAAAATGAAGGCCCTTGGCCAGTAGAGCTAAAAAAACTCATTGTAAAACTTCAATGTAAATTAACAAAGTGCCAAAGGTAGGTCAAGGTAATTCATATTGACCCACTTTTCACTGGAACATATCGCTGCCATATAGTTATAAACATTTGTAAAGTTTGAAAGCTCTAAGACATCTTGTGTTGGAGAAATGGACTTAACAAAAAACTTTGATGTAAGAAACTTGAATGAAAAACTTGAATGAAAATTTTTGATGTATATTAACAGTGTAAGAAGAAGGTCAAGGTCATTTATATTGACCTGATTTGGGTAGGAACATATTGCAGCCATAAAGATGTAAGTGTATATGAAGATTGAAAACTGTACGTCTTTTGGTATCTGAGAAATTGACTTATAAACAACTTGAATGTAACAAGAGGCCCAAAAGGGCCTGTATCACTCTACTGGCTATATGGTGTCCATGGTGGGGTGAGGTGGGGTGGGGTTAGGGGTGGGATAGAAGGATTGTGTGTCAGATATGGCAATATCAAACTAGTTTTATATAAACTGTCTTCAATTACCAAGATATATTTAGCTCAAGTTTGGCTGGCTTTAAAACAAATCAATTTTCACATGTGACCCAGGGGCGGGGCAAAATTTGACCACAGGGTCACCATTTGAACAAACTTGGTAGAGGACCATAAGCTGAGTGTAACTACAAAATATTAGACCGTTGGCTCTTGTAATTTCATCAGAAGATTTTTTAAGTTTGTCCTTATTTAAGTCTATATATAAAACATGTGACCCCACTAGTTTTATATAAACTGTCTCCAATTACCAAGATATGGGGGAGGGATATATTTAGCTCAAGTTTGGCTGGCTTTAAACAAATCAATTTTCACATGTGACCCAGTGGCGGGGCAAAATTTGACCACAGGGTCACCATTTGAACAAACTTGGTAGAGGACCATAAGCTGAGTGTAAATACAAAATATTAAACCGTTGGCTCTTGTAATTTCATCAGAAGATTTTTTAAGTTTGTCCTTATTTAAGTCTATATATAAAACATGTGACCCCAGGGATAGGGCCAAATTTGACTCCAGGGTCACCATTTGAATAAATTTGGTAGAGGACCATAAGCTGATGGTAAATACAACATATTAAACCTCTGGCTATTGTAGTTTTAGAGAAGACTGTTTTAAAGTTTCCCCCTATGTAACTATGTAAAACATGTGAACCTGGGAAGGGGCCAAATTTTACCCCAGGGTCACCATTCCAACAACTTGATAGAGGACCATAAGCTGAGAGTAAATAAAAAATATTCAAAGAAGATTTTTTTTTTTAAGTTTTCCCCTATATATGTCTATATAAAACTGTGACCCCTTGGGGCGGGCCCAAATTAGACCCCAGGGTCACCATTTGAACAATGTTTTTAGAGGAACATAAGCTGATAATAATTACAAACTATTAAACCTTTAGCCCCTGTAGTTTCAGAGAAGAATTTTTTTTTTAGTTTTTCCCTATATCAGTCTATGTGAAACTGTGACCCCTGGGTTGGGGCCAAATTTGACCCAAGGGTCACCATTTGAACAAAATTGGTGGAGGACAAAAAGCTGATGCTAAATACAAAATATTAAACCTTTGGCTCTTATAGTTTCATATTTTTGAAGTTTTCCCTATATAAGTCTATGTAAAACTGTGACAACTGGGGCCGGGCCAAATTTGAGCCCAGGGTCACCATTTGAACAAACTTGGTTAAGGATCCATAAGCTGATAATACATAAAAAAATATTAACCTTTATCTCTTGTAGTTTCATAGAAGAAGATTTTTGAAGTTCTTCCATATAACTCTATTTAAAACTGATCCAACAAGGGCCGCTAAGCTCCCAATTAAAGAAACAAGAGTCCCAAGAGGGCCTGTGGACACTCTACTGGCTAACATGGCTCTTATAACATCAATGAAGCGAGTGACTGCCATTTATGTTTTAGTGGAAGTTTCGGGCAAAAAACAGCTTTTTGACTAAATCAAGGGCCATAACTAAAGAATCTAGTAAAGCTTGGTAAAGATCAGATGAAAAATAAAGGCCCTACCGTATTAATGAGGCAAAATATAGCATTTTTAACTAAATCAAGAGCCATTACTCCTCTGTTACTGGTCCGACTGGTCCAACATAGAAAAAATTAATTAAAAAAAATAAAAAAATAATAATTAAAAAAAAAAAAAATTAAAAAAAAAAAGAAAAAAAGAAAAAGAAAATGTAAACAAATTTAAACAAGAGGGCCATGATGGCCCTATATCGCTCACCTGTGTTAATTTGAACCAATACAAGAGGGCCAAGATGGCCCTAAAGCGATCACCTGAGTACTGGCACATTATCGAACTTCTTCGAAATCTTATGGTCATATATAATCTGTGCAAGTTTGGTTAAGATTTTTCAAGAAATGTGGGCTCTGTTGTGTATAATAACATTGATATAGACAGTTTAAGACACTGACAAAGTTTGGTATAAAAGATCAAATACAAAATGAAGGTGCTAGAGAGTAACACCTTGGGCAGAGCCAAATGTGACCCCAGGGCTACATGTAACATATGAGAGGTGTGCTTTGTGGTTTTAGAGAAGATGATTTTTTAAGTTTTTCCCTATAAAAGTCTATGTAAAACGTGACCCCTGGGGTAGGGCCAAATGTGAACCCAGGGTCACCATTTGAACAAACTTGGTAAAGGACCAAAAGAGTATAGTAAATGCAAAATATTAAACCTCTGGCTCTTTTAGTTCCAGAGAAGAAGATTTTAATGTGTTTCCTGTATAAGTCTATGTAAAACTGTGACCCACGGAGTGGGGTCAAATTTTACCCCAGGGTCACCATTTAAACAAACTTGGTAGAGGACCATAATCTAATAGTAAATGCAACATACTAAACCTCTGGCTCTTGCAGGTTCAGAGAAGATTATTTTTTTCCTATATATATGTCTATATAAAACCGACCCCCGGTGCACGACCAAGTTTGACACCAGGGTCACCATTTGAACAAACTTGGTAGAGGACCATGAGCTTATAGCAAAAGCAAAATATTAAACCTCTGGCTCTTGCAGTTCCAGGGAAGAAGATTTTTTTCAGTTTTTCCCTATACAGGCCTATGTAAAACTGTGACCCCCGGGGCGGGGCCAAAAGTGACCCAGGGTCACCATTTGAACAAAATTGGTAGAGGACCATAAGCTTATAGCAAAAGCAAAATATTAAACCTCTGGCTCTTGCAGTTTCAGAGAAGATGATTTTTTAAGTTTTCCCCTATACATGTCTATGTAAAACATGTCACCCTTGGGGCGGGGCCAAATGTGACCCAAGGGTCACCATTTGAACAAACTTGGTAAAGGACCATAAGCTTATAGTAAATGCAAAATATCAAACCTCTGGCTCTTGTAGTTTCCGAGAAGATTTTTTTATTTTTTTCCCTATATAAGTCTATGTAAATCTGTGACCCCCGGGCCGAGGACAAATTTGACCCCAGGGTCACCATTTGAACAAACTAAGTAGAGGACCATAAGCTGATGCTACATGTAATACATGAGAGCTCCGTGCCATATCGTTCCAGAGAAGAAGATTTTTTTCAGTTTTTCCCTATACAAGCCTATGTAAAACTGTGACCCCTGGGGCGGAGCCAAATGTGACCTCTGGGTCACCATTTGAACAAACTTGGTAGAGGACCATGAGCTTAAAGCAAATGCAAAATATTAAACCTCTGGCTCTTGCAGTTTCAGAGAAGAAGATTTTTTAAGTTTTTCCCTATTCATGTCTATGTAAAACATGTGACCCTTGGGGCGGGGCCAATAAATGTGACCCCAGGGTCACCATTTGAACAAACTTGGTAAAGGACCATAAGCTTATAGTAATTGCAAAATATCAAACCTCTGGCTCTTGCAGTTTATGAGAAGAAGATTTTTTAAAGTTTTTTCCTATATGTCTATGAAAACATGCAAAATCTCAATATACAGACTTTGGACCCCCGAGCACAGCCATTTTTGACCCCGGGGACTTCATTTGAACGAACTTGATAGTTTAGCCGTTGGCGGTCATATTAAAAGAAAAACTGTCGAAATCTGTCTGGAGGTTCTTGAGAAGAAGATTTTTTAAGGTTTTGACCATATATGGTAATGGCGGCCATCTTGGTTGTCGTGCTGACCTAATTTTAACAAATCTAAAAAGCATTCACCTAAGGATCATCCATGTGAAGTGTGGTCAAAATTGGCCAAGCTGTTTCTGAGGAGAAGTCGTTTGAAGCAAAAGTTAACGACGGACCGACGACGGACGACGATGACGGACGACGACGGACGACGGACGAAGAGTGATCCCAATAGCTCACCTTTGAGCCTTCGGCTCAGGTGAGCTAAAAAAGAAAGCCATAAAATCTGCTAAAGTTTGGCTAAGATCAGATGCAAGATAATACATGAGAGCTCTGTGCAATGTGGTTCCAGAGAAGAAGATTTTTTTCAGTTTGTGCCTATACAAGCCTTAGTAAAACTGTGACCCCCAGGGTAGGGCCAAATGTGACCAATGGGTCACCATTTGAACAAACTTGGTAGAAGACCATAAGCTAATAGCAAATGCAAAATATTAAACCTCTGGCTCTTGCAGTTTCGGAGGAGAAGATTTTTTAAGTTTTCCCTATACATGTCTATGTTAAACATGTGACCCTTGGGGCAGGGCCAAATATGACCCCAGGGTCACCATTTGAACAAACTTGGTGAAGGACCATAAGCTTATAATAAATGTAAAATGTCAAACCTCTGGCTCTTGTAGATTCCGAAAAGAAGATTTTTAAAAAAAAAATTCTATATAAGTCTATGTAAAACTGTGACACTCGGGGCGGGAAAAATTTGACCCCAGGGTCACCATTTGAACAAACTTAGTAGAGGACCATAAGCTGATGCTACATATAATACATGAGAGCTCTGTGCCATGTGGTTCCAGAGAAGAAGATTTTTTTCAGTTTTTCCCAATACAAGCCTATGTAAAACTGTGACCCCCGGGGTGGGGCCAAATGTGACCCCTGGGTCACCATTTGAACAATCTTGGTAGAGGACCACAAGCTTATAGCAAATGCAAAATATTAAACCTCTGGCTCTTGCAGTTTCAGAGAATATGATTTTTTAAGTTTGTCCCTATATAAGTCTATGTAAAACTGTGACCCCCGGGGCAGGGACAAATTTGACCCCAGGGTCACCATTTGAACAAACTTAGTAGAGGACCATAAGCAGATGCTACATGTAATACATGAGAGCTCTATACCTTGTGGTTTCAGAGAAGAAGATTTTTTTAATTTTTTTCCTATATGTCTATATGAAAAACATGCAAAACCTCAATATACAAATTTTGGACACCCGGTGCACGGCGATTTTTGACCCCGGGGACTTTATTTGAACAAACTTGAAAGTCTAGGCGTTGGAGATCATTTTAAAAGAAAAACTGTTGAAATCTGTCCAGCGGTTCTGGAGAAGAAGATTTTTTAAGGTTTCAACCATATATGGTAATGGCAGCCATCTTGGATGTATCGTTGACCTAATTTTAACAAATCTAAAAAGCATTCATCTAAGGATCATCCATGTGAAGTTTGGTCAAAATTAGCCAAGCGGTTTCTGAGGAGAAGTCGTTTGAAGAAAAGTTAACGGACGACAGACGACAGACGACGGACGACAGACAACACACCATCCCATAAGCTCTGCTGGCCGTTGGCCAGTAGAGCTAAAAAGAACCAAGGTTTCTTATGAGAAAATAATATTAAAATTTTTAAAAAAAATAACCATAAAAAAAAAAATTAACAAAAAACAAGAGGCACAAGAGGGCCTGTGGATGCTCTACTGGCTAACATGGCTCTTATAACATCAATGAAGCGAGTGACTGCAATTTACGGGTTTTTTTGAAAGTTTCTGGCATTTTTAACTAAATCAAAGGCCATAATGAAAGAATCTGGTAAAGTTTGGTAAAGATCAGATGAAAAATGAAGGCCCTACCATATTAACGAGGCAAAATATAGCATTTGTAACTAAATCAAGAGCCAGAACTCTTCTGTTACTGGTCAGCTATGGCTGCTTTTCGAACTTTCAAAAAAAAAAAAAAAATCAAATAAAATTACAATATAAAGTAAAAGGAAAGTCATAAAATCTAGAAAAGTTTGGTAAATATCAGATGCAAAATGAAGGCCCTATCGTACTAACGAAGCAAATTATAGCTTTTTTAATGAAATCAAGGGCCATAACTCCGCTGTTACTGGTTCGATATGGCTGTTTTTCAAACATGTCCGAGCTTTAATTGACATTAACAATCTGATAAAGTTTGGTAAAGTTCGGCCCCTATCGTCTTAATGAGGCAATATATAGCATTTTTAACTAAATCAAGAGCCATAACTCCGCTGTTACTAGTCCGATTTGGCCGGTTTTCCGAACTTGCCGAGCTTTCATTGATATTAACAATCTGATAAAGTTTGGTTAAGATCGGATGAACAATGAATCCCCTATCATCTTAACGAGGCAAAATATAGCCTTTTTAACTAAATCAAGGGCCATAACTCCACTGTTTTTGGTCCGATATGGCTGGTTTTCATACTTGTTCGAGCTTTCATTGATATTAACAATCTGGTAAAGTTTGGTAAAGACCAGATGAGAAATGAAGGCCCTATCGTCTTAACTAGACAAAACTTAACGACGGACGACGGACGGACAACGCAGACGGACGGACGATGGACAACTCGCCATCCCATGAGCAGCTAAAAAGAAAAGTTGAACCCATGAACCAAGTTTTCTTACGGAGAAAATAAATAAACAAGAGGCCCAAGAGGGCCTGTGGACGCTCTACTTGCTAACATGGCTCTTATAACATCAATGAAGCGAGTGACTGCAATTTACATTTTTTTTAAAGATTTGGGGAAAATACAGCATTTTTAACTAAATAAAGGGCCATAATTAAAGAATCTGGTAAAGTTTGGTAAAGATCAGATAAAAAATAAAGGCCCTACCATATTAACAAGGCAAAATATAGCATAACAAGAGCCATAACTCCTCTGTTACTGGTCCGATCTGGCTGGTTTTAGAACTTGGTCAAAAGAGCTAAAAAAATAAATAAATAAATAAAAAAATCAAAAAAATTCCAAAAATGAAACAAATCACAAAAAAAGAAATACAAAAAGAAAATGAAACAAAAAAAATGAAAACAAGAAATCAATAACAAGAGGTCAATGACCTTGAAGCTCTACTGATTGATTTTGATTTCAGGAAGTAGCCGCTACAAACTTGTTTTTTGAAAAATTATTTTTAGCAGTGGCGGCCATCTTGAATTTCCGGCCGACCTGAAATTTTGATAGGATCAATTAGACATCAAGTGCAACATTCCTGTGAAATTTCATCAAAATCCGTCAAGTAGTTTCAGGAGTAGTCGCTACAAGTTTTCATTATATAACTCTATGTAAACAAAGATGGCCGCTGACAGCCATGTTTAACATTAAATCAAAACGATTTTTGACAAGGACCAACATCATGTCATGCTGATCATTTTAGAAAAAGTCCCATATCAATATCACTTGTAGTTTTCAAGAAGTAGTCGCTACAAACTTGTATTTTGAAAATCTATTTTTAGCCATGGCAGCCATCTTAACTTTCCGGCCAACCTGAAATTTTACTAGGATCAATTAGACATTAAGAGCAACATTCCTGTGAAGTTTCATGAAAATCCGCCAAGTAGTTTCAGAGGAGTAGTCGCTACAAGTTTTTACTATATAATTCTATGTAAACAAAGATGGCCGCTGACAACCATGTTTAATGTCGAATCAAAACGATTTTTGACAAGGACCAACATCATGTCAAGCTGATCATTTTAGAAAAAGTCCCATATCAGTATCATTTATAGTTTTCAAGAAGTAGTCGCTACAAACTTGTATTTTGAAAAATTATTTTTAGCCGTGGCGGCCATCTTGAATTTCCGGCCGACCTGAAATTTTGCTAGGATCAATAAGACATCAAGAGCATTCATAATATAACTCTATGTAAACAAAGATGGCCGCTGGCAGCCACGTTAAACGATGAATCAAAACGATTTTTGACAAGGACCAACATCATGTCATGCTGATCATTTTAGAAAAAGTCCCATATCAATATCACTTAGAGTTTTCAAGAAGTAGTCGCTACAAACTTGTATTTTAAAAATCTATTTTTAGCTTTGGTGGCCATCTTGGATTTCACATCAACATGAATTTTTGCTAGGATCAACTAGACCTCATGGGCAACATTTCTGTAAAGTTTAATGAATATCCATCCAGTAGTTTCAGAGGAGGAGTCGCTACAAATAAAAGTTTATGGACAGACGGACGGACAGACGGACGATGGACGCCGCACCACGGCATAAGATCTACCGATCTCTGATCTCAAGATCAGTCGAGCTAAAAACAAAATGCCATTCTATTAAAAACAAGAGGCCCAAGAGGGCCTGTGGATGCTCTACTGGCTAAAACAGGTCTTATATCAAGGGTTGTCGACATAAAATTCCCATCAGTAGTTTTTTTAAAACATAGCAAAAACAACAGGGATAGGATGGCCTTAGATCGCTCACCTGGTAATCGTGGGCAATATGTCTGCTGTGTCTAATCTGGCATGGGCATTTTTTAATTTGTCCCACTTTCTTCCATGAATGAAATTTCATAAAAATGGGTAGGGGGGAGGGTCTATATTAACATTCTAAACAAATATGGTAAAGATTAGATAAAAAATGAAGTAACTACAAATTTAACAAGAGCTGTCGGAGAACAGCGCAGCTCGACTATTCGATTTTTACAGAGAATAATAAATTTATAGCAAGTATATACCATCAGAAAACAAGGCTACAACAATGTGGGATGGGGTTGGGGCACAACATAACTATGTGTAAGAATTGACCAAAACTACACAGAAATATGTAAAAAATAAAAAATAAATAAAAAATAATAAATTCGACTTTTGAGTGGGTGCGGGGTGGGGGTGGCGGATAGGCGTGGTGGATGTTGGGGTGAGCAGGGGTGCTGAGGGCAATATATATGTGTAAGAAGCTATGTAAAAATTGACCAAAACAACACAGAAATATGTAAAAATAAAATAAAAAAGGGTGGAGGGGTTGGCAGTGGGGGCGGGAGTGGGGGGTGGGGGTGGGGAGGAGGGAGCCCATGCCCCAATATGGGTGAAGTATGAATTTAAGATGCATAATGCTATAACAAATCCCAAACCAAAATTATAGATATATACATGCTTACATGCAAACCTAAATCTGCCTTTATTTCACATTTTATAGGCCATCACAATTTGGGTTCCATGGGAGCCCAGAATTTGCAGAAGACAAAATTACTTATCCAACCCTTTACAACATACTATAAGGAAACCAATTCCAAAATTTAGTTCAGCTAGGACAAGAAATGTAAGAGATATAGACCTGTAAACACAGCTTACACGCAAAATTTGATGTGAAACAGACGTATTTTAAGGGCTATCAGAATTTGGGTTCCATGGGAGCCCAGGGGTTACAGGAACCAAAATTACTTAAGCAGTCCTAAAGATACAGCTATAAGGAAGCTAATGGCCAAATCTGCTTGTGCTAGGGTAAGAATTGTAAGAGATATAGACTTGTAAACACAGCTTACACGTAAAATTTGATATGAAATGGGACACATTTTATGGGCTATCATAATTTGGGTTCCATCGGAGCCCATGGGTTACAGGAACCTAAATTGCTTATGCAGCCCTTAAGATAATGCTATAAGGAAGCCCATGTCCAAATTTGGTTGTGCTAGGATAAAAAATGTAAGAGTTAGAGACTTGTAAACACAGCTTACACGCAAACCTTGGTGTGGGATGCTGACGCCAACGCCGACGCCGACGCTGACCCCGGGGTGATTACTTAAGCTCTCTTATTCTTCGAATAGTCGAGCTAACAAAGGAAAATACAAAAATACAATATAGCATTTTTCAACAAATCAAGGGCCATATTAACCTGTCGTTACTAACTAGATCTAGCTGGTTTTCCAACTTGTCCAAAATGTCATTGATATACCATGCTTTGCACAATTAGACATCATACTGAGGCTTCCTGCGAAATATTGTAGAAATCCAACAAGCCGTTAAGGAGGAGTAGCGCCGACAAGAAATTTAAAGTAAAAATGTCAAAGTGCCATAACTCCGTCATAAATCAGCAAACTGGAACAAAAGCGCGATATGCACAACTAGACATCTTACCGATGCTTCCTGCCAAGTTTCGTCGCAATCCAACAAGGCGTTTAGGAGGAGTAGCGCTGACAAGAAATAAAAAAAAAAATGTCAAGGGCTTTCTAGCAAATCTAGCAACTCCATCAAAAATCAATGAACCGGAAAAAAATGCAATAGGCACAGCAATGCTTCCTGCTAACATGGCGTTAACAACAACAACAAAATTAAAACAAAAAAATAATGAAATAAGAAAATTAAAAAAATTTTTTTAATAATAATCAAGAAATTTAAAAAAGAAATGTCAAGGGGCTGTAACTCCATCAAAAATCATTGAAACGGGAAAATAAATGCAATAGGCACAGCAATGCTTCCTGCTTACATGGCGTTAACACCAAAAAAAAATTAAAACAAAAAAATAATGAAATAAGAAAATTAAAAAAAAAATAATAAAAAAATAATAAAAAAATAAAATAAAAAAAAATAAAAATTAAACAAGAAATAATTAAAACAAAATAATTAAAAAAAAAAAAAATGGAAAACATCTGGTAAAGTTTGGTAAAGATCAGATGAAAAAAATGAAATCCCTATCGTATTAACGAGGCTGAATATAGCATTTTTAACTAAATCAAGGGCCATAACTCCGCTATTATTGGTCCGATCTGGCTGGTTTTCGAACTTGTGCAAGCTTTCATTGATATTACCAATCTGGTCGGATGAAAAATGACTGCCTTTGGCCAGTAGAGCTAAAAATCATCAGCTCCAAAAAGTAGGTCAAGGTCATACATGAAATCCAGGCATCCAAAAAAATGATGCACTAACGAAGACACAACTACGTCAAAATAGAATATGTTTTCTTCCAAAGATTAAGCTATAAATTAGGTTTAAAACATCTAGTGCATAATTCTAGTTCATGAGAAAGTGATGTAAATGTAACAATTAATGTTATCTGCCCTTTGCTTGGATGGTGAAGGTCACATCCACATTTGCTTTGTCATGATGCGATGTACCACTCAAGATACAACTTTAAGCAAAGTTTTAAAGGTCTAGTGGATACAGTTTGTGAAAAAGTGACCTAAATCCAAAAGTTGAACCTAAAAATTATTAAGTTATCTGCCCTTTGCTTGGAGGGTCAAGGTCACTTTCACATTTGCTTTGTCACATTGCCATGTACCACCCAAGATACAACTATAAGCAAAGTTTTAAAGGTCTAGTGCATACAGTTTGTGAAAAAGTGACCTAAACGCAAAAGTTGAACCTTTCCTTGGAGGGTCAACGTCACTTTCACATTTGCTTTGTCACGTGGCCATGTACATCCCAAGATACAACTATAAGCAAAGTTTGAAAGGTCTAGTGCATACAGTTTGTGAAAAAGTGACCTAAACGCAAAAGTTGAACCTTAAAATTATTAAGTTATCTGCCCTTTGTTTGGAGGGTCAAGGTCACTTCCACATTTGCTTTGTCACATTGCGATGTACCACCCATGATACAACTATAAGCAAAGTTTGAAATGTCTAGTGCATACAATTTGTGAGAAAATGACCTAAACGCAAAACTTGAACCTAAAAATTAGTAAGTTATCTGCCCTTTGCTTGGAGGGTCAAGTTCACTTCCACATTTGCTTTGTCACGTTGCGATGTACCACCCATGATACAACTAAAAGCAAAGTTTGAAAGGTCTAGTGCATACAGTTTGTGAAAAAATGACCTAAACGCAAAACTTGAATGTTGACGCCGCCATCGCCGCCATTGCCGCCGCCGGAAAAGCAACACCTATGTCTCTTTTTTTCTTCGAAAAGGCGAGATAAAAAACGATTTCTTGTTATCGCAAATGACATCTCGTTGTTCGTAGACGTGTATTTTATACACTTAAACTTAAAAGCCGTTTAATACTGTAGCGACAGAGTGTAGATTCTCAAAATATTTAAGTTATATATAATATAGTACTGGTCATCTGTATAGGTAAATTTAGAGAAGTTTTGTAGTTTACATGTCATACAATTTGGCTGCTGATGTGGTTGAATTGAAGAAGTAGAATCTACACAAATTTGAAACTTACAGTTGTATATATTGCAGTAACTTGAGTAAAACATCAATACTATTATACATATATATCATTATGTATTATTAATATACACTGCTATGGGGCACTCAGAAAGCGGCATTTATTTTAACAACTTCCGGCATATTGAAAAACAACAGACAGGGATTTTCCTATACTAATTACTATTTGTTTTGTTCAGATTTGTGGTTTGTTTACGCAATACCAGGAGTGAGACAATAATAGTCAGATAGCGTCATTGGAACATCCGCTACACTGATAAGTAGGTTTAAGCGTGTTTTATACACTATCAACATGGTGCGAAAAAAGGCCAAAACAGTGTGCATTACTGAGATTAAGTGTGTCACACTACCTGACAGTCCAAGTCCCCAGCAGTGTACATGCATTGAGGCTCTATCTATAATATTAGGATTGAATGGGATGTTGATGGAACATCAAAAAATTGGGCTCCCATTGGGTGTGATTGATGGGCCGTGCCTGACACTCACGGTGCCTAAGCTGTGCATCATGGGTCTGCTTGATAACCACTATAGGCCATTAGAGTCCTACTTATTAGGTTTTTCGAGTATTCCAATAGGTCAACCTGAGATAAATATCTCTGTATGTATTAGCTAAGATTTAAAATTAAACAAAATAAAAGCTGCAAATATTAAAAGTTAGAACTTGTAGGTTTATATATGATATCCTTCCAGACTGTCTCTTGCTATAATATATTCAACTGTATTTTCAAGCTGTGTTCTTTCTGTCGCAAGTCACAATTATCATATAAATAGTGTTCAATAGTTTTATCGATGGCATCATGCGATCCGTTTGATCGTCAATGTAAACCTCACAGTATGAATTGGCGATTGTTTGGCCGTCTTCTTACAGATACTTCCTTCAAAATCAAGTAGTCTTAATTACGGAAGTATTCATTTCTAAAATCACTTTTTAGTGGGTTGTAAATATCCGTTGGCTTTTCCGGAAGTTAAAATTTAAAAACATTGTTCCGTTTGAAAAACTGACATGCGCAGTGTAACTGTCTACGCTAGACTAAATGGCCAATTCAAAATGAAAGTAATCAAAAACAATAGAATAGAATAGAATAGCAGTAAAGTGTGACAGACGCTTGCAGAGAAATATGAGTGTTCGATTGCATGCGCCTTTATGATAGTACGAATAACTGAATTGTCAACATCAGGAAATGGCAATAATTTCTCACGATTCTCTACGTACCAACGCCAAGAAAGCATGTATTTACGTTGTAATAAGTCATACCTTTATGTGTGTCTTTTGTTTTAATCATAATGCAAGTAGGATTTGAATATTTACTAGAGAACTTTCGCAGAACGAACTTTCATGACATTTCGTACTAAAGACTATTCGTACTCGTAGTGTTTTTTCATTGGCGATATTATCTATTCAAGTTTTCTAAATCAGATATCTAAAAGGACAAGAAAAAGAATACACTCTTATAGTCAAAACTAACAGGGCCATGGGCAGAAAAATACCATTTTACATTTAGACACAAGAGTGTTTTTTTTTTTTTTAATATTTTGATAATTAGCTTTAATTAAGCATAATTTTGATAGAGCATCATCAAAAAAACTGACCAATCAGTGACCAGAAATAATACATACCAATACATTCTGGTAGGTGATAAACTCTGTCTTTATCTTTGATGTTCGACCAAGTTTTATGTAACTGTTAAATTTAAGGTATCTACAGTGTTTTTTATTTAAAAACCCTGCATATTTCATGCACATTCATGCAAATTGATTCGTAATATATGTATCTTTCAAAATCAAAATCTTGAAAATAATCGTCTTTTTATTCTGCCGCCAGAGATTTTTTATTTTACTATTGAATGTAAGGATAAAAACCGAGTAACACTAATTTTATCACCTACTGAAAATAAGATAAAATCGCAACATCTCTGCTATGGAAAATTATGAATAACTGATCTATGATCTTCGCAGTACATAGTGGTACATATGTCAATGTTGTGTCACATCCCTTGAATCAAGCTTTTCAATTTATGAACGCCAGTCAATTAAAGAAACATCGAGGCGTATTCTACCCGGAAACCAGGCGGAATCTGCCTGGAAAGTAGAGGGAATTAGAATTTAACAGGCGTCATTGAACAGGACTGTAAAATTTTGAAGTCAAAATGATTTTATGCCACCCGGCAAAAGGCGTCCTTTTAGATGACGGGCGTCAATTTGGACTTTTAACTGAGAAATTTAACTGAGGCGTCATTTCATACTTAGGAATTTTACAGAAATGTTATTTTGAAGTTAATATCAGGGCGACATTGCATGGTACTCAGAATATTTAAGGGTGGATTTGTTGGTGGGCGGGGGGTTTAAAAAGGCCTTTGCTGCCCCTAAAAAATGGCAAAAAAAACATTCTAAGTGTATGCCATGCTAGGCAGGCGACCCAATAACATTGCAATTAATTGAAATTTAATCATTCACGTTTTTAGTTTAATATTGAAATAATTATAACTTTGTGCTATACATTCCGGGGCATAGCTGTGTCTAAAACAGTGTGTAAGCACAAGGTTTAGAGGGGTCAGGGGGCATGCCACCCCACCACCTTTGATTTTTTTTTTTAGAAGGAAGCCAAATCCTGCATTTTGATGGTATTTTAAGCAGCAAACATTATGTCTTTAACCCGCGATTTCAAGCTTTTGTAATCTGCGATTTCACAACAAAAACATCGAAACAGAACCATTATATTAATATGAAAACTTGCTTTCTGAAAATCTTTCGAAAGTTTGCTTGGTTCTGAAAGACCACGAGCAAAAACAGTTCAGACTTATTTTCTGAAAAGACCATGAGTAAAAATTGGTATGAGCTGACCATACCCCTCCACCCCATACTCCCTCCGTTTTCATTGCATTTTTTGTTTTTTAAATTTCTGGGGACAATGTGTAGGCATGTAATGTGTAGGCACGTGCCTACCGTGCCTATAGCTATAGGCAGCTACGCCACTGACAATTAATATAATTTCATATTTTGAATCAGTAACAAGAGGCCCAAGTGGGCCTGTGGATGCTCTACTGGCTCAAGATAAAGTTTATGTATAAGGGGTCACAAGTTTTTCTAAAATCATTCAACCGGAACATGGTGATGAAATATGCAACTAGGCTTGGTACTGATCATCCCTGCAAAGTTTCGTTGAAATCCAGCCAGAGGTTCAGGAGAACTAGTCTAGACAAAGTTAGTGTATTAAAACCTTTAAGGGCTCATAACTCTGCCAAAATTCATTCAACCAGAACATGGCAATGACAGGTGCAACTAGGCTTAGTACTGATCATCCTCACCAAGATTCGCTGAAATCTGGCAAAGAGTTCAGAAGAGACTAATCTGGACAAAGTTTGTGTATTAAAACATTTAAAGGGTCACAACTCTGCCAAAAATCATTCAACCGAAATATGGCGATGATCTGCACAACTAGGCTTGATACCGATCATCCTTGTCAAGTTTCGTCTATATCCAGCCAGGGTTCAGGAGAACTTAGCCCAGAAAAAAATTGTGGTATCAAAATCCTTTAAAGGGCCATAACTCTGCCAAATATCTGTAAACCGGAACGTGACGATGACATGCACAACTAGGCTTGGTGCTGATCATCCCTGCAAAACTTCATTGAATTCTTGCGAGGGGTTCAGCAGAAGTAATCATTCAACCGGAACACGGCAATGATTTGCAAAACTAGACATGGAATTGATCATCTCTAAAAAGTTTCGTTTAAATCCGGCCAGGGGTTCAGGAGAACTAGTCAGAACAAAGTGTGTGTATTAAAACCTTTAAAGGGTCATAACTCCACCAAAAATCATTCAACCGGAACACGCCGATGATTTGCACAACTAGAGATAGAATCGATCATCCCTAAAAAGTTTTGTTTAATCCGGCCAGTGGTTCAGGAGAACTAGTCAGAACAAAGTTTTGGTATTAAAACCTTTGAAGGGCTATAACTCTGCCAAAACCATTCAACTGGAACATGGTGACTATGTACAACTAGGCTTGGTACTGATCAACCCTGCAAAGTTTCAATGAAATCTGGCCAAATGAACGCCCTTTCGTCTTAATGAGGCCAAGATATAGCATATTTCAGAAAATCAAGGGCCATGACTCTGATCTAAATGGTCTAATCTGGATGTTTTTCAAACTTGTTCAAGCTTTCATTGATATTAACAATCTGCTAAAGTTTCTTAAAGATCGGATGAAAGATGAAGGCCCTATCGTCTTAACAAGGCAAAATATGGGATTTTTAACTAAATCAACAGCCAGAACTCCAGTTTCTGGTCCGATCTGGTTGGTTTTTAAATTTGTCCAAGCTTTCATTGATATTAACAATCTGGCAAAGTTTCAAAAAGATCACACAAAAAATGAAGGCCCTATCATATTAGCGACGCAAAATATAGCATTTTTAACTTAATCAAGGGCCATAGCTCCACTGTTACTGGTCCGATCTGGCTGGTCTTCGTACTTGTTCGAGCTTTCATTTATATAAACAATCTGGTAAAGTTTGGTAAAGATCAAATAATAAATGAAGGTGCTAGAGTGTTCACAAGGCTTAATATCGCATTTTTCAACAAAACAAGGGCCATAACTCCCTTGAAATTATTTCGATCTTGCCTGTTTTCGAACTTGTCTGAGCTTTCATTGATATTAAGATACTGGCAAAGTTAAGTAAAGGTCCGATTAATATTGAAGGCCCTAGAGTGTTCACAAGGCAGAAAATAGCATTTTTCAGAAAAAAACAAGGGCCATAACTCCGATGTTACTGATCCGATTTAGCTGGTTTTCAAACTTGTTTGAGCTTTCATTGATACTAACAATCTGTGCAAGTTTGGTTAAGATCAAATAATAAATGAATGTGCTTGAGTGTTCACAATGCAGAAAATGGCATTTTTCAGGAAAAACAAGGGCCATAACTCTGGTGTTACCGATCTGGCTGGTTTTCGAATTTGTCCTAGCTGTCATTGATATAAAGACACTGGCAAAGTTTCGTAAAGATTCGATTAATAATGAAGGCCCTTAAGTGTTCACAAGGCAAAAGTTAACAGACGGACGGACGACGGACGGACGACGGACGGACGGACGACTCGCCATCCCATAAGCTCGGCCAGTAGAGCTAAAAATGAAAGTAAATGTGAAATCGTGCTGCAGCAATTCTAAAACAACATTTATTACACCGTGTAATTCTTTATATTAAAATACTGAAAAACACACTTCGTTTAAATCAAGACTTTAATTATCAACTCAAAAGGATAATACTAGAACTTATCCATAGCAAAATGCATTTGTGTTCAATTTGTTCGTTGTGTTCAGCTTTTAAAACAGTGTACACCGATTTTTAAAACATAGATCGTTCATTCTGTGTTCATTCTGCGTTAATTCTGCATTCATTCTGCATTCATTTTCCGTTCGTTCAATGTTCGTTCGGCATTTATTTGGGTACCTGAATGCAAATGGGTCTGTACATGGGGAAAACAAGAGGGACAAAAGCACAAACATGAACATGGGAAAAACAAGATGGACAAGAATTCAGACATGTACATGGGAAAAACAGGATGGACAAGACCTTAGGCATGTACATGGGAAAAACAACGGACAATAGCGCAGGCATATACATTGAAACAAGAGGTCAATGACCTTGAAGCTCTTCTTGTAGATTTTGACAAATAAATCAGCCATGGGAACCTGTGAAGTTTTATGGAAATAAGACCAGCACTTTCAGAGAAGTAATCGCCAGAAGTTTTTCCTATATAACTCTATGTAAACAAAAATGGCCGCTACAAGCTTTCACTATATAACTCTATGTAAACAAAGATAGCCGCTGGCAGCCATGTTTAACGTCGAATCAAAATGATTTTTGACAAGGACCAACATCATGTCATTCTGATCATATCCTTTATGTCAAACACATACTGTAATCTTCTGTGGACTACTTTACCTTTAGACATCATCATTTCTAAAGAAGTCCCATATCAATATCACTTAAGAACTAGTTTCTACAAACTTGTTTGTTAAAAATCTATTTAACGCTTTGGTGGCCATCTTGGATTTCACATCAACGTGAATTTTTGGTAGGATCAACTACACATTATGTGCAACATTTCTGTAAAGATTCATGAAAATACATGCAGTAGTTTCAGAAGAGTTGTGGCTATAATAAAAGTTTACCGGAAGACAGACATACGGACATACGGACACACGGATGACGGACACCACACCACGGCATACTCAGTTGATCTTTGATCAGTAGAGCTAAAAACAAGAAGCCCAAGAGGGCCTGTGAACACGCTTCTGGCTAAAGATAAAGTTTTAGTTAACTCTTTCAACAAGAGCGCCGCCTAACGGGGCATTTTACGCCTGTTTCCTAAAGCACTATTTGTATAAAGTTTCAAGACTGTAGATCAAGTAGTTTGTGAATAACAGCAGGGAAGGAATTTGTCATGATCAGGTCACAATGACCTTGAAATCTGACCTACTAAGCTCGAAATCAATAGGTGTTGTTTTAACATGGGTACTATTTCTGTAAAGTTTCAAAACTGTAGGTCTAAAAGTTACAAGTTATAGAGCGTGTTTTGAAGTTATTGTGTGGAAGGTGTATTTCCATATAAGGTCAGTGACATTGACCTTTGACCACAAAAGCAAAATTTTGCTAGGATCAATTAGACATCAAGAGCAACATTCCTGTGAAGTTTCATGAAAATAAGTCAAGTAGTTTCAGAGGAGTAGTCGCTACAAGTTTTCATTATATAACTCTATGTAAACAAAGATGGCCACTGACAGCCATTTTTAACATCGAATCAAAACGATTTTTGACAAGGACCAAAAATTATGTCATGCTGATCATTTTAGAAAAAGTCCCATATCAATATCACTTATAGTTTACAAGAAGTAGTCGCTACAAAATTGTATTTTAAAAATCTATTTTTAGCCATGGTGGCCATCTTGAATTTCTGGCCAACCTGAAATTTTGCTAGGATCAATAAGACATCAAGAGCAACATTCGTGTGAAGGTTTCATGAAAATCCGTCAAGTAGTTTCAGAGGAGTAATCGCTACAAGTTTTCATAATATAACTCTATGTAAACAAAGATGGCCACTAGCAGCCATGTTTACCATCGAATCAAAATAAAGTTTGACTTGGATAACCGTCATGTCATGCTGATCATTTTAGAAAAAGTCCCATATCAATATCACTTATAGTTTTCAAGAAGTAGTCAATACAAACTTATTTTTTAAAAATCTATTTCTAGCTGTGGCGGCCATCTTGAATTTCTGGCTGATCTGAAATTTTGCTAGGATCAATTAGACATTAAGAGCAACATTCCTGTGAAGTTTCATGAAAATCCGCCAAGTAGTTTCAGAGGAGTAGTCGCTACAAGTTTTAACTATATAACTCTATGTAAACAAAGATGACCGCTGGCAGCCATGTTTAATGTCGAAGCAAAACAATTTTAGACAAGGACCAACATCATGTCATGCTGATCATTTTAGAAAAAGTCCCATATCAATATCACTTAGAGTTTTCAAGAAGTAGTCGCTACAAACTTGTTTTTTAAAAACATATTTTTAGATTTGGCGGCCATCTTGGATTTCACATCAACATGAATTTTTGCTAGGATCAACTAGACTTCATGGGCAACATTTCTGTAAAGTTTCATGAAAATCCATTCAGTAGTTTCAGAGGAGTAGTCGCTACAAAAAAAAAATTACGGACAGACGGACGACGGACGCCGCACCACGGCATAAGCTCTGCTGATCTCTGATCAGTCGAGCTAAAAACAATGGGTCCCAGGATTTTTTCTATGCAAAATTCGTTAAAAAGAATCTACATAACATAATATCCCAGGGACTTATTTATGCAGATTTAGAGAATAGAAATTGCATTGCATTAAGTAAGTTTTATTTAACTTTTAACAACACATTTTTAACATCTTAAAATTCTGAATTAGCCTCTGATTTACTTTCATCAGGGTTCTCCCCAGAAATTTCTGAATGCATGTTTTTTATTTTGCTTGGGGTGATTAGGGATAAGGTAATCGCCCCCGTCTTGCATCATTCTTTTATAATTAAACTTCTGCAGTGTTGGAACTTGTTTTTATCACTTTTTACACATGAACATCATTTAAAATATATTGCACTTTCAAATAATTTCTATCAATCAGTTTGTTGCTGATGCAAGTTTGCATAGGAAAATGTGCCACATTTACATTATCGAAACGTCAATGTTAGTCATTGTTCAGTGTCAACGTTAGTCATTGTTCAGTGTCAATGTAAGTCATTGTTCAGTGTCAATGTTAGTCATTGTTCAGTGTCAATGTTAGTCATTGTTCAGTGTCAATGTTAGTCATTGTTCAGTGCATTCAAAGAGGCACGTTAAAGTTATTTATTAAAGCAACTAATAGGTTCGTAATTCAGTATATCATACCACTTTTCCAAATTATTTATTAATAAGATTTATAATTAACCCCAAATAAGGTAACTATGTTACATGTGCCTTTAAGAAATGCATTTTCGCCCTATTCCTGAGGTATAATATTAAACTAACCATACTTGGTATAGTTCATCTGGACAGTTCTGCCCACTGTATTTTGCTACTGGAAAATACATGCGCCTCTTTCAGTTGGCACATCTTCCACAGACACATCACCATATGGAATCAAAGTACTAAAATTACGTAAAAGTTGAGGGTGTTAGATATCATCCTTTACTCATCTATACATCATGGGTACATAGCATTGACACCTTGTATGCCTATAAGATTTTAAGTAAGCAGCAATCACCACAAAACAAATCCTTTTATAAGTTAGAATTTAAGGCATTTTGACTAGTCAACATTTAAAAAAAAATTAAAAGGCCAGTAAAACCTGCAATTGGAATCCAAGACAGATTAGTACAGCTTGGACTTAAGTGGAATAGTTTTCTTTCTAAGATTATCCATACTTAACAATGTAAATGAAAAGTTAGGTATTAAGACTGAATATGTAAACTAGAAGGGTGTTCCGCGGAACACACGTGTCGCCTGTCAGCGCTTTGTCAGTATAACAATGTTTTTTGGACCCAGATAAATGACCTTGACAAACTGGCCTGAGTAAATTTTGATGAAGAAAAAAATGAGTATTTAACTCATATAATGACCTTCAGTGTGACCTTGACCTTTATATTTTAGCATAGTCATGACGATGTTGTCATGATGAGTATATATTGGAAGTTTGAAGAAGAAATATCAAGAAATGAGGAAGTTATAGCCAATGTTAAGTTTTCGTGAGGATAAAAACGAGTATTTCACCCATATAATGACCTTCAGTGTGTCCTTGAACTTTATATTTTAGTATGGTCATGTCGATGTTGTCAAGATGAGTATATATTGAAAGTTTGATGAAGTAATATCAAGAAATGAGAAAGTTATAGCCAACGTTAAGTTTTCGTGATGGACGGATTGACTGACTGACGGACGGACGGACGGACGGACGGAAGGACGACAAAGAGATCCCTATGTATCACAAAAAGTAGAAACTATCTGTTCAGCATATCTGTTCAGCAGTTTTATTCCAAATGGTTTGCGAATAATCTAACAGCATAAACATATGGAGTCAGTGGTGAATTTTCATTGATCGTCGTATAGTTTATGATCAAAAGCAGCCTTGAAATTGTGCCCAAAAATAAAGCATCATGGCGTTTAAAAAATTAATCAATTTTTTGTAGTAATCTGGCAATAACAATATATATATTTTTTTAAATTTGTTTTATCCTTGAATGCCAGGAATATGTAGCACTTATGTAGCGTACTCTGGTATTGCACATTTTAGGCTATGTATGACGGTCGATATTAGTGGTGGAGGCAAACCACCCACTCATTCCACTTCAAACCCACAGCGGTGAGAGAAAGATGGTTTCAAATGCAGTGTCTTTAGCGTTTCGATCACGGAGGCAAGCCTCGTTAAAGTAAACTTTATTTTACATTGATTATGAAACAAGCCACATATCTCAAACAAGAGGCTCAAGTGGGCCTGTAGATGCTCTACTGGTATGATGTGATTTAAAAACAAGAAACATGTTTCCTATATATTACTCAATGTAAACTTGGGTTATCATGGTGGCCATTTTGAATATTTGATAACAAAAAAACACACACTTGATAGAGGCCAACAACAGGAACATGTATATGATATTTAACTAGAATGGAATAAGTGATAATATGCATAAATGTGATACCTCACGGCGTGAGATGAAATCACACGGAATTCTAACCCTCCTCCAGGCCCCACGGAATTTTGTGAAAAACTCCCATAAAATTGCTAAAATCAATTTTTCAAAAATCATCGGTCCATTTCCTTTGTTTGGTATTTCCTTTGTTTGGTATATCATATGTTTGTTGATGTTATTGTCTCGCGACTCGCGAGGTCGTCACTTGACATACCTGGATTTGACCTGGATCAATAGCCTGGGGGGAAAGTGGGTGAAACTGTTATTTGCAAACAGTTTATTGGCTTAATTGATCTTATCAAAGGATTAGCAGCACAGTCTTATGAAGTCTTTAATGATGTCTGTAATTAAATCGATACGACTTGAAACAAATTGCCGGTGTCATTTATTTAAAAGTGGAAAATGAATGTTTGTTAATGGTGACGCAGTAACTTGATAGAGGCCAACCCAAGGAACAGATATATGATATTTCACAAGAATGGAATAAGTGGTTTTGGAGAAGTTTGAAGTTTTCTTAAATTTGACCTAGTTTTAGCAAAGGCGGCCATCTTGGATGACTGGCAGGGCAAAAAAACACAAGTTGGGACTATCCCAAAGATCATTGTGATTTAAGTTTCATCAAAATCCTTCCAGCGGTTTAAGAGGAGATGTTGATTTTATAAAATTGCTAACAGAAGGACACACAGACAGACAGACAGATGGACGACAGACGAAAAGTGATCCCATAAGCTTGCCTGGCCAGTAGAGCTAAAAAATCACTCTCACTGGCCTGGATTACAGCATTAGCGTGATTTTGATGTGGAAAGAAGCCGGTGGAAAACCCACGTGTCCCAGCATGCAACAACTGACCATCTCACGTACAATGCCAAGACGGGGAATCAAACACCAAGTATGACCCAATAATCTCATCGACTTTTGTAATAAAAATGTAGCTTTAAATTAATAATATAGAGATTATTTAACTGCTGGGATCGATTATAGGGAAATTCTTCACAAGATGGTAAATGTGTGGTTCTTTTCACGAACAAGCGTCAGCGAGTGAGTGAAAAAACAACACACATCTACCATCGAGTGAAGGATTTCCTTATAATTGATCACAACAGTTAAATAATCTATTTATTACATTTTAAGTCAGATTATGTATGATTTTAACCAGAAATATTCACTTTATTTAGTGTTATCGGCGGATGACGTCGACGTCACCAACACGTTATTTACATCATAACTCAACATCGCAGTTAGTTATTTTTGTGTTCGGAGTTAGTTAATAATATTAAGCGATTATGAATATTCATTCACTGAGAAATCCCAATCACTCACCCATAGAAATGAAATAAATATAATTATCATATTACATATTTCTTTATTTTGGGAACATAACCCATACCGTCACAATTGGGAAATTTAATGTGATTTTTCTTGAAATGGGGAAACAATACAGTACAACATTTACTTCATTATTGTATCTTTAATACTATTTGCAGTACACGGCTGTAATCAGTGACATTTAATATTGTTTCAAACACAATACTTATTTTCTTTGAATTGGGATATTCTTTCCTCAGAATTGGAGAAAAATATGTTTAGGCATTGGGAATATGAATAAATAACGTCTATAAAACAGCCAAAAAACAACATTGTATTACACATGCCGGTGCACTGGCATAGTGTATAGCATGCATCAGACTGGAGAGCTAAATATCAGTGGCTTTATTTTTGTATGCAATTCATGAGCTTCAAATGTTTTTTTTAAAATTTGGTTTAAAAGAACCATAAAAGGCAATTACTAATCTTACCATGGTGTTATTATCTCTCCAAGATATGCCGAAACAAATGTTCCATCCAGGGTACTGTGGTTTACTGCTAGACTGTATGGGGTGCCACTCGGGCAGGAAGTCATTTCTGTTGACATGTAATGTAATGGTTGCCATGTTGTTTATAGCTGTGTTGTTCGGATTACCGATGTCATTTCCTGTCACCCTCAGCTGTGTTCAGTTAGAAAAAACATTCGGAAAGGTTTGTCACTTTAAGCAATTACAGTGTGAGTCCTGTATGTTTGACTTTTTTGTCCAAGGCACTCTTTTCATTCTCAGAAAAAAAGTGAACAAAACTCTGAAATCATACTGGTTAAAGGGACACACGGCAATCTTGATTTTTTAACAACTTAGGGGTCCAGTTAGTTTTTCTCGTAACTTGCATTTGTTCAATCATTAATATTAATTGTTAGAATAGTTCAAAGCAAATTGTTTTTACATATTATTGACTTTTGATAATATTGCACCTATATTTAAACAAGAGGTCAATGACCTTGAAGCTCTACTGATTGATTTTGATTTCAGAAAGTAGTCGCTACAGACTTGTTTTTTGAAAATCTATTTTTAACCGTGGCGGCCATCTTGAAATTCCGGCCGACCTGAAATTTTGCTAAGATCAATAAGACATTAAGAGCAACATTCCTGTGAAGTTTCATGAAAATCCGTCAGGTAGTTTCAAAGTAGTAGTCGCTAAAAGTTTTCATTATATAACTCTATGTAAACAAAGCAGCCATGTTTAAGGTCAAATCAAACGATTTTTCGACAAGGACCAACATCATGTCATACTGATCATTTTAGAAAAAGTCCCATATCAATATCTCTTATTGTTTTGAAGAAGTAGTCGCTACAAACTTATTTATTTTAAATCTATTTTTAGCTGTGGCGGCCATCTTGAATTTCCGGCCGACCTGAATTTTTTCTAGGATCAACTAGACATCAAGAGCAACATTCCTGTAAAGTTTCATGAACATCCGTCAAGTAGTTTCAGAGGAGTAGTCGCTACAAGTTTTTACTATATAACTCTATGTAACCAAAGATGGCCACTGGCAGCCATGTTTAACGTCAAATCAAAATAATTTTCCACAACGATCTACATCATGTCATGCTGATCATTTTAGAAAAAGTCCCATATCAATATCACTTATAGTTTTCAAGAAGTAGTCGCTACAAACTTATTTTTTAAAAATCTATTTTTAGCTGTGACGGCCATCTTGAATTTCCGGCCGACCTGAAAATTTTTTAGGATCATTTAGACATCAAGAGCAACATTCCTGTAAAGTTTCATGACAATCCGCCAAGTAGTTTCAGAGAAGTAGTCGCTACAAGTTTTTACAATATAACTCTATGTAAACAAAGATGGCCGCTGGCAGCCAGGTTTAACGTTGAATCAAAACGATTTTTGACTAGGATCAACATCATGTCATGCTGATCATTTTAGAAAAAGTCCCATATCAATATCACTTATAGTTTTCAAGAAGAAGTCGCTACAAACTTGTATTTTAAAACTCTATTTTTAGCTTTGGCGGCCATCTTGGATTTCACATCAACATGAATTTTTGCTAGGATCAACTAGACTTTATGGGCAACATTTCTGTAAAGTTTCATGAATATCCATTCTGTAGTTTCAGCTGTGAAGTCGCTACAAATAAAAGTTTACGGACAGACGGACAGACGGATGACGGACGCCGCACCACGGCATAAGCTCTGCTGATCTCTGATCAGTAGAGCTAAAAATATGTAGAATAATAAAGGAAATAGAATTCTAATTTTTTATTTAATTATATGCAAGCAGTTTTAAAGTCAAAATGATACAGGATTAATAAATCGCTGTACTAATTGTAATGCCTGATATAAACTCCAGATTGCCATATGTCCCTTTAAGACAAAATAATTTACATTGTGAACTTCCATATAGCATCAATAGTAGCTGATATTTACTTAATCACATTTTGCAAATTAAATTATTAATAATACAGTCGACCCTGCACATGAGACCACCTCTATTAAGAGATCACCATTTCAGTTTCCAATTAAATGGACTTTCATTAAGAAACCACCTGTTTTAAAAGACCATGGTGATCTTCCATCTAGTGGTCTCTTAATACAGGGTTCACTGTAAATAACATTACATGATTAACTTTTAATCTAAATAACACGTAAAAAGCGCATCAGTGGTCGAGGGGTTAACAACGTTGCATGGTAAACCTTCTCACATCTCACCGCTGCCGGTTCCATCCCACTGGGAGCTCAACTTGTGAGAAAGTGTTGATTCTTATGGATGGTGGGAGGTATACAATGTTTGTTCTACCCAGGAAAAATGCGGTGGTCTGCCTCTTCCACAAAAGAAAATTGACCGTCATATATGGCCTCAAATGTGCTAAATAATTAAATAAAACACCAAACAAACTAGGGACAATAATCTTGCCATGTATTTGACTTGTCTATCTGGATCACCGTTAAGGGGTTCACAAGCTGCAACTTATCAACGAGGATACGGAAATACGCAGCCTTCGCATACGTTGGATCGGTTCTTAAGACACATCTTAGCAGGCTAGCCATTTTACCATTCTGCAGCAATTTAGATAGAAAGATTAATTTCTTATTTAAAGTTTAGCCAGTTCTTTGAGACAAATCCAAGTATTCAGTATGGTTGCTGTTCAGTTGACAGTGAGCTTTGAGATGATAGAGAATATGTAAAATGACAGGTCTGTCCTTACCTGCTATTGTCGCATCAAGAACCTGCTGAATAAAGGACATCACAGGGCAATGGCAAGGCTTTCCCCAGCCCTTTAAGACGTGGCGCTACCGTTACTCAAATTCATTGCCGTGATGCCTTAATCTGATCAATGCTTCCCCATGGCTTACTTAGAAAAGCTGATTACCTTGACTGTTCCCTTAATTAATCCTGAAATGACAACTGAAGACTGTGAAAAAAAAATTGCCTTCGGGACAATCAAAATATACAAAAAGTCTCTCTTTTTCAACCGTCATTTAAAAACAATTGGGATGTGGGAAACCACCCACCTTTCCCACGCCCATACCCATTCCAACGCAATAACGCCACCACTGCTATAAAATCCTGGGGAAAGCCCTAAATGGTTGGACATGGCTTACACTGTGGCTTTAATAACAGACGGGATGGACCATTCGGTGGTGGGGGCATAAAAGAAAGTACTATAAAACGTGAAATGGTTCTAAGATAGGATATAACTTAAAAGTTTCCTTAAATAAAGCGCAATACCGTATTTTACCTTGTATAGTACGCAGTTTTTTTACCACTTTTACGGTTTCCGAAAGGGGGGTGCGTACAATATAAGGAAACAATAAAAAGAACTTTTTTTTTTCTTGCAGGAAATCGATGTCTGGGAAGAAAAACGTTGACGACGAACAGACATTTAGACAGAAAATTGTGAATACCGATAATACACAATTTTTTCGTAATTTACTCGCTTCATATAAGTAATATATTGACTTAATCCGATTCATAAATGAATAAAGTGTATTATGATGCTTCTTTTTGTATAAATGTTTGCATGTTTGTTGTAAAACTTGTGTGAAAAATCGTCCCTCGATCTTTTTGTTTATATCGCGTGACGTAATATCACGTGACTTCCAGCTGTTAGACTGGTGCATACTGGGTACATGTAGTATTTTTACAGTTCTATTCTATTCTTATATTTATAGGACTTTATTTAATATTTTATAAAAAATTAATGAAGTTTTTGCTTTATTTTGAAATACATATATTTTAGACGGCGTAGAAAGGCAGAATCACCCTACTTTGAAATGGCAATTATTCAATAATGCTTGTTACCCTTCTGAAAACATGCTTACCGGTACACATTTGATGATTGATAATTGGGTCAAACAATATCGCACCTCGGCTACAGTTTTGACACATTATAAACACGGGTAGAATGGGTTATTCTATTTTTATAATCCTTTGAAGTTGCCGCGAGTATCGACTATTTCTGAGGATGCACTTTGACACGCCGTGTGACCTTTACCAGATTTAGCCATGGGGTACAGGTAACTTATCACGCGTTACACATCTGATTCACTTATGATAAACTCTGGTTCCCGTGAATACACAATGTTAGTATAATCGGCGTAATGGATTACGGTAACCAACGACTTTGCTGTGTTTTAGTAGATGTAATTATCGGATTACGGACAATTATCTGCGGCATTATAATTGGCTCTTTGATGAGATGATACAAGATAGGTACTCCCCTGAAGATTGGCAATTAATGATTGAAGTAATTATATTTTCTTTTGTACGCTAATTATCTTGATCGTGATTTTTTTGATTTTTTTATTTTTTATTTTTATTTTAGTTGAATGGTTCATCTAGGAAAACTACTGTCAACACAAATAAATAAACACACCCACACCCCTCCCACTAGTTTATTTTACCACTATTACTACAATACATCACAGTCTGAATATGCGTTATTCAAATGAAAATGAAAAGCTTCTTCTGTTCATGTTTATTAACAAATGACTTCACCTTTATCTGAAAAAGAAAGCATAATATTTTGATGCGTACTATACACGGAAACAACTTTTTACCCCAGTTTTGACCTCCGAGAAGGGGGTGCGTACTATACACGGGTGCGTAGTATACAAGGTAAACTACGGTAATTAATAATTATAAATCACAACATGCCTTACCAGGCCATAAAGGTATCCCAAAGTTATAAATAGTTGTCAGGAGGATCATCTCGGCGATATCTACAAATGATGCATGCTTTGCGATCCATTTCAATATTTTGCAGCCTAATTTAGAACAGTTACCCTGACACACTGGCCCCCCTATAGTAGAGAGAGAAGAGGGATAGAGAGAAGAAGGAATTGTGTTGTAGTATATGTATATATAAATACAAGGCTGGAATCTATTTCACACTCGATTTTTTTTCAAATTTGATTTTTTACCTCTTTAATATTAAGGTCCATGCGTAAATCACTCAGCGATTGGATCAGGTATAAATTTTTCTTCTTTTCTGGAACATTGGTTTACCAAAATTATGCTCTACTGACTTGGAAATCCGTCAACAATTACAAAAAATCCCAGACAAGAAGGAGGTCTGCGCAAAAAAGACAATAATTGCGAATCCGTCACGCGACACTCACACTCACTTTATGTATTGTTCACAGCTTGAAGAATGGTGGGACAGTGGGGCACTCCATGTTAACAGCTTGAATAATGGAGGGACAGGGCAGTAATTCCATGTGAACAGCCTGTATAATGGTGGGACAGGACAGGTACTCCATGTTAACAGCTTGAAGAATGGAGGGACAGGGCAGTCACTCCATGTGAACAGCCTGTAAAATGGTGAGACAAAGGTGCACTCCATGTTAACAGCTTAAATAATGGAAGGACAGGGCAGTCACTCCTTGTTAACAGTTTGAAGAATGGAGGGACAGAGGGGACACTCCATGTTTATTTAAATCAAAATCAATACACAATAGATATTTACAATTCACACATTGCAGTATCTGTGAAAAGCGAGAAGAAGATTTTATTTGACGACGTAGAAAACTTTGAACAGGTAAATTAATCCATAGGTAAATGTATTTATCAATTATCTGGCAATAGTTGTACAGCTATACAATTCAGATTTACCTCATTTCCCCGTGCAGTCTCGCAAAGGTAAAAGTAGTATCTACGTCATGCATATAATACTTACTTTTACATACAACTTAGTAGCAGTTTTAAATATATTTTTCTCTCCGGGACTATCAAGAAATGTTCATATGATGTTCAAGAGTTAAATTTGTTAATAGATAATACTACAAATAGGTGGCCATTCATCTTGAAGAGCATTTTACCCCTATCCTTTAGTTCTAAAATCTAATTTCCCCCTACTCCTCAATTAATCCCCCATCCTTTGATCTCTCTGCCCTATCCCTTAAAAACACCAATAAACCTGCAAAATGCTATATACCGGTCAATAAAAAGATCGTGTAGGCTATACTTCTTGAAAATCATTTCATTTACTTCAAATGGCTTCTAAACAAATCATAAACACTAAAAATATTGGTCACCCGAAAGGTAACTCCCTCGCACACCCACCGCATAGCATTCAAATTTAATTTCCTCTATCCCTTAAATAATTTCTGTGGAAAACCCTGGGTGGGCTAGGGCAGGCACTCCATGTTAACAGCTTATAGAAAACAGCTTATAGAATGGTAAGACAAGGCACTGGCACTCCATGTTAAAAGCCTGTAAAATTATGAAATAGGATAGGGTTGACACTCCATGTTGAAAGCATGTATAATGGTGGGACAGGACAGTCACTCCATGTTAACAGCATGTATAATGGTGGAACAGTGCAGGTACTCCATCTAAACAGCTTGTAGAAAGGTGGGACAGGACAGGCACTCCATGTAAACAGCCTGTATAATGGTGGGACAGTGCAGGCACTCCATGTTAACAGCATGTATAATGGTGGGATAAGAACAGCCTGTATAATGGTGGGACAGGACAGGCACTCCATGTTAACAGCATGTATAATGGTGGGATAAGAACAGCCTGTATAATGGTGAGACAGGGCAAGCACTCCATGTTAACAGCTTGTAGAATGGTGGGCTAGGGCAGGCACTCCATGTTAACAGCTTATAGAATGGTGGGCTAGGGCAGGCACTCCATATTAACAGCTTATAGAATGGTAAGACAGGGCAGGCACTCCATGTTAACAGCATGTATAATGGTGGGATAAGAACAGCCTGTATAATGGTGAGACAGGACAGGCACTCCATGTTAACAGCATGTATAATGGTGGGATAAGAACAGCCTGTATAATGGTGGGACAGGACAGGCACTCCATGTTAACAGCATGTATAATGGTGGGATAAGAACAGCCTGTATAATGGTGGGACAGGACAGGCACTCCATGTTAACAGCATGTATAATGGTGGGATAAGAACAGCCTGTATAATGGTGAGACAGGACAGGCACTCCATGTTAACAGCACATATAATGGTGGGATAAGAACAGCCTGTATAATGGTGAGACAGGACAGGCACTCCATGTTAACAGCATGTATAATGGTGGGATAAGAACAGCCTGTATAATGGTGAGACAGGACAGGCACTCCATGTTAACAGCATGTATAATGGTGGGATAAGAACAGCCTGTATAATGGTGGGACAGGACAGGCACTCCATGTTAACAGCTTGTAGAATGGTAAGACAGGGCAGGCACTCCATGTTAACAGCATGTATAATGGTGGGATAAGAACAGCCTGTATAATGGTGAGACAGGACAGGCACTCCATGTTAACAGCATGTATAATGGTGGGATAAGAACAGCCTGTATAATGGTGGGACAGGACAGGCACTCCATGTTAACAGCTTATAGAATGGTAAGACAGGGCAGGCACTCCATGTTAACAGCATGTATAATGGTGGGATAAGAACAGCCTGTATAATGGTGAGACAGGACAGGCACTCCATGTTAACAGCATGTATAATGGTGGGATAAGAACAGCCTGTATAATGGTGGGACAGGACAGGCACTCCATGTTAACAGCATGTATAATGGTGGGATAAGAACAGCCTGTATAATGGTGGGACAGGACAGGCACTCCATGTTAACAGCTTGTAGAATGGTGGGCTAGGGCAGGCACTCCATGTTAAGAGCTTATAGAATGGTGGGCTAGGGCAGGCACTCCATATTAACAGCTTATAGAATGGTAAGACAGGGCCGGCACTCCATGTTAACAGCATGTATAATGGTGGGATAAGAACAGCCTGTATAATGGTGAGACAGGGCAGGCACTCCATGTTAACAGCTTGTAGAATGGTGGGCTAGGGCAGGCACTCCATGTTAACAGCTTGTATAATGGTGGGCTAGGGCAGGCACTCCATGTTAACAGCTTATAGAATGGTGGGCTAGGGCAGGCACTCCATGTTAACAGCTTGTAGAATGATGGGCTAGGGCAGGCACTCCATGTTAACAGCTTGTAGAATGGTGGGCTAGGGCAGGCACTCCATGTTAACAGCTTATAGAATGGTGGACTAGGGCAGGCACTCCATATTAACAGCTTACAAAATGGTAAGACAAGGCAGGCACTCCATGTTAACAGCCTGTAAAATTATGAGATAGGACAGGTCACTCAGGCACTCCATGTATTGTAAACAGCATGTAGAATGGTGGAATAGGGCAGGAATACCATTTTAACAGCCTGTAAAATAATGGGGCAGGACAGGCACTCCATGTTAACAGCATGTAAAATAGTAGAACAGGGCAGGCACTCCATGTTAATAGCCTGTAGAATGATTGAACAGCTAGGGCAGGCACTCCATGTTGACAGACTATATAATGGTGGGACAAGGCAGGCAATCAATGTGTATAGCCTGTAGAATGATGGATGGGTAGGCACTTTATATTAACAGACTGCAGAATGATAGAACAGGGCAGGCACTCCATATTAGCATACTGTAGAATGGTAGAACAGTGCAGGCACTCCTGGTTAACAGACAGTAGTATAGTAGAACAGACACTCCATTTAATAGCCTGTAGAATGATAGAACAGGGCAGGCACTACATGTAAACAGACTGTATAATGGTGGGACAGGGCAGGCACTGCATGTTAACAGCCTGTATAATTGTGAGATAGGACAGGGTTTGGCACTCCATGTTAAGATAACGTAAAATGGTGGGATAGGGTGTGCACTATTTTTTAACAGCCTGTAAAATACTGGGACATGCTAGGCACTCCATGTATTGTTAAAAGTATGTAAAATGGTAGAACAGAACAGGAATTCCTTGTTAACAGAATGGTAGAACAGGGCAGGCACTCCATGTTAACAGACTGGAGAATGATATAACAGAGCAGGCACTCCATGTTAACAGACTGTATAATGGTAGAACAGGGCAGGCACTCTATGTTAACAGACTGCAGAATGGTGGGATAGGATTGGCACTCCATGTATTGTTAACAGTCCATAGAATGGTGGGACATGTGGGCAATCCATGTTAACAGACTGTGCAATAATGGGACAGGTCAGGCACTCCATGTATTGGTAACAGCATGTAGAATGGTAGAACAGGACAGGCACTCAATGTTAACAGACTGCAGAATGACATAACAGTGCAGACACCTCCATGTTGATTGCCTATAGAACGCCAGAACTGGGCAGGCACACAGGTGTCTGTTAAGTTGTACATAAGCTCCATGTTTAAATACCAGGTGTACATCAGAGCCTGGTTTAAATACCAGGTTAAGAGCCGGTTCAAATACCAGGTGAACATAAGAGCCTTGTTTAAATACTAGGTGAACATAAGAGCCTGGTTTAAGTACCAGGTGTACATAAATTGCCTTGTTTAAATACCAGGTGTACAACAGAGCCTGATTTAAATACCAGGTTAAGAGCCTGGTATAAGTACCAGGTGCACATAAGAGCCTTGTTTAAATACTAGGTGAACATAAGAGCCTTGTTTAACTACCAGGTGAACATAATAGCCTCATTTAAATACCAGATGTACATCAGACCCAGGTTTAAATACCAGGTGTACCTAAGAGCCTGGTTTAAGTACCAGGTGTACATAAGAGCCTTGTTTAACTACCAGGTGAACATAAGAGCCTGGTTTAAGAACCAGGTGTACATCAAAGCTTTGTATAAATACCAGGTGTACCTAAGAGCCTGGTTTAAGTACCAGGTGAACATAATAGCCTCATTTAAATACCAGGTGTACATCAGACCCAGGTTTAAATACCAGGTGTAGATAAGAGCCTCATTTAAATACCAGGTGTATATAAGAGCCTGGTTTAAATATCAGTTGAACATCAATGCCTGGTTTAATTACCAAGTGAACATAAGAGCCTCATTTTAATAACAAGTGTACATAGGGGCCTCATTTAAAATACCAGGTTTACATGAACATGAGACTTTGTTTAAACACCAGATGAACATAAGAGCCTTGTTTAAATACCAGGTGTACACAAGTTTCTGGTTTAAATACCACATGTACATAAGAGCCTCATTGGAATACCAGGTGTACATAGGAGCCTGGTTCAAATACCAGGTGAACATAAGAGCCTAATTTAAATACCAGGTGTATATAAGATGCCGATTTGAATACCAGGTGTACATAAGAGCCTTGTTTAAATACCATGGGAACATAATAATTTCATTTAAATACAAGGTGTACATCAAAGCCAGGTTGAAATACCAGGTGTATATAAGAGCCTCATTTAAATACCAGGTGTATTTAAATACCAGGTGAACATAGGAACCTTGTTTAAATACCAGGTGTACATAAGAGCCTCATTTAAATACCAGGTGTACATAAGAGCCTGGTTTAAATACCAGGTGAACATAAGAGCCTCAAATACCAGGTGTACATCAGAGCCTGGTTTAAATACCAGGTGAACACAAGAGCCTCATTTGAATATCAAGTGTACATAGAGGCCTCATTTAAATACCAGGTGTACATAAGAGCCTGGTTTAAATACCAGGTCAACATAAGGGCCTCATTTAAATACAAGGTGTAACAAAAGCCTGGTTTACATACCAGGTGAACATCAAAGCCTCATTTAAATACCAGGTGTACATAGAGCCTGGTTTAAATACCAGGTGTAGATAAGAGCCTTGTTTAAATACAAGGTGTACATAAGGGCCTCATTTAAATACCAGGTGTACATAAGAGCCTCATTTGAATACCAGGTGTACATAAGAGCCTGGTTCAAATACCATGTGAACATAAGAGCCTAGGTTAAAATACTAGGTGAACATAAGAGCCTGGTTTATATACAAGGTGAACTAATGGCCTCATTTAAATACCAGGTGTACACAAAAGCCTGGTTTAAATACCAGGTGAACATCAAAGCCTCATTTAAAAACCAGGTGTACATAAGAGCCTCATTTAAATACCAGGTGTAGATAAGAAACTGGTTTAAATACCAGGTGTTCATAAGAGCCTCATTTGAATACCACGTGTACATAAGAGCCTGGTTCAAATACCAGGTGAACATAAGAGCCTTGTTTAAATACTAGGTGAACATAAGAGCCTGGTTTAAGTACCAGGTGTACATAAATGCCTTGTTTAAATACCAGGTGTACAACAGAGCCTGATTTAAATACCAGGTTAAGAGCCTGGTTTAAGTACCAGGTGCACATAAGAGCCTTGTTTAAATACTAGGTGAACATAAGAGCCTTGTTTAACTACCAGGTGAACATAAGAGCCTGGTTTAAGAACAAGGTGTACAGCAAAGCTTTGTTTAAATACCAGGTGTACCTAAGAGCCTGGTTTAAGTACCAGGTGTACATAAGAGCCTTGTTTAACTACCAGGTGAACATAAGAGCCTGGTTTAAAAACCAGGTGTACATCAAAGCTTTGTATAAATACCAGGTGTACCTAAGAGCCTGGTTTAAGTACAAGGTGAACATAATAGCCTCATTTAAATACCAGGTGTACATCAGACCCAGGTTTAAATACCAGGTGTAGATAAGAGCCTCATTTAAATACCAGGTGTATATAAGAGCCTGGTTTAAATACCAGGTGAACATCAATGCCTGGTTTAAATACCAAGTGAACATAAGAGCCTCATTTTAATAACAAGTGTACATAGGGGCCTCATTTAAAATACCAGGTTTACATGAACATGAGACTTTGTTTAAACACCAGATGAACATAAGAGCCTTGTTTAAATACCAGGTGTACACAAGTTTCTGGTTTAAATACCACATGTATATAAGAGCCTCATTGGAATACCGATGTACATAGGAGCCTGGTTCAAATACCAGGTGAACATAAGAGCCTAATTTAAATACCAGGTGTATATAAGATGCCGATTTGAATACCAGGTGTACATAAGAGCCTTGTTTAAATACCATGGGAACATAATAATTTCATTTAAATACAAGGTGTACATCAAAGCCAGGTTGAAATACCAGGTGTATATAAGAGCCTCATTTAAATACCAGGTGTATTTAAATACCAGGTGAACATAGGAACCTTGTTTAAATACCAGGTGTACATAAGAGCCTCATTTAAATACCAGGTGTACATAAGAGCCTGGTTTAAATACCAGGTGAACATAAGAGCCTCAAATACCAGGTGTACATCAGAGCCTGGTTTAAATACCAGGTGAACACAAGAGCCTCATTTGAATATCAAGTGTACATAGAGGCCTCATTTAAATACCAGGTGTACTTAAGAGCCTGGTTTAAATACCAGGTCAACATAAGGGCCTCATTTAAATACCAGGTGTAACAAAAGCCTGGTTTACCTACCAGGTGAACATCAAAGCCTCATTTAAATACCAGGTGTACATAGAGCCTGGTTTAAATACCAGGTGTAGATAAGAGCCTTGTTTAAATACAAGGTGTACATAAGGGCCTCATTTAAATACCAGGTGTACATAAGAGCCTCATTTGAATACCAGGTGTACATAAGAGCCTGGTTCAAATACCCTGTGAACATAAGAGCCTAGGTTAAAATACTAGGTGAACATAAGAGCCTGGTTTATATACAAGGTGAAATAATGGCCTCATTTAAATACCAGGTGTACACAAAAGCCTGGTTTAAATACCAGGTGAACATCAAAGCCTCATTTAAATACCAGGTGTACATAAGAGCCTCATTTAAATACCAGGTGTAGATAAGAAACTGGTTTAAATACCAGGTGTACATAAGAGCCTCATTTGAATACCACGTGTACATAAGAGCCTGGTTCAAATACCAGGTGAACATAAGAGCCTTGTTTAAATACTAGGTGAACATAAGAGCCTGGTTTAAGTACCAGGTGTACATAAATGCCTTGTTTAAATACCAGGTGTACAACAGAGCCTGATTTAAATACCAGATTAAGAGCCTGGTTTAAGTACCAGATGCACATAAGAGCCTTGTTTAAATACTAGGTGAACATAAGAGCCTTGTTTAACTACCAGGTGAACATAAGAGCCTGGTTTAAGAACAAGGTGTACAGCAAAGCTTTGTTTAAATACCAGGTGTACCTAAGAGCCTGGTTTAAGTACCAGGTGTACATAAGAGCCTTGTTTAACTACCAGGTGAACATAAGAGCCTGGTTTATGAACCAGGTGTACATCAAAGCTTTGTATAAATACCAGGTGTACCTAAGAGCCTGGTTTAAGTACCAGGTGAACATAATAGCCTCATTTAAATACCAGGTGTACATCAGACCCAGGTTTAAATACCAGGTGTAGATAAGAGCCTCATTTAAATACCAGGTGTATATAAGAGCCTGGTTTAAATACCAGGTGAACATCAATGCCTGGTTTAAATACCAAGTGAACATAAGAGCCTCATTTTAATAACAAGTGTACATAGGGGCCTCATTTAAAATACCAGGTTTACATGAACATAAGAGACTTTGTTTAAACACCAGATGAACATAAGAGCCTTGTTTAAATACCAGGTGTACACAAGTTTCTGGTTTAAATACCACATGTACATAAGAGCCTCATTGGAATACCAGGTGTACATAGGAGCCTGGTTCAAATACCAGGTGAACATAAGAGCCTAATTTAAATACCAGGTGTATATAAGATGCTGATTTGAATACCAGGTGTACATAAGAGCCTTGTTTAAATACCATGGGAACATAATAATTTCATTTAAATACAAGGTGTACATCAAAGCCAGGTTGAAATACCAGGTGTATATAAGAGCCTCATTTAAATACCAGGTGTATTTAAATACCAGGTGAACATAGGAACCTTGTTTAAATACCAGGTGTACATAAGAGCCTCATTTAAATACCAGGTGTACATAAGAGCCTGGTTTAAATACCAGGTGAACATAAGAGCCTCAAATACCAGGTGTACATCAGAGCCTGGTTTAAATACCAGGTGAACATAAGAGCCTAGGTTAAAATACTAGGTGAACATAAGAGCCTGGTTTATATACAAGGTGAACTAATGGCCTCATTTAAATACCAGGTGTACACAAAAGCCTGGTTTAAATACCAGGTGAACATCAAAGCCTCATTTAAATACCAGGTGTACATAAGAGCCTCATTTAAATACCAGGTGTAGATAAGAAACTGGTTTAAATACCAGGTGTACCTAAGAGCCTCATTTGAATACCACGTGTACATAAGAGCCTGGTTCAAATACCAGGTGAACATAAGAGCCTAGGTTTAAATACTAGGTGAACATAAGAGCCTGGTTTAAGTACCAGGTGTACATAAATGCCTTGTTTAAATACCAGGTGTACAACAGAGCCTGATTTAAATACCAGATTAAGAGCCTGGTTTAAGTACCAGGTGCACATAAGAGCCTTGTTTAAATACTAGGTGAACATAAGAGCCTTGTTTAACTACCAGGTGAACATAAGAGCCTGGTTTAAGAACCAGGTGTACAGCAAAGCTTTGTTTAAATACCAGGTGTACCTAAGAGCCTGGTTTAAGTACCAGGTAAACATAAGAGCCTTGTTTAACTACCAGGTGAACATAAGAGCCTGGTTTAAGAACCAGGTGTACATCAAAGCTTTGTATAAATACCAGGTTTACCTAAGAGCCTGGTTTAAGTACCAGGTGAACATAATAGCCTCATTTAAATACCAGATGTACATCAGACCCAGGTTTAAATACCAGGTGTAGATAAGAGCCTCATTTAAATACCAGGTGTATATAAGAGCCTGGTTTAAATACCAGGTGAACATCAATGCCTGGTTTAAATACCAAGTGAACATAAGAGCCTCATTTTAATAACAAGTGTACATAGGGGCCTCATTTAAAATACCAGGTTTACATGAACATAAGAGACTTTGTTTAAACACCAGATGAACATAAGAGCCTTGTTTAAATATCAGGTGTACACAAGTTTCTGGTTTAAATACCACATGTACATAAGAGCCTCATTGGAATACCAGGTGTATATAGGAGCCTGGTTCAAATACCAGGTGAACATAAGAGCCTAATTTAAATACCAGATGTATATAAGATCCAGATTTGAATACCAGGTGTACATAAGAGCCTTGTTTAAATACCATGGGAACATAATAATTTCATTTAAATACAAGGTGTACATCTAAGCCAGGTTGAAATACCAGGTGTATATAAGAGCCTCATTTAAATACCAGGTGTATTTAAATACCAGGTGAACATAGGAACCTTGTTTAAATACCAGGTCTACATAAGAGCCTCATTTAAATACCAGGTGTACATAAGAGCATGGTTTAAATACCAGGTGAACATAAGAGCCTCAAATACCAGGTGTACATCAGAGCCTGGTTTAAATACCAGGTGAACACAAGAGCCTCATTTGAATACCAAGTGTACATAGGGGCCTCATTTAAATACCAGGTGTAAATAAGAGCCTGGTTTAAATACCAGGTGAACATAAGGGCCTCATTAAAATACCAGGTGTACACAAAAGCCTGGTTTACATACCAGGTGAACATCAAAGCCTCATTTAAATACCAGGTGTACATAGAGCCTGGTTTAAATACCAGGTGTAGATAAGAGCCTGGTTTAAATACAAGGTGTACATAAGGGCCTCATTTAAATACCAGGTGTACATAAGAGCCTCATTTGAATACCAGGTGTACATAAAAGCCTGGTTCAAATACCAGGTGAACATAAGAGCCTAGGTTAAAATACTAGGTGAACATAAGAGCCTGGTTTATATAGAAGGTGAACTAATGGCCTCATTTAAATACCAGGTTTACATAAGAGCCTCATTTAAATACCAGGTGTAGATAAGAAACTGGTTTAAATACCAGGTGTACATAAGAGCCTCATTTGAATACCACGTGTACATAAGAGCCTGGTTCAAATACCAGGTAAACATAAGAGCCTAGGTTTAAATACTAGGTGAACATAAGAGCCTGGTTTAAATACCAGGTAAACATAAGGGCCTCATTTAAATACCAGGTGTACACAAAAGCCTGGTTTAAATACCAGGTGAACATCAGAGCCTCATTTAAATACCAGGTGTACATAGAGCCTGGTTTAAATTCCAGGTGGCTTTCCATGATTTGATAACAGCCTTGTTTAAATATCAGGTGTACATACGAGCCTCATTTAAATACCAGGCGTACACAAGAGCCTGGTTTAAATACCAGGTGAACATCAAAACCTCATTTAAATACCAGGTGTACATAGAGCCTGGTTAAAATACCAGTTGAACATAAGAGCCTTGTTTAAATATCAGATGTACATAAGAGCCTCATTTAAATACCAGGTGTACATAAGAGACTGGTTTAAATACCAGTTGAACATAAGAGCCTTGTTTAAATACCAGGTGTACATAAGAGCCTTATTTAAATACTAGGTGTACATAAGAGCCTGGTTTAAATACCAGGTGAACATAAGAGCCTTGTTTAAATACCAGGTGTACATAAGAGTCTGGTTTAAATACCAGGTGACATTCCATGTTTTGATAACAGCCTGTAGAATGGCAGGACAGGGTGAACACTCAATGTTAACAACCTCTTGAATGGTAGGACTGGGTAGGGCTCCATGTTAACAGACGGTAGAATGGTGGGACAAAACAGTCGCTTAAAGTTAACAGTCTGTAGAATGGTGGGACAGAGTGGGCATTCCATGTTAACCGCCTGTAGAATAGTGTGATAAGGTGGGCACTCCATGTTAACAGCCTGTAGAATGGTGGGAAGTGGTCACTCCATTTAACAGCTTGTAGAATGGTCGGGGTGGGGAGGAGCACTCCATGTTAACAGCTTGTATAAAGATTGGATAGGGAAGGCACTCCTTGTTAAAAGCCTGTAGAATGGTGGGACTGGGCAGGCAATTCCAGAAGAATGTGGTAACAGAACTATAATGTTCTGTTCAGTTGTAAGTCTAAGAGCATGCAGATTGGAGAAACACAGATGTCATACTCTGTTCAGGTGTATATAAGCACCTCGTTTAAATACCAGGTGTACATCAGAGCCTGGTTTAAGTACCAGGTGTACATCAAAGTATGGTTTAAGTACCAGTTGTACATAAGAGTCTGGTTTTATTATTAGATGTACATCAGAGCCTCATTAAAATATCAAGTGTACATAAGAGCCTGGTTTGAATACCAGGTGTACATAAAAGCTTTGTTTAAATACTAGGTGAACATAAGAGCCTGGTTTAAGTACCAGGTGAACATAGGAGCCTGGTTTAAATACGAGGTGTACATCAAAGCTTTGTTTAAATACCAGGTGTACCTAAGAGCCTGGTTTAAGTACCAGGTGAACATAAGAGCCTGGTTTAACTACCAGGTGTACAGCAAAGCTTTGTTTAAATACCAGGTGTACATAAGAGCCTGGTTCAAATACCAGGTGAAGATAAGTGCCTTGTTTAAATACCAAGTGTACATAAGGCCCTCATTTAAATACCAGGTGTACACAAGAGCCTGGTTTAAATACTAGATCAACATAAGAGACCTTGTTTAAATACCAGGTGTACAGAAGAGCCTCATTTGAATACCAAGTGCATATAAGGGCCTCATTTAAATACCAGATGTACATAAGAGCCTGGTTTAAATACCAGGTGAACATAAGAGCCTTGATTAAATACCAGGTGTACATAAGAGCCTCATTTAAATACAAGGGGTACATAAGAGCCTGGTTTAAATACCAAGAGAACGTAACAGCCTCATTTAAATACCAGGTGTACATCAGAGCCTGGTTTAAATACCTGGTCAACATGACTCTGGTTCAAATACAAGGTGAACATAAGAGCCTTGTTTAAATACCAAGTGTCCATAAAAGCATCATTTAAATACAAGGGGTACATAAGAGCCTGATTTAAATACCAGATGAACATGAGAGACCTTGTTTAAATACCAGGAGTACAGAAGAGTCTGGTTTAAATACCAGGTGTACAGAAGAGCCTCATTTGAATACCAAGTGCATATAAGGGCCTCATTTAAATACCAGATGTACATAAGAGCCTGGTTTAAATACCAGGTGAACATAAGAGCCTTGATTAAATACCAGGTGTACATAAGAGCCTCATTTAAATACAAGGGGTACATAAGAGCCTGGTTTAAATACCAAGAGAACATAACAGCCTCATTTAAATACCAGGTGTACATCAGAGCCTGGTTTAAATACCTGGTCAACATGACTCTGGTTCAAATACAAGGTGAACATAAGAGCCTTGTTTAAATACCAAGTGTCCATAAAAGCATCATTTAAATACCAGGTGTACATAAGAGCCTGATTTAAATACCAGATGAACATGAGAGACCTTGTTTAAATACCAGGAGTACAGAAGAGTCTGGTTTAAATACCAGGTGTACATAAGAGCCTCATTTGAATACAAAGTGCACATAAGGGCCTCATTTAAATACCATATGTAAATAATAGCCTGTTTAAATACCAGGTGAACATAAGAGCCTTGTTTAAATACCAAGTGTCCATAAAAGCATCATTTAAATACCAGGTGTACATAAGAGCCTGATTTAAATACCAGATGAACATGAGAGACCTTGTTTAAATACCAGGAGTACAGAAGAGTCTGGTTTAAATACCAGGTGTACATAAGAGCCTCATTTGAATACAAAGTGCACATAAGGGCCTCATTTAAATACCATATGTAAATAATAGCCTGTTTAAATACCAGGTGAACATAATAGCCTTGTTTAAATATCAGGTGTACATAAGAGCCTCATTTGAATACCAAGTGCACATAAGGGCCTCATTTAAAATACCAGGTGTACACAAGAGCCTGGTTCAAATACAAGGTGAACATAAGAGCCTAGTTTAAATACCAGGTGTACATAAGAGCCTTGTTTTAATACCAGGTGTACATAAGATCCTCATTTAAATACCAGGTGAACATAAGAGCCTGGTTTAAATACCAGGTGAACCTAAGAACCTTGTTTTAAATACCAGGTGTACATAAAAGCCTCATTTAAATACCAGGTGTACATAAGAGCCTGGTTTAAATACAGGTGTACATAAGAGCCTGGTTTAAATACCAGGTGAACATAAGAGCCTCAGTTGAATACCAAGTGTACATAGGGACCTCATTTAAAATACCAGGTGTACATAAGGGCCTGGTTTAAATACCAGATGAACATAAGAGACCTTGTTTAAATACCAGGTGAACATAAGAGACTTGTTTAAATATCAGGTGTACATAAGAGCCTGGTTCAAATACAAGGTGAACATAAGAGCCTAGTTTAAATACCAGGTGTACATAAGAGCCTTGTTTTAATACCAGGTGTACATACGATCCTCATTTAAATACCAGGTGAACATAAGAGCCTTGGTTAAATACCAGGTGTACACAAGAGTCTGGTTTAAATACCAGGTGAACATGAGCCTTGTTTAAATACCAGGTGTACATAAGAGTCTGGTTTAAATACCAGGTGTACATAAGAGCCTTTTTTGAATACCATGTGTACATAAGGGCCTCACTTAATACCAGGTGTACATAAGAGCCTGGTTTAAATACCAGGTGAACATGAGCCTTGTTTAAATACCAGGTGTAAATAAGAGACCTTGTTTAAATACCATGTGTACTTAAGAGACCTTGTTTAAATACCAGGTCAACATAAGGGCCTTGTTTAAATACCATGTGTACATTAGAGCCTGGTTTAAATACCAGATGTACATAAGAACCTTGTTGAAATACCAAGTAAGTTATAATTGGATGATCAGTTTGTTTTTGAGAAATAGTGGTTTTAAATATATAGGTGAATGGCATTTGAACTGAACAATGACATTAGAAGTTGCTGCTATGCAAATATTCTCCATAAGGTGTCCCAATACATAAAGAAAATGTTTATACTTAATCACATAGTTATGTAAAACTGGTATTTTTATATATTCTGGTTAAACAGTTTTACCAGTAGTCGAAACAGTATTATGCTTGGGTAGTGCATGCTTCTGTAAAACTGTTCTTTTTACTCTGTTTGTAATGCATATAGACCAGTTTGATAGCAAATTTGATCTTGGAACCTTTTAATTCTCCTGTAAATTAAGTTACAAATACAAAATAAACATTAGATTATACTTATTTGCATTTTGTCCAGTCATGGCAGACATTACAGTTTAACTGTGCAAGAGTTCAGATAACCCCCCAGTTTTAGTTTGAAACTCTAGTCCTAATTGCATATCCATTGAGATTCATTTTGTTGTGGAAATTACCACATTGTCAACTGATGTAACTTGTAATTGTAAATCTTCTAATCAAGCAGACAAACAAATATTGCAGGTCTGAATTTACAACATTTTTACACGAGGCACAATCTTCATTCAAGTCTAGAAACAATAAATTAAAGTGTAATTTATTACGAGATATGTTATGTAATTCTTTTAACATTGTAAATTGATTCTATATGAATGTTATTCAAAATATTTATTAAAGTAACAACAAAAGTTACGTTTTGGCGACATGCTAATTGGAATTATGTTAAGATCGTAAATTGATTCAATATGAATATTATTCAACCGCTTTTTTCTATTCTAGAAACGAAGCAGTTAAATATTACTAGCCAGAATGTACACTTTTGACTTCAGGAAACTGCATCAATTGGTTTTGTATTATTGGAAGATGTGTTCTTATGTAAATCATTTTAACATTGTCAACAAATTCAATATGAATGCAATTAACATCGCTGATAACATCTTTATTCTAGTCTAGCAATGATACAACTAAATGTTGCTTGACAGAATTTACAATATAGACTTAAGAAAATTCCAATTTTTCTTTAAGTTATAAGAAACTATGCTGTTATGAAATTTTAACATTGTCAATTAATTCTATAGGAATGCAATTCAACCACTTAAATCTAGTCTAGCAACAACACAAATAAATATAACTAGACAAAATTTACAAACAGCATTTTTTTAATAAGAAATTATGCTGTAATTGGAATTACTTTAACATTGTCAACTGATGCAATATGAATATTAGTCACAATCTTCATTCAAGTCTAGAAACAATCAATTGAAAGTGTAATTTATTAGGAGTTATGCAATTTTTTTAACTTTGTAAATTGGTTCTATATGAATGTTATTCAAAATCTTTATTAAAGTAACAACAAAAGTTACGTTTTGGTAAATATTGTCACATGTATAATCTATATATATATTTAAATTATGATTTCATGTATTAAATCAATTAAACATTAAATACTTTTATGAGATTGTGATCTCTGTATAATATTGACTGGTTTTCTTTTCTAAGCTGATTTTCTATAGGCTTCATTTAAATATTGACTACGTGATACCGACCAACAGTATCCGATGTTGACAATAAGCAGTCATTTTGATGTAGTTTACCTTAGTGCCTACATTACCTTCCAGTTTTAAAACCCTAATCCCTGTATTGCCAAACAGTCCATCAAGGCTTTAGAACCAGGTCACCCATAGCCAAAATGTAAAGCCTATAAACAACTTGGAAATTTCCAGTCTTAGTCTAGCAACAACAAATTGATGTGTTGTTAAACTCAATTACAATAATGAGCTAATAGAACAACATTTGTTTCATGTTTTAAGAAGTTATGCTTTTATCGCAATTATTTTAACATTGTTAATTGATTTAATATGAATATAATTCAACATTTTTATTCTAGTCTAGTAATGACACAAATTGCTAGACGGAATTTACAATGCTGACTTGAATTGTGTTAAGTCAACTGAGGCAATATGAATGCAATTCAACCTCTTTATTCCATTTAGCAATGACACAAATAAATATCACTAGACAAAATTTACAAACGGCATTCTTTTTTTAAGAAGTTATGCTGTAACTGGAATTATTTTAACATTGTCAATTGATTCTATATGAATGTAATTCAATCTCTTTAATCTAGTCTAGCAACAACACAAATAAATATAACTAGACTAAATTTACAAACGGCATTCTTTTTTTAAGAAATTATGCTGTAATTGGAATTACTTTAAACGTTGTCAATTGATGCAATATGAATATTATTCACAATCTTCATTCAAGTCGAGAAACAATTAACTGAAGTGCAATTTATTACGAGATATGACATTGTAAATTGACTCTATATATTTTTTTTTGTATGTTATTCAAAATCTTTATTAAAGTAACAACAAAAGTTACGTTTTGGTAAATATTGTCACATGTATAATCTATATATATATTTAAATTATGATTTCATGTATTAAATCAATTAAACATTAAAAACTTTTATGAGATTTTGATCTCTGTATAATATTGACTGGTTTTTTTTTCTAAGTTGATTTTCTATAGCTTTCAGTTAAATATTGACTATGTGATACCGAGCAACAGTATCCGATGGTGACAATAAGCAGTCATTTTGATGTAGTTTACCTTAGTGCCTACATTACCTTCCAGTTTTAAAACCCTAATCCCTGTATTGCCAAACAGTCCATCAAGGCTTTAGAACCAGGTCCCCCATAGCCAAAATTTAAAGCCTATAAACAACTTGGAAATTTCCAGTCTTAGTCTAGCAACAACAAATGGATGTGTTGTTAAACTTAATTACAATAATGAGCTTAGAGAACAACATTTGTTTTATGTTATAAGAAGTTATGCTTTTATTGCAATTATTTTAACATTGTTAATTGATTTAATATGAATGTAATTCAACATCTTTATTTTAATCTAGTAATGACACAAATTGCTAGACGGAATTTACAATACTGACTTGAATTGTGTTAAGTCAACTGAGGCAATATGAATGCAATTCAACCTCTTTATTCCATTTAGCAATGACACAAATAAATATTACTAGACAAAATTTACAAACGGCATTCTTTTTTTAAGAAGTTATGCTGTAACTGGAATTATTTTAACATTGTCAGTTGATTCTATATGAATGTAATTCAATCTCTTTAATCTAGTCTAGCAACAACACAAATAAATATAACTAGACTAAATTTACAAACAGCATTTTTTTAATAAGAAATTATTCTGTAATTGGAATTACTTTAACACTGTCAATTGATGCAATATGAATATTATTCACAATCTTCATTCAAGTCTAGAAACAATCAAGTGAAGTGCAATTGATTACGAGATATGTTATGGAATTATTTTAACATTGTAAATTGATTCTATATGAATGTTATTCAAAATCTTTATTAAAGTAACAACAAAAGTTATGTTTCGGTAAATATTGTCACATGTATAATCTATATATATATTTTTAAATTATGATTTCATGTCCTTATCAATTAAACAAATACTTTTATGAGATTTTGATCTCTGTATAATATTGACTGGTTTTCTTTTCTAAGTTGATTTTCTATAGCTTCATTTAAATATTGACTACGTGATACCGAGCAACAGAATCCGATGGTGACAATAAGCAGTCATTTTGATGTAGTTTACGTTAGTGCCTACATTACCTTCCAGTTTTAAAACCCTAATCCCTGTATTGCCAAACAGTCCATCAAGGCTTTAGAACCAGGTCACCCATAGCCAAATTTAAAGCCTATAAACAACTGGGAAATTTCCAGTCTTAGTCTTGCAACAACAAATTGATGTGTTGTTAAACTCAATTACAATAATGAGCTAATAGAACAACATTTGTTTCATGTTTTAAGAAGTTGTGCTTTTATTGCAATTATTTTAACATTGTCAATTGATTTAATATGAATGTAATTCAACATCTTTATATTAATTTAGTAATGACACAAATTGCTAGACGGAATTTACAATACTGACTTGAATTGTGTTAAGTCAACTGAGGCAATATGAATGCAATTCAACCTCTTTATTCCATTTAGCAATGACACAAATAAATATTACTAGACAAAATTTACAAACAGCATTATTTTCTTAAGAAGTTATGCTGTAACTGGAATTATTTTAACATTGTCAATTGATTATATATGAATGTAATTCAATCTCTTTAATCTAGTCTAGCAACAACACAAATAAATATTACTAGCCAGAATGTACACGCTTGACTTCAGGAAACTGCACTGGCTTTGTATTATTGGAAGATTTGTTCTTATTTAAATCATTTTAACATTGTCAACAGATTCAATATGAATGCAATATAACATCTCTGATAACATCTTTATTCTAGTCTAGCAATGATACAACTAAATGTTGCTTGACAGAATTTACAATATAGACTTAAAAAAATTCCAATTTTTCTTTAAGTTATAAGAAACTATGCTGTTATGAACTTTTAACATTGTCAATTGATTCTATATGAATGCAATTCTACCTCTTAAATCTAGTCTAGCAACAACACAAATAAATATAACTAGACAAAATTTACAAACAGCATTTTTTTAATAAGAAATTATGCTGTAATTGGAATTACTTTAACGTTGTCAATTGATGCAATATGAATATTAGTCACAATCTTCATTCAAGTCTAGAAACAATAAATTGAAAGTGTAATTTATAAGGAGTTATGCAATTTTTTTTACTTTGTTATTAAAGTAACAACAAAAGTTATGTTTTGGTAAATATTGTCACATGTATAATCTATATTTTTAAATTATTTCATGTATTAAATCAATTAAACAAATACTTTTATGAGATTTTGATCTCTCTATAATATTGACTGGTTTTCTTTTCTAAGTTGATTTTCTATAGCTTCATTTTAATATTGACTACGTGATACCGAGCAACAGTATCCGATGGTGACAATAAGCAGTCATTTTGATGTAGTTTACCTTAGTGCCTACATTACCTTCCAGTTTTAAAACCCTAATCCTTGTATTGCCAAACAGTCCATCCAGGCTTTAGAACCAGGTCACCCATAGCCAAATTTAAAGCCTATAAACAACTTGGAAATTTCCAGTCTTAGTCTAGCAACAACAAATTGATGTGTCGTTAAACTCAATTACAATAATGAGCTAATAGAACAACATTTGTTTCATGTTTTAAGAAGTTATGCTTTTATCGCAATTATTTTAACATTGTTAATTGATTTAATATGAATGTAATTCAACATCTTTATTCTAGTCTAGTAATGACACAAATTGCTAGACGGAATTTACAATATTGACTTGAATTGTGTTAAGTCAACTGAGGCAATATGAATGCAATTTAACCTCTTTATTCCATTTAGCAATGACACAAATAAATATCACTAGACAAAATTTACTAAGAAGTTATGCTGTAAATGGAATTATTTTAACATTGTCAATTGATTATATATGAATGTAATTCAATCTCTTTAATCTAGTCTAGCAACAACACAAATAAATATAACTAGACTAAATCTACAAACGGCATTCTTTTTTTAAGAAATTATGCTGTAATTGGAATTACTTTAACGTTGTCAATTGATGCAATATGAATATTAGTCACAATCTTCATTCAAGTCGAGAAACAATTAACTGAAGTGCAATTTATTTCGAGATATGTTATGGAATTCTTTTAACACTGTAAATTGACTCTATATGAATGTTATTCAAAATCTTTATTAAAGTAACAACAAAAGTTACGTTTTGGTAAATATTGTCACATGTATAATCTATATATATATTTAAATTATGATTTCATGTATTAAATCAATTAAACATTAAAAACTTTTATGAGATTTTGATCTCTCTATAATATTGACTGGTTTTCTTTTCTAAGTTGATTTTCTATAGCTTCATTTAAATATTGACTACGTGATACCGAGCAACAGTATCCGATGGTGACAATAAGCAGTCATTTTGATGTAGTTTACCTTAGTGCCTACATTACCTTCCAGTTTTAAAACCCTAATCCCTGTATTGCCAAACAGTCCATCAAGGCTTTAGAACCAGGTCACCCATAGCCAAAATTTAAAGCCTATAAACAACTTGGAAATTTCCAGCCTTAGTCTAGCAACAACAAAACGATGTGTTGTTAAACTCAATTACAATAATGAGCTAATAGAACAACATTTGTTTCATGTTTTAAGAAGTTATGCTTTTATCGCAATTATTTTAACATTGTTAATTGATTTAATATGAATGTAATTCAACATCTTTATTCTAGTCTAGTAATGACACAAATTGCTAGACGGAATTTACAATATTGACTTGAATTGTGTTAAGTCAACTGAGGCAATATGAATGCAATTCAACCTCTTTATTCCATTTAGCAATGACACAAATAAATATCACTAGACAAAATTTACTAAGAAGTTATGCTGTAAATGGAATTATTTTAACATTGTCAATTGATTATATATGAATGTAATTCAATCTCTTTAATCTAGTCTAGCAACAACACAAATAAATATAACTAGACTAAATTTACAAACGGCATTCTTTTTTTAAGAAATTATGCTGTAATTGGAATTACTTTAACGTTGTCAATTGATGTAATATGAATATTAGTCACAATCTTCATTCAAGTCGAGAAACAATTAACTGAAGTGCAATTTATTTCGAGATATGTTATGGAATTCTTTTGACACTGTAAATTGACTCTATATGAATGTTATTCAAAATCTTTATTAAAGTAACAACAAAAGTTACGTTTTGGTAAATATTGTCACATGTATAATCTATATATATATTTAAATTATGATTTCATGTATTAAATCAATTAAACATTAAAAACTTTTATGAGATTTTGATCTCTCTATAATATTGACTGGTTTTCTTTTCTAAGTTGATTTTCTATAGCTTCATTTAAATATTGACTACGTGATACCGAGCAACAGTATCCGATGGTGACAATAAGCAGTCATTTTGATGTAGTTTACCTTAGTGCCTACATTACCTTCCAGTTTTAAAACCCTAATCCCTGTATTGCCAAACAGTCCATCCAGGCTTTAGAACCAGGTCACCCATAGCCAAATTTAAAGCCTATAAACAACTTGGAAATTTCCAGCCTTAGTCTAGCAACAACAAAACGATGTGTTGTTAAACTCAATTACAATAATGAGCTAATAGAACAACATTTGTTTCATGTTTTAAGAAGCTAAGCTTTTATTGCAATTATTTTAACATTGTTAATTGATTTAATATGAATGTAATTCAACATCTTTATTCTAATCTAGTAATGACACAAATTGCTAGACGGAATTTACAATATTGACTTGAATTGTGTTAAGTCAACTGAGGCAATATGAATGCAATTCAACCTCTTTATTCCATTTAGCAATGACACAAATAAATATTTCTAGACAAAATTTACAAACGGCATTCTTTTTTTAAGAAGTTATGCTGTAACTGGAATTATTTTAACATTGTCAATTGATTCTATGAATGTAATTCATTCTCTTTAATCTAGTCTAGCAACAACACAAATAAATATTACTAGCAAGAATGTACACGCTTGACTTCAGGAAACTGCACTGGCTTTGTATTATTGGAAGATTTGTTCTTATGTAAATCATTTTAACATTGTCAACAGATTCAATATGAATGCAATATAACATCTCTGATAACATCTTTATTCTAGTCTAGCAATGATACAACTAAATGTTCCTTGACAGAATTTACAATATAGACTTAAGAAAATTCCAATTTTTCTTTAAGTTATAAGAAACTATGCTGCTAAGAAATTTTAAAATTGTTGATTGATTCTATATGAATGCAATTCAACCTCTTAAATCTAGTCTAGCAACAACATAAATAAATATAACTAGACAAAATTTACAAACAGCATTTTTTTAATAAGAAATTATGCTTTAATTGCAATTACATTAATGTTGTCAATTGACGCAATATGAATATTAGTCAAAGTCTTCATTCAGGTCTAGAAACAATGAATTGAAAGTGTAATTTATTAGGAGTTATGCAATTTTTTTAACTTTGTAAATAGTTTCTATATGAATGTTATTCAAAATCTTTATTAAAGCAACAACAAAAGTTATGTTTTGGTAAATATTGTCACATGTATAATCTATATATATATATTTTTAAATTATGATTTCATATATTAAATCAATTAAACAAATATTTTTATGAGATTTTGATCTCTGTATAATATTGACTGGTTTTCTTTTCTAAGTTGACTTTCTATAGCTTCATTTAAATATTGACTACGTGATACCGAGCAACAGTATCCGATGGTGACAATAAGCAGTCATTTTGATGTAGTTTACATTAGTGCCTACATTACCTTCCAGTTTTTAAACCCTAATCCCTGTATTGCCAAACAGTCCATCAAGGCTTTAGAACCAGGTCACCCATAGCCAAAATTTAAAGCCTATAAACAACTTGGAAATTTCCAGTCTTAGCCTAGCAACAACAAATTGATGTGTTGTTAAACTCAATTACAATAATGAGCTAATAGAACAACATTTGTTTCATGTTTTAAGAAGTTAAGCTTTTATTGCAATTATTTTAACATTGTTAATTGATTTAATATGAATGTAAATCAACATCTTTATTCTAGTATAGTAATGACACAAATTGCTAGACGGAATTTACAATACTGACTTGAACTGTGTTAAGTCAACTGAGGCAATATGAATGCAATTCAACCTCTTTATTCCATTTAGCAATGACACAAATAAATATTACTAGACAAAATTTACAAACAACATTATTTTTTTAAGAAGTTATGCTGTAACTGGAATTAATTTAACATTGTCAGTTGATTCTATATGAATGTAATTCAATCTCTTTAATCTAGTCTAGCAACAACACAAATAAATATAACTAGACTAAATTTACAAACAGCATTTTTTTAATAAGAAATTATGCTGTAATTGGAATTACTTTAACACTGTCAATTGATGCAATATGAATATTAGTCACGATCTTCATTCAGGTCTAGAAACAATCAATTGAAAGTGTAATTTATTAGGAGTTATGCAATTTTTTTAACTTTGTAAATTGGTTCTATATGAATGTTATTCAAAATCTTTATTAAAGTAACAACAAAAGTTACGTTTTGGTAAATATTGTCACATGTATAATCTATATATATATTTAAATTATGATTTCATGTATTAAATCAATTAAACATTAAATACTTTTATGAGATTTTGATCTCTGTATAATATTGACTGGTTTTCTTTTCTAAGTTGACTTTCTATAGCTTCATTTAAATATTGACTACGTGATACCGAGCAACAGTATCCGATGGTGACAATAAGCAGTCATTTTGATGTAGTTTACCGTTGTGCCTACATTACCTTCCAGTTTTAAAACCCTAATCCCTGTATTGCCAAACAGTCCATCAAGGCTTTAGAACCAGGTCACCCATAGCCAAAATTTAAAGCCTATAAACAACTTGGAAATTTCCAGTCTTAGTCTAGCAACAACAAATTGATGTGTTGTTAAACTTAATTACAATAATGAGCTTAGAGAACAACATTTGTTTTATGTTATCAGAAGTTATGCTTTTATTGCAATTATTTTAACATTGTTAATTGATTTAATATGAATGTAATTCAACATCTTTATTTTAATCTAGTAATGACACAAATTGCTAGACGGAATTTACAATACTGACTTGAATTGTGTTAAGTCAACTGAGGCAATATGAATGCAATTCAACCTCTTTATTCCATTTAGCAATGACACAAATAAATATTACTAGACAAAATTTACAAACAGAATTATTTTTTTAAGAAGTTATGCTGTAACTGGAATTATATTAACATTGTCAGTTGATTCTATATGAATGTAATTCAATCTCTTTAATCTAGTCTAGCAACAACACAAATAAATATAACTAGACTAAAATTACAAACAGCATTTTTTTAATAAGAAATTATGCTGTAATTGGAATTACTTTAACACTGTCAATTGATGCAATATGAATATTATTCACAATCTTCATTCAAGTCTAGAAACAATCAACAATCAACTGAGGCAATATGAATGCAATTTAACCTCTTTATTACATTTAGCAATGACACAAATAAATATTACTAGACAAAATTTACAAACGCCATTCTTTTTTTAAGAAGTTATACTGTAACTGCAATTATTTTAACATTGTCAATTGATTCTATATGAATGTAATTCAATCTCTTTAATCTCTAGCAACAACACAAATAAATATAACTACCGATAGACACAATTTAAAAAAAAGAAGTTATACTGTAATTGAAATTATATTAAGATCGTAAATTGATTCAATATGAATATTATTCAACCTCTTTATTCTATTCTAGAAACGAAGCAATATTACTAGCCAGAATGTACACTACGTGATACCGAGCAACAGTATCCGATGGTGACAATAAGCAGTCATTTTGATGTAGTTTACCTTAGTGCCTACATTACCTTCCAGTTTTAAAACCCTAATCCCTGTATTGCCAAACAGTCCATCAAGGCTTTAGAACCAGGTCACCCATAGCCAAAATTTAAAGCCTATAAACAACTTGGAAATTTCCAGTCTTAGCCTAGCAACAACAAATTGATGTGTTGTTAAACTCAATTACAATAATGAGCTAATAGAACAACATTTGTTTCATGTTTTAAGAAGTTAAGCTTTTATTGCAATTATTTTAACATTGTTAATTGATTTAATATGAATGTAAATCAACATCTTTATTCTAGTCTAGTAATGACACAAATTGCTAGATGGAATTTACAATACTGACTTGAATTGTGTTAAGTCAACTGAGGCAATATGAATGCAATTCAACCTCTTTATTCCATTTAGCAATGACACAAATAAATATTACTAGACAAAATTTACAAACGCCATTCTTTTTTTAAGATGTTATGCAGTAACTGCAATTATTTTAACATTGTCAATTGATTCTATATGAATGTAATTCAATCTCTTTAATCTCTAGCAACAACACAAATAAATATAACTACCGATAGACACAATTTAAAAAAAAGAAGTTATACTGTAATTGAAATTATATTAAGATCGTAAATTGATTCAATATGAATATTATCCACCTCTTTATTCTATTCTAGAAACGAAGCAATTAAATATTACTAGCCAGAATGTACACTTTTGACTTCAGGAAACTGCATCAATTGGTTTTGTATTATTGGAAGATTTGTTCTTATGTAAATCATTTTAACATTGTCAACAGATTCAATATGAATGCAATATAACATCTCTGATTACATCTTTATTCTAGTCTAGCAATGATACAACTAAATGTTGCTTGACAGAATTTACTATATAGACAAGAAAATTCCAATTTTTCTTTAAGTTATAAGAAACTATGCTGTTATGAAATTTTAACATTGTCAATTGATTCTATATGAATGCAATTCAACCTCTTAAATCTACTCTAGCAACAACACAAATAAATCTAACTAGACAAAATTTACAAACAGCATTTTTTTAATAAGAAATTATGCTGTAATTGGAATTACTTACCAATGTAATTGAAATTGCATCAATTTGTCAACTGATGCAATATGAATATTAGTCACAATCTTCATTCAAGTCTAGAAACAATAAATTGAAAGTGTAATTTATTAGGAGTTATGCAATTTTTTTAACTTTGTAAATTGGTTCTATATGAATGTTATTCAAAATCTTTATTAAAGTAACAACAAAAGTTATGTTTTGGTAAATATCGTCACATGTATAATCTATATATATATTTTTAAATTATGATTTCATGTATTAAATCAATTAAACAAATACTTTTATGAGATTTTGATCTCTCTATACTATTGACTGGTTTTCTTTTCTAAGTTGATTTTCTATAGCTTCATTTAAATATTGACTACGTGATACCGAGCAACAGTATCCGATGGTGACAATAAGCAGTCATTTTGATGTAGTTTACCTTAGTGCCTACATTACCTTCCAGTTTTAAAACCCTAATCCCTGTATTGCCAAACAGTCCATCCGGGCTTTAGAACCAGGTCACCCATAGCCAAATTTAAAGCCTATAAACAACTTGGAAATTTCCAGCCTTAGTCTAGCAACAACAAATTGATGTGTTGTTAAACTCAATTACAATAATGAGCTAATAGAACAACATTTGTTTCATGTTTTAAGAAGTTAAGCTTTTATTGCAATTATTTTAACATTGTTAATTGATTTAATATGAATGTAATTCAACATCTTTATTCTAATCTAGTAATGACTCAAATTGCTAGACGGAATTTACAATATTGACTTGAATTGTGTTAAGTCAACTGAGGCAATATGAATGCAATTCAACCTCTTTATTCCATTTAGCAATGACACAAATAAATATTACTTTACAAAATTTACAAACGGCATTCTTTTTTTTAGAAGTTATGCTGTAACTTGAATTATTTTAACATTGTCAATTGATTCTATGAATGTAATTCAATCTCTTTAATCTAGTCTAGCAACAACACAAATAAATATTACTAGCAAGAATGTACACGCTTGACTTCAGGAAACTGCACTGGCTTTGTATTATTGGAAGATTTGTTCTTATGTAAATCATTTTAACATTGTCAACAGATTCAATATGAATGCAATATAACATCTCTGATAACATCTTTAGTCTAGCAATGATACAACTAAATGTTGCTTGACAGAATTTACAATATAGACTTAAGAAAATTCCAATTTTTCTTTAAGTTATAAGAAACTATGCTGTTATGAAATTTTAACATTGTCAATTGATTCTATATGAATGCAATTCAACCTCTTTAATCTAGCAACAACACAAATAAATATAACTAGACAAAAAATTTACAAACAGCATTTTTTTAATAAGAAATTATGCTGTAACTGGAATTACATTAATGTTGTCAATTGATGCAATATGAATATTTAAAGTCACAATCTTCATTCAAGTCTAGAAACAATGAACTGAAAGTGTAATTTATTAGGAGATATGGAATTCTTTTAACATTGTAAATTGATTCTATATGAATGTTATTCAAAATCTTTATTAAAGTAACAACAAAAGTTATGTTTTGGTAAATATTGTCACATGTATAATCTATATATATATATTTAAATTATGATTTCATGTATTAAATCAATTAAACAAATACTTTTATGAGATTTTGATCTCTGTATAATATTGACTGGTTTTCTTTTCTAAGTTGATTTTCTATAGCTTTCATTAAATATGGACTACGTGATACCGAGCAACAGTATCCGATGGTGACAATAAGCAGTCATTTTGATGTAGTTTACCTTAGTGCCTACATTACCTTCCAGTTTTAAAACCCTAATCCCTGTATTGCCAAACAGTCCATCCAGGCTTTAGAACCAGGTCACCCATAGCCAAAATTTAAAGCCTATAAACAACTTGGAAATTTCCAGTCTTAGTCTAGCAACAACAAATTGATGTGTTGTTAAACAGAATTACAATAATTAGCTTAGAGAACAACATTTGTTTTATGTTATAAGAAGTTATGCCTTTATTGCAGTTATTTTAACATTGTTAATTGATTTAATATGAATGTAATTCAACATCTTTATTCTAGTCTAGTAATGACACAAATTGCTAGACGGAATTTACAATATTGACTTGAATTGTGTTAAGTCAACTGAGGCAATATGAATGCAATTCAACCTCTTCATTCCGTCTAGCAATGACACAAATAAATATTACTAGACAAAATTTACAAACAACATCTCTTTTTTAAGAAGTTTTGCTGTAATTGGAATTATTTTAACATTGTCAATTGATTTTATATGAATGTTATTCAATCTCTTTAATCTAGTCTAGCAACAACAAAAATAAATATAACTAAACAAAATTTACAAACAGCATCTTTTTTTAAGAAGTTATGCTGTAATTGAAATTATTTTAACATTGTCAATTGATTCACTATAACATCTCTGATAACATCTTTATTCTAGTCTAGCAATGATAAAACTAAATGTTGCTTGACAGAATTTACAATATAGACAAGAAAACTCCAAGTTTTCTTTAAGTTATAAGAAACTATGCTGTTATGAACTTTAAACATTGTCAATAAATTCTATATGAATGCAATTTAACCTCTTTAATCTAGTCTAGCAACAACACAAATCAATATAACTAGAAAAAAAATAATACAAACAGAATTATTTTTTTATAAGAAATTATGCTGTAATTGGAATTACTTTGACATTGTCAATTGATGTAGTATGAATATTATTCACAATCTTCATTCAAGTCGAGTAACAATAAATTGAAGTGTAATTTATTAAGAGTTATGTTATGGAATTCTTTTAACATTGTAAACTGATTCTATATGAATGTTATTCAAAATCTTTATTAAAGTAACAACAAAAGTTATGTTTTGGTAAATATTGTCACATGTATAATCTATATATATATATTTAAATTATGATTTCATGTATTAAATCAATTAAACAAATACTTTTATGAGATTTTGATCTCTGTATAATATTGACTGGTTTTCTTTTCTAAGTTGATTTTCTATAGCTTTCATTAAATATGGACTACGTGATACCGAGCAACAGTATCCGATGGTGACAATAAGCAGTCATTTTGATGTAGTTTACCTTAGTGCCTACATTACCTTCAAGTTTTAAAACCCTAATCCCTGTATTGCCAAACAGTCCATCAAGGCTTTAGAACCAGGTCACCCATAGCCAAAATTTAAAGCCTATAAACAACTTGGACATTTCCAGTCTTAGTTTAGCAACAACAAATTGATGTGTTGTTAAACGCAATTACAATATTGAGCTAAGAAAACAACATTTATTTTATGTTATAAGAAGTTATGCTTTTATTGCAATTATTTTAACATTGTCAATTGATTTAATATGAACGTAATTCAACATCTTTATTCTAATCTAGTAATGACACAAATTGCTGGACGGAATTTACAATACTGACTTAAGTAAACAGCCTTTGTGTTTAATTTATAAGAAGTTGTGCTGTTATTGAAATAATTTTAACATTATCAATAAATACAATATTATTCAAAATCTTTGTTTTAGTCTAGCAACGACAAATTGATGTTTTGCTAAACAAAATTTACAATATTCAGCAAAGAAATTAGAATATTTGTTTTGTATTATAGGAAGGTTTGCTTGGCTTGAATCATGTTAAGTCAACTGAGGCAATATGAATGCAATTCAACCTCTTCATTCCGTCTAACAATGATACAACTAAATATTACTAGACAAAATTTACAAACAGCATCATTTTTTTAAGAAGTTATGCTGTAATTGGAAATATTTTAACATTGTCAATTTATTCTATGAATGTAATTCAATCTCTTTAATCTAGTCTAGCAATAACACAAACAAATATAACTATACAAAATGTACAAACAGCATTTTTTTTAATAACTGAATTGAATTGAATGTTGTTTAATGGCTCATCAACACAAGAAAGTAATGCTGTAATTTGAATTTCTTTAACGTTGTCAATTGATGCAATATGAATGTTAAACAAAATCTTTATTAAAGTAACAACAAAAGTTATGTTTTGGTAAATATTGTCACATGTATAATCTATATATATATATTTAAATTATGATTACACATAATAAATCAATTAAACAAATACTTTTATGAGATTTTGATCTCTGTATAGTATTGGCTGGTTTTCTTTTCTATGTTGATTTTCTATAGCTTTCATTTAAATATTGACTACGTGATACCGAGCAACAGTATCCGGTGGTGACAATAAGCAGTCGTTTTGATGTAGTTTACCTTAGTGCCTACATTACCTTCCAGTTTTAAAACCCTAATCATTGTATTGCCAAACAGTCCATCAAGGCTTTAGAACCAGGTCACCCATAGCCAACATTTAAAGCCTTCAATCAACTTGGAAACAAAAATTGCTCAAGAAAAGAAAAGTTTACAAGATCAATTTAAAAGGAAAACAATCAATGAGTTAAAAAAAGAGCATTTTTATTTATTAAATTAATAAGTAATTCTTAATCATTTCAACATTGTCAATATATTTAATATGAATTCAATTCCAACATATTTATTCTAGCCTAGCAATAATATAAAAAATATATTTATAGACATTATTTACAATAATGACCTAAGAAAACAAGATGTTTCGTTTAATTTACACAGACATCGAGGAAGAAGTACTTCTCAGATATCTTGATTTACAAAAAGTTAATCTACATTTTGCATGTTTATTCAAAATATCTATTCAAGTATTCAAAATATTTATTCCAGTCTAGCAACAACAAAAAGTATTTATTGCTAAACAGCTTCCATTTTTTTAATTATAAGAAGTTAATATTCTGTTATTGGAATCATTTACATATTGTCAATAGATGCACTATTATTCCAAATCCTTATTTAAGTCTAGCAATGACAAATTGATTTGCTGCGAAATGGAATAATACTGAGCTAAAAAAATAAATATATATGTAAATAAAATGTTATGCTGTTATAGAATCATGTTATTCACAATCTATATTCTATAGTCAAGCAACAAAATATTTCATTTAGAATCAATCCATGTGATTAATAGGTAGAGTATGTACCATACTTTATTTTAAATCTCAAAACCATTGGAGCTATATAAACACAAATAACAAGATACTACAGTATCACATTGACACCTCAATATGTCTACAGTAACATGATATACAGCACACCAATTAATTCATATAAAACAAATCCTCGATTAAATGGTAATGGTTATGCAAACAGGATATAATTATATGCCTCTGCCAGAAGCTACATCTATGCACTTAAATGCCGTTTGTCAGCAAAATTGCACACACAGTATATTTTTGATTTAGACAATGAAAATGTTGTACATCATCAACAACAATCTTAATCACATTGCTCAAAGTTTACATTAACATCAGAGAAACATTTATACTTCAGAAACCATATTAAGAAATTTGCACATACCTAGCATATTAAAGGTTTTGACTTTTAATGGAAACTCAACAATCTGGAAATATTTATCAAACATTCAAATTTCACCTAAATTTATTAATCCAGTAACATTTTTACTTAAAAGCTTATGAAAGAAAATGGGTGTGAAAAAATATTTGGCCATTAAAGAGGGAAGAAAGAGTGATATGCCTGAACAAGAGAAAAACAATCAGAAAGAAGTCTTAAGAACTTAAGACTGATGAGAACTGAAGAAAAACGACATAAAGTCACTTAAGCAACAGCAATGGAGCATCCAGACTGTAACTGAAGTGAATTATAGCTATACCGTATACAAACCATTCTAAAAAGCATGTGGAAATAAGATTGTCCAATTTATTGACAAGGAACGCTTTGAAGAAAAGTCATGTCACAGCAGATTATAACTGTTAGTTTAATGCTGACCTCTTTCAGCTCAACTCAGCAGATTTTACAAATCATTTAAGAGAACATTTTTGTTAACATTCAATGGAAAATGAAGATCATTACAAAGGTTATATGGCCAGTTCAGAAATCGTTAATGAAGAGAAGCTCTCAAAACTGTATGTGGAAAAGAGAAGATGTATTAGAAAGATGGAATCTGGAACACAGAACTGCGATATTTTACCATCAGCAGCAGCGAACTATTTTAACAGAAATGTTTCATGATATTCAAGCAGATTGAACAATCCCAGATTCATACTTCTCCAGAATTAAAGGTTACTGGTGATGGAGAATTGGGACAAGATATTAGTCTGGTATATCTGGCAGTCTGTTGTTTCCGAGCATTATGACACCTGTGTGAGATCTAACATTACTTCAAAGAACTGCACATCAACGTTAATCTCAGCAACAAGTACAGATGGGCTAAAATCAGATGGTATGACTAGAATATCTGCCAAGAGGAAGACATGTTTAAAGCTGCCTAAGTATCACACTCAAGAAAAAGACAAATTACTTTCTCTGAAGAAGTTAGAATAAGCATGTAAAAAGCCACCAATTTTTAAAATGTGGTAACAGAATGTGAGAAAATGGAACAAAGATATGCCAGGGGAAAAGTTATGCTTTAGCAACAACGCAAAAAAGCAGTGGAAGCAATGTGTCTGAAACAATCAAACTGCACTAACTGCAGATATAAATGTTCAGGAAAAAATAAGATTTTATACATCAACATGTTGAAGTAAAGCCAACCGGGGAAAGATATGGCAGATAATACAAAGAAACTTTATAACATTCTTCTTATCTGGCAAAGTATGGTTAGTATCTGCATAAAAAGTTCTTCATCCGACCATTGTGCATTGGGGACAAGCTTATAGGAAGGAAACAACATGGGACATTTTCTGGGCCTGACAAAAGTAAACATCTTTTAATAAAACAAACAAAAATAATGAACGAAAAAGGAAAAAGCAAATCAATGAACATATTAACCTTTTCTGGTTGTGGAATCTCATTACATGAAATCAACCAAAACAAAGCAAAGCATCTTGGATAAGAACCAACAATATGCAAAATGTATGACCTGTACAAAAGTATTAAGAGTCAAGAAGGTAATGTCAGATGTCAGAAATGGTGTATTGTTAAATATTCTGCTTGGAATACAATATACCATTTCACAGTCCAAAGAAAGATTCTTGCCAGGCATGTAATGCATAACAATGAAAGAAACATTAAGACTAATACAGCAAACATTGAAGATGAAAATTACTATAAAGCTCATACTGAGCAAAAAGAAAACTCAGAGTTGAAAATATATAAGACAAACTTTGAGCAAAATTGGATAAATCCATTTTCGTGGCTACATTTGACCTAGGGGTTATACTTTCAACACCATGTTCATATGTCAGCCAAGTAAACTACAAAAGAAAGCTAAATTGCTGAAGTCTGACAGCATTTTCTTTAGCAAAAAAAAACAAATAATGTTATATCTGGGATGAAACTCATGGTCAGCGAGGTTCCTCTGATATTGGGGCTTGTGTAATAATGCACATTTGTTCATTGACATTGGTTGTCAGACAAGTTATTCTATACCGAGACTGGTGCTCTGTCACAAATCATAATCAATATTTAGGATGCTACTGAACACAGTTATGTACCATTCCCATGTTCAGACAATTGAACAGAAGAAACGCAAGTCAGGTCATACACAGATGGAATGGGACTATTCATTCATCAATACATGCCAAACAGTGACCATCAGTCTACATACTGTATGATGACGACCAACACTTGAAAGACATAAAGTGAGGCAATCACATACAGTTAACTGAGGTTAAGTTACCTAACCAAGGTCAGTTTGGGGAGAATAAGCAAAAGATGACCTTAACCTTGGTAATTTTTGTCATTCCCTGGTGTCCACCAATGCCAACAATACATAGACAGAGTATCAAACAAAGAAAATGAGGCAATCACACTAAGTTAACTGAGGTTAACTTACCTAACCAAGAATGTTGCCTAACCAAGGTTAAGTTTTGGGAAAACATGACCTTGACCTTGGTAATTTTGGCAATAGGTGATGTCCCTTCACCCAACAAAGCATCTGACAAAGTTTCAGAAAAACTCGAGAAGCGGTTGTTGAGATTTAGTTGATTTAAAATCCGCCGCCAGAAAAGTGATTGATGTCTCTCGCTACCCACTATCGTGGGTGAAAACCAGTATGAAAGAGTCTCAGACAACGATAACAAATCTAGGATGAAATATGGTATTTTTCTAGAACTGTTCAAATATATTATTTCTGTATTAAATTAAATGAGCCACAAACCACCACAAGAAATTACACCGAACATATAAATCGACAACGAGCGATATAGCATAACCACTGCAGCACACAGGAAGTGTCTGCCTTGGGTGGTGCCTGGAGCATATATAATTCTTGTTTCTTTTAGTAAAATAAAACAACATTATTACATTTTTGATCTACATGTTTTCGTGACATTTTTTAAGTGATGTCATGTTAAAAGTGTGAGGTTTGATTTTTTAGCTTATTAAATATTTGGAAATAAATGTATGAATACAATTTTTTGGCATTTCAGTGTTTATGTTTTTAAATGGTGACAATCATTCAGGTGAAAAGTTCTTTTTTACATGACCCCTACTTATTTTTGGCAGCACATGGGCCAATTGTCAGGAGAATGTAAGTAATTCGATTTAAAAGGGGCCCGATATACATGTATGAAGGACAACATGGCTTTCAATTTCACGACCTGCAGGACACAATGCGAAAATCAATGGGCATGTCACACCTTGTTTAAAGGTGAATGGCCACCCTTTTTGTAGCATTATCAATTAACAAATTTATCTCTTAAACATCATATGAACATTTCTTGATAGTCTCGGAGAGAAATATATATTGAAAACCGCTAATAAGTTGTATGTAAAAATAAGTATTATTTCCATGATGTAGATACTACTATTACCACTGCGTGACTGCACGGGGAAATGAGGTAAATCGGAACTGTACACCTGAACAACTATTGCCACATAATTGATAAATACATTTACCTGTGGATTAATCTACCTGTTCAAAGTTTTCTATGTCATCAAATAAAATCTTCTTCTCGCTTTTCACAGATATTGCAATGTGTGAATTGTAAATATCTATTGTTGTGTGTGTTGATTTCGATTTAAAAACATAAACATGCGCATGAAAAAAAACATGGCCAGAGAACTTCAAGAAATAAAATATTTCCAGTGGGTTTATAATTTGACCAAGATGGGTGGGACTTAAAGTTCATATTGAAAGTTTGATGAAGAAATATCAAGAAATGAGAAAGTTATAGCCAACGTTAAGTTTTAGTGACGGACTGACTGACAGACTGACTTGTGGACTGACAGGCGACAAAGTGATCCCTATGTATCGCATTTTTCTTCGAAAAGGTGACATAAAAAACTTTTATGGTAACGAATGTGTTTTATTCATAATCTGGTATAAATTCTCTGCAAAGGTCCTGAATAATTGTATATTTCTGTCTTTTAACTTTACAATTTTACTTATCTTTTTTACATTTTCCTGTTTTCTCCACAGCTGCATGCCTTTCTGTTTCTCTTTTCACATGACAAATTCATCGTCACTTTCACAAACACAAGACCTGTTTGGGTAAAGATTTAGTATTAAGTTGATGAAACTATTTATTATTTAACAATAATTAATACTCTTTGTACTGTACAAATAAGTATAAAGTTATATAAAACCATATCTCAGACCTTTGTAGTTACAACTTCATAAGTTTGAGTTTAAAAACATCATTATAGATATAAACAAGAAATGTCACTGTAAGTGACAAATGTCCCCAAAGTGGTTTTGACCTTTGACCTCTAAGTGTGACCTTGATCATGGAGCCACTGACGTGGATTTTGCATGCGACACATGACGTCTTGTGGTGGTCAGCACTTGTGCCAAGTTATTTGAAAATCGGTCCATGAATATAGAATTAACCGGACACGACCAACCGACCGACCGACTACTATATGCTTCCCTTCAGGGGCATCAAAATATGAAATTATTGAAGGGAATGGAGGCAATCTGGAAGTGATTGGTGTCAAGTACAAATGACAAGAAGACCATGGCCTGCAAAGTCAAGCCCTATTATAAGGTACAGATTTGTTATTTGACCAACACCAATGTCAACCCTAAGAGATATTTAAATAATTACATTAACAGTGGGGGATGTACAAGCGGAGACAGGACGTGACTTATATTCCATCGAAAGTAGGTCACAGCAAGCTGAAATTTTGCACATGATGTTATATGCATATATAGGGACCATTCAGGAGGTTTGATGAAAATTCTGCATGAAAGAAGATACGCATGTCGTAGTGTAGACCGGACGTGACCTATATTTCATCAAGAGTAGGTCACAGCAATCCAAAATTTTGCACATGATGTTAGAAGCATATAAGGAACATTTTGATGAAGTTTGGTGAAAATCCTCTAGAAAGAACCAAGATATGCGTGTCATAGCAGAGATCAGACATGACCTATATTTTGTGGAAAGTAGGTCACAGTGACCCAAAATTTTGCACAGGAAGTTAAATGCATATAAGGAACATTCTGGTGCAGTTTGGTGAAAATCCTGCGAGAAAGAACCAATATACGCATGTCGCAGCAGAAACCGGACATGACCTTTATTTCGACAAAAGTAGGTCACAGCGACCCTAATTGTGCACATAATGTTGGATCCATATAATGAACATTCTGGTGAAGTTTGGTGAAAATACTGCCAGTAACAAAGATACTGAGAAATAAAAATCGGACGCACGGACAAACAAACGGATGAACTGACATACATACACCCAGACGACATTGTGAACGCTAAGTCGAGATCAGTAAAAGGGCTCGACAAAAACCGTCATAATTAGCTTCTGTTTGATTGGAAATGTACATATACCTTACAATATTCTGCTTGCTACCTTCTGTTTAATTCCTGTTTAGGCAAAAAAAAAATACCTGTGTTTCTGGTGACCCTATTTTTAAGGGGCCGACCCTAAAACTTTTTATGAAGAAAAAAAATATTGAATTTGTTCTGAACAATGATTTATCACACTATATCGAGGTAATGACAAACTTTCAGTTGTTGCCTTAGGCCTGGAAAGCACGATGACTCTGCTAGTTTTTGTTGCTAAATCATCAACATTAATTAAATCAGTTTATATTACTAACAGTTGTGTGCAAATAATTAAAACTAGAAGGATGTTCCATGGAACACTTGTGTCGTCTTTCAGCAAGTATAATGGAACTATAAAAGTTTGAAGACAGTGGGTGCAATCCTTCTTGAATTATGGAGCTTTTTTTAAATGTTAAAGTATATGAAAAGGGGCATAAATCTGCATTGGATAATTGATAAGGAAGAACTGTATAAAGTTTCATGACCATAGGTCAATATTTTGCCAAGTTATGGGCTACGTTAGGTTGAAGGTTAAAGTTTTATGAAAAAGGGCATAACTCTGCCAAAATGAAAGTCAGAATTATTGGACATGTGTTATACAAAAGGCAGTAACTCTAATTCCAATCTGATATTTTGTTAAGAGCTATTGTTACTGCACTCTGCACTTCCTCTCATTGCCCTATATCATTGAGTGAAGTGCCATTCCAGTCCCATTAGTAGTTTTTAAGCTATGCACCCGACAAGAATAATAATTATAAAATAACAAAGGGCAATAACTATTATTTCAATAAACATTTAGTTATGGTTTTTGCATTCTCCACATCCTCGTATTGCTCTCTGTCATTGTGTTTCACTGCAGATCCATTAGTAGTTTTGGAGCTATGCTTCGGACAAGAAGTTTAAGTATAGAATTGCAAAGGTCAATAACTATTGTCCATGAAGACAGAGTTATGGTTATTGCAATCTTCACTTCATCTACTTGCCCTCTATCATTGTGTGATGTTTCATTCCATTCAGGCTAGTAGTTTTTGAGTTGTGCTCCAGACAAGAATTATAAGTATAAAATTACAAAGGGCAATAACTCTCAACTAAATGAAGACAGAGTTATGGTTCCTGCATTCTGCATTTACTGTCATAGCCTTCTATCATTGTGTGAAATTTGATTGCAGTCCCATTAGAAGTTTTCATGTTATGGAGCAGACACAAATTATAAGTATAAAATTACAATTTAGCGCAATAACTTAAAATTCAAATGAGGGCACAGTTATGGTTCTTGCACTCTGCACATCCTGTCATTGCCCTCTATCATTGCAGTCCCATTAGTAGTTTTCGGGTTATTGAGTGGACATAAAATAGGATGGATGGAAGGATGTACGGACGGAGGGCATTATTATATCGCCCTTCCACCTGCGGCAGCGGAGAATAACAAACCCTGGGTGAGGCTAAATATGACCACGGGCTCACCATTTGAACAAACTATATGCAATACACGACAGCTCCGTGCCTTGCAGTTTCAAAGAAGATTTTTTTTCCTATTCAAGTCTATGTAGAAAATGCAAAATCCCTATATGCAAACTAAATGGACTGACCCCAGGACACGGCTATTTTTGACCCCGGAAACTTCATTTGAAAAACTTGATAGTACATGTGTAGGCGATCATTAATAAAGGAAAACTATTTACCTCGGATCTTACATGTAAAGTTTGGTCAAAATTGACCATGGAGTTACTGAGGAGATGTTGTGTGAAGCAATTGTTGATGGACGAACGAAAAGCGATCACAACATCTCACTCGAGCCTTCGGCATAGGTGAGATAAAAATTGACCATCACATATAGCCTAAAATGGGCTGAAAATGATGTTAAACACTACTCAACCCATCACCAATCAACAAATCTTTTATTCATTCATTCATCAATGGTTAAATGCTGGTGAGGGCGGTTAGAAACTGCTCAGAAGCATATCAACATTGAAAGCGTCAGCTATGTAACACAAAATCTTACTGATCATTCAAGATTATAAATAACATCTCTAGAGGCCTAGTTGTGCATCACTAAAGTAACGTCTCACAGTGTTTTATTTATGTGTTTTGTGAATGCAGCCTGTGCCTGTGCCATTGTGAAAAATAGCGGCATTTTTCCAGAAATTGTGAAATATTATAACAAAAGAGAAATAAACTTTTTTCACTTTTATTTTCACAGTTTCATATCCCTTGGTTTTAAGTTTCATTTTTGGTAAATAGAGACTAGTTTTGACACCAGCTTATATTAAGACTAGTATCCTTACTGGTCTGTATTTACCCCAATATGTATTGTTTTCAGATTGTGAATTTTTTGGATATAATTGTGAAAAAAGGATTCTTTTTGGAATTGTGAATGGGGCCGAAATATGGGGCCGAATTTCGGCCCCAAATTAGGCATAAAAAAAAACACCGTCTGCAGAGACCACTTCCGATTCGACACCACACCAATTTCAGTCATCTTTTCTACCGAGTTTTGATTGATAGTGACCTGTTTGTTAACACTATACTGTATCATGAAATTTAACATACAATCACCAATATTTAGGCTAGTGGTTCTACATATATAACCTCACACATATGGTACCTGTTTACTACAGCATTACGCCGGCTGTTATGATGCCTTTCCATGTATACGCATGTATACCAGTCAAACTTAATGCATTTTTTTCTTAATTTATATAAATAAAGGATGAATGAATGAATGGTGTTTTACGGCACGTCGACACATAAATAGGTCATATTGTGTGCAAAAAAATATGAGAAATGAAGTATTAATTAAAAATTAATGTAAATATATAAAGATAAAACTATTAAAAATAAAATAAAAATAAGGGATGATAAGGTGTAATATAAACTACGTATGTAAATCAATAAATGCCCAGCAACGGGTTAAATAAAGGATCAAGCGAATTGAATCAATATATTAGCAAAGAATAAATAATTTGAGGGATATACGGATACGGACTAATAACATTCTAATAAAATTAGAATACCCGTTGGCGTAAATAATCGTCCAGCTTGGTTCATTATAAATGCTAGTGGGCAGTTGAAACAAAAGATAATGTATGGAAATGTCAGCTATGCAATTTATTAGTTATATATGTAAAAACATAAAGCACCTAAACCCATATGAATATCAGACAATCTAGTTGCCATGGTGGAATGGTTAGCATACTTGCCTCTCCTGAGACGGTGCGAGTTTTACAAATATCAAGATAGCCGTGTGCCCCCTTTAAGACCAAGAATATTTATTCATTCATCTATGACTAAATGCTGGTGAGGGCGGTTAGAAGCAATTAACCAAAAGTGTATCAACTGTAACAACCTTGGAAGCGTCAGCTATGTAAAACACAAAATCTTACTGTTTATTCAAGATTATCGATAACATCTAGGCCGGAGTCACTCACCACGCAAGAGACATCTTATAACGAATCTGCAGATACCACTTCCGATTCTATACTACATCAATTTACAGTCATCTCTCTCTACCGAGTTTCAATCGACGGTGACCTGTTTGTAAAAAACATTATACATTCAGAGCTCAAAATAAGCTTTCATGTCAAAGCATATTTTACCACCTTTAAATTTAATTATTGAATTTTTTTAAAGAAAATGCTTTAGCTGTGTTGCTTTTTACTCACAAATATTCAATTTTATACTAGAATTGTAAATTATCAATGCTGATTTGTACTCCTAATTATTTGTTCAATGCCGATTTCCTAAATTTCAATGCTGAAACTAAACCCCAAAAATTGCTGTCTGGAACTATAATAAATTCACCTATATTTAGGCAAGTGTTTCACACAAATTGTGCCTATACTAGTACTCCAACATAACGTCAGCTGTTGAGATGGGTTTCAATGTATAGCAGACAAAATCAATGAATTTTTTCCCAGATATATTTGGCAAAAATGAAATGAATCTTATAAATAAAAGTTGATCAAATCAAAACATTAGCCTAGAAGAAACAATCTGAGGGATTTACGGGTATGGAGTACCAACATTCTAGATCAGAATACCAGTTGGCGCCAAGAACATAAATAATCGTCCACCTTGGTTCAAATGCTGGTGGGGCCGTGGGCGATTGAAAACGAAAGAGCATATCTATGAAAGTGCAATTTGTAATTATATGCAAGGGTAGAATTTAACTTTTTTACCCACTTGCTTTTATTTCCGTGTGCAAACTCATAAAATTGCATATTTACTGGCATTTGTTTTCTCCTTTTGGGCAGGGAGTACGTTATAACGTACTCCCTGTTTTGGGCAAAGATCTTTCTGTACACAATACTATAAGACTGTGTTGTAAAAGACAAGTGTCATCAACCTCCTTTTATTTTTCTGTTTCATTATTTTGATCTATCTTTCAATAATGCTGATTTTGTACAGACAATTAAGATGCACTCGCATTGCTGAAAAATTCAACTCGCATTTGCTCAATGTCTTAATCAACTCATATTTTACAAGTTTGCGAGTGCTAAGTTTGAGCCCGGATGTGCAAGAAAAACATATTCGCTTACAGTTTATCGTAGCGCGACTCAGTCCATCATAGCCATGACCGCATTCCCATATTAACACAATTACCAATTTGATAACACACAACTTTTAAACATATTGTTGATTGAAGGTGACCTAGCTGTTTAGTTAGAAACAATGTAGATCAAGTAATTTTTTTCCCCAAACTAGCCTAAACCAGAGAAATCTCGGACTAAACATGAGAAAGTATGTTTAGTTTAGGCTTGCATTCATGCTAATGTGCATCTGAACGCATATGAATATCGGACAAGTTAGTTGCGTTTGTGGAATGATTAGCAATATACTTGTCTCTCGTCCCATAGGTCCTGGGTTCGATTCCCAATGGGGTCATGTCTTGGATTTTTCAAACAAACTCCCACTTAGTGTGTTAAAACATGCAATTAATGCTCTTTTTCTTTTTTTCTTATTTGACGAGCATATGCAGCAACATGAACGTCAGAATATTAAAAAAAGATGAATAGGAGCCATCTATTAGGCTAACACAGGACCTAATATAAGGGCAAGGTACTGTGTAACTGCAAGAATCATAGCTCTTATGGTGTGTACCATCGGCGTAGCTTCTAGTATGCCATATAGACCCGGGCCTATACATCAGTTTGAAAAAAAAAAAAAAAATGCAATTAAAACTGAAGCCGAAGGGGGTCGGGGTTAAGGGTCAACATTTGTTTCTTATTTTACAGTGTAGGTATTTCAACTTTGTCCAATGTTAATTATCAGATTCGCTAAAATGCACCATTACATAGCTAACTTTTAAAAACATAGGGGGAGCATGCCCACCAGACCCCACTAGTTTGCCTGGCCTAAATTTGCATTTCAGATCAGCTACGCCACTGTGTACCAATCTCATTAAAATCAAATCCTAATTTGAGGAGCACTGTGGTCTAGTGGTAGAGCGTTGGACCCATGATCGAAAAGTCGTGGGTTCGATCCCTGCCATTACCATATGTGTTGTGTCCCTGATCAAGACAAGTTATCTGCATTCCTTAGTATAACTGGTTCTACCCAGGAACACATCGAGAGTGATTAAAATAAGTTCATAGAGCTTTCGTTACAATTGATGTAAAATAAATAAGTTTGAACTAATCCTAATTACACTTTGATAGTCTCCGCTCCGTAGTGTAGGGTATCGAGTGTGATAAAGGGTCTGCTTTTATTGAGACTGGGTGTATACTTACCATAGTGCCATGATTCTCACGTCTAGCTTCTAGGTACTGTACTGTGGAAAGTCATATATGGCCCAAACTTCACTGGGGATGCAAAGCCGTCGATCCTGTGTGCAGGGAGATCAATACCATGTGCACGTACACGATTAGCTGAACTGCTGTGTAACCCTTCCGTGTAAATCTTCCCTGTCAACGGGCTGCTCATTGAGTATTTGTGTTGATCTTGGGCGTTCCATCATCAACCCTGCAAAATACGTCACTTTTTTAAACAGAAACAAATAATAAAGACACGAACTCGTAAAAAAAGTGAAAGGAAATAGTTTAGCATATTCGCACTTACTGTTTTATATATTCATCCAGGGTATGAGACTATCAATAAAAATCGAACGCAAATGTCCTCCTTTTTTGGCTCTTTCTCGCACTCCACCACTTCATGGAAAGCGTGATTCCGAACGTAGCCGGAACTCCCCGAGTTTTCACGAATGTTTCCAGCCAATAGAGGACCAAAAACAGACGGTCTATACTATTGTTGTTACTTTTGCCTGAACTTGGCCACGTGCATCTCGTGCTCATGGAGTGTGAAACGCTTAATCAATTCAGTGTCTAAATTTAGTAACTTGCCTGGTGATAACGTGTAAAGGAGAGTTATCAACATACGAACAGTTCATGGAAATGATTATGTTCTTAAAGGGACACACGGCAATCTTGAAGTTGTTATCAAGCATGAAAATCAGCGTTTCAGTTTATTTTTTAATCCAGTATCATTTTGACATAACACTGCTTGCATAGAGTAGAGTTTAATAGCCAGTGATTTTGAGATACGGGAAATATCTCCCGAGGTAGAGAAATGGCCCCGATCCGATATAAGAACGAGAACGAGTTCTTATATGGGGGTCATTTCTCTACCAAGGGAGATATTTTTAGTATCTCAAAAACACTGGTTATTAAACTATACATTACATATATTAAAATGATATTTTATTTAATATTTCTAATGATTCACGGCTTTTTACACCAGTTTGCACGAGAACGCCAAGACGACGTTACGTCATACTGGCACTCTTCTTTAATTTCCGTAATCGTTATTCCCTAGTGGCGGAATCTGACGACGATGTCTGTAAAACAATCGGAACGTCATTTGGCGTACCCGCCACTGGCGGAAAAGGCTGAGCAATGTTCCGTACTGGGAAATAGAGAGTATCATGTTAGTGCCTGATCCTATCCAGGTGAGAAAACAATGACGTCCGAGGCTGTGCCAGACACTAACATGATATTATTTTGATCATGTTGATCGTTTACAATTATTTAATTTACATTTTTTCCATTTTTTTCCGTTCAAAACATCCAGACGTCATCAAATATACCATGACGTCATCAAAAGAGGTGCCGACGTCATCAAAAGAAGTGCACCTGGCGGGATAGGAACGTAACTGCCGAGATAAGGTTTTATCTCAGGCACCCTGTTTCTCGACAGAATTATGCAGATCGACATGATAAAATCAACAGGTCGTATTAAGTTATGTGCAAAAGCAATTTACTTAGAGGTTAATATACGGCCGTGGTGTGCCTTTTGTCGATAATGGCACACCTAGGCCCGCGGGCCATTAAGGCACTAGGTGTGCCATTATCGACAAAAGGCACACCACGGCCGTTTATTTGCCTTTTTATTACATACCTTACTATAAATGGAGAAGAAGAACAAGAACAAAAGGGTAGAACATATAAACTTGTAGTCTACAGTAAGGTGAAAACAATTGCTTTGAAAATAAATGAATTACGTAGCTATGTTAAATTAATGATCTAGATCTACTTTAAAATCAGTTTTCTGTCTTGTCTGTTTTTAAAAACCACGTCTGTCACTAGATCTATAATGATATATTACGACGTTTCAACGAAAATAACATTTACTGGGCTGTGAAAACTGCAGCGAGATTTTAACGTCCGCTCCTGCGCTCTATAGCTCTCCACTATGACGTTTTTGGTGCTTGATGACGTTGATGTCATGTTGCTTGATGACGTCGACGTCATCGCGTGCGGACAGTCTGTTGCTACTGTGCCGATTTTCCATAATCCATAATGGCACAGTGTGCCGATTATGTTAGGATATCGCAACGGATATACTATTGCAGATTGAGTGGTGACGATGTTAGTGTCTTTCCAAATTGTAGCAGCTTGGAATAAAACATAAAAAAAAAACAATTTTAATACGGTGGATTCCGCTCTTCCCTTTTCATTAAACAATCCCTTTATATACTTACAGGGTGGAACTCTGCTGGTTGTGCCAGGAGACGTTTAAGAACACGACAGCATTTAACAAAGACCTGGTTTCGAAGACGCACACACGAATGCGGGTTGTATGCCCATGCTGCTTAGGATAGAAAGGACGCATTTTACATGGCCCGATTCCCAGATGATTACACTCGGATTGTGAACGTCACCCGAATGGATGCTCCAGAGTGTGTCGATGCCAGAAAAGTGATGTTGGACTGGTGTAAGTCCCAATCAAACCCCGAGAGTGTAATGTTGCGGTGGAGGGCTGGTTGGACGACCGCTTGGGTAGAAACAGTCCAACCAAGGAAGAGAGCTCTGAGTGAGTCATCAGATTTCGGGGATGACCCTGATATAACTATAAGTGAGCCAAAACTAGCCAAGAATGGAAAAGAGGAGGAGGTGCAGAAACAGAAGGAGGAAGCGGACGCTAGAGAGGAGGAGAGAGCGCGGAAGCGGAAGGAAAAGGAGGAGACAAAGGCGAAAGAAGAGAGAGCACAGAAGCAGAAGGAGCAGGAAGTAGAATCGAGAAAGGAGAAAGCAGAAACAAAAGAGAAGGAGAAAAGGGCACTGAAGTGGCAGAAGGAGAGAGAGGAAGCAAAGGCGAAAGAGGAGAGATCACAAAAGCAGAAGAAGCAGGAAGTAGAATCCAGAAAGGAAGAAGCAGTGACAAAACAGAAGGAGGTAAGGGCACTGAAGCGACAGAAGGAGAGAGAGGAGAGAGCACAGAAGCAGAAGGAGCAGGAAGTAGAATCGAGAAAGGAGGAAGCAGCAACAAAAGAGAAGGAGGAAAGGGCACTGAAGCGGCAGAAGGAGAGAGAGAGGAAGCAAAGGCGAAAGAGGAGGAGAGAGTGCTGAAGCGGAAGGAAGAGGATGAGGAAGCAAGAGCGAAAGAGAAGGAGGAAAGGGCACAGAAGCGGCAGAAGGAGAGAGAGAAAGCAAAGGCGAAAGAGGAGGAGAGAGCGCAGAAGCGGAAGGAAGAGGAGGAGGTGCAGAAGCAGAAGAGGCAGGAGGAAGCAGAGGCAAGAGAGAAAGAGGAGAGAGAGCAGAAGCGGAAGAAGGAAGAGGAGGAGGAAGCAAGAGCGAAAGGGGAGGAGGCGTAGAAGCAAAATAGGCAGGAGGAATCCGAGGCGAGAAGGATAGAGGAGTACGAGCAGAGACAGAGAGAGCAGAAGGAGATGGAAAGGAAAGAACGGAAGCGCAAACAAGAGGAAATTGAAAAGAGAGAGACAGACGAGAAGATGCAGAACAAGTGGAAGGACGAAGCTGAGGCGCAAGAGAACGGGGCGAGTAAGAAACATCATGAAGATAAGAGAGTGGAGGCAAAGAAGCAAGCAGCAGAGGAATCTTTACAGGGAGCGAAGGAAGGATCGAGCGAGAAGGCAATGGGGACAGAAGGCAACAACATCGGAGCGGGCAACCGCCCTTCTCAGGAAAGGAGCCATGCCACTTTGTCCACCAGCCAGGAGAGAATGGAGCAAGGGTGGCGTTTTAGCATACGACATCAGCAACAAAGAGATGAACTGGCCTTCCAACGATTGGAAACTTATGAGCCCCGACAAAAAGCTGATGGCGTGGGAATTTGCGGCCATGTCGCTCGAGTTTATTGCGCAGGGCGTATATCCAGTCGGGATGGAACGTCACTACTTGCTGGACAAGTACAATTCCTGGCCTTACCTGGAACTGCCAAAGTTAGAAGCCACCAGGAGGGGAAGAACTCTCGGAAGAGCCGGTTTTATACGTTCCAAATGCTTAGGAAACTTTCCCAGACGGCTGACAAAGACGTTTCAGTACTTGATCTACAAACTCTAGAGATGTTGGAGGCCGCGCGAAAGCACGTGTCTACGGATATCTTTGTGAAAGGACTGGACACAATGAATATGCCACTCCGGCTCGATTCAGATCGCGATTCATAAAATAAGAACATTTCATTAAAGAACATATCATTGTAGTAACAGTTTTAAAGTGATAGCAACTTATTATTGAGAGTGTCTAATTTTTTACTATTGTGTGTTAATGGTAAAATGGTGTATTTTTTATTTATTTACTGTTATGTGTTATTGTTAAATTCAGGAGGATTTGTTTGCAATTGGGGTGGGGGAAGTGTAGTACAAAGTACTAGATATATTTACATGTGTATGGAAGTTCCCCACCCACCACTTTGTTATTGTTGTATATTGTAAATCAGAGCACGCCGGATTTTCTTATATTATTTGATGAACATGCTATGCTATATTATCTGTACATACTATTGTCTAATTCTAAGTTATCGATTCACAAGTCATTTTCAACGGATTCGCGGAAACTCATTACTTTACCTGCATTGCCTGTTCGCTTCTGCTTGGAATTCTTATATGAGATAGAATAACATTAACTAATTGTTGCACTCGCATTGTCTATGTCTTATTATGTTGTATATTTGATGATTACATGTCTTGAATCGTATAACCGTTGAAAATGACGTATTTCTTCGAATATTTGAGATCTGCATGTCAACACTACTTTCTCTATCACCACAATCGAATGTGTTCTTATGTTCCATAATCAAGGTAACTGAGAAAGCAATGCATCAATAGTATGTCATTAAGTGTTGTAGATGTGAGATTGAAACGTGACTTATGTTTCCAACGGCGAATATAGCAGACGTCGGAGTGGTGACGAGGTCAGCGGATTTTGCCGTTCTGTGTTTGCATTGGTCAGTTTAGGCACGTGTTGGTATTGGCCTGATTTGATTGATCAGTGGATTTGGACCTCACTTTTAAGTAGATTATGGCGCGACTGTCTATATATACTGAGTAAGCGCGCATTTCAAATAACTCTCGGCTCCCACAACACACACAACATCTATAGTGTGCTAGGTCAAATCCGTCAATCCGTCAGATCCGTCAGAATCCGTCAAATTCCGCTAGATGACATACACATGTCCCTAGTACTGAGTATTGTATCCAGGTATTAACAAAATGTTATATACATTTCCGTTATACATCTAATTATAATATTTAACGGATAAATCCGTCAAACTATAAATCCGTCGATGTTTACAATCATAGATCTATACAAATGGTATAACCTGCAATATATATTAATAAGCCGATACTCGTCACCACTCACTCCGTCCTGTATATCGTATATATCATTTATGGTTAGATAAATGATGATGAAACAAGCCGGGTGTTGTTTTATTTAACCCTTCCAGAGATTATATCGAATTCCTCCTTTAATAATAGAACGGATTAGTCAAATCCTGACAGCCGCAACTACAGTCCTATTGCAATATGTAACGGGAGTTTGCGTTGACATCCTGGATCATACCCGTGGGGCTGGACTTGGCGGGGTAAAAACTCCTTGTTTTCAAATGACAAAGAGTAATCTTAGGGCGTAGGGAGAGGTCAAAGTGTAGAACCTAGTCTATATTTGATATTTGTTTTATTCTGCTTCTCGATTTTGAGGGACACAAACTTGAAACTTTTGAATTGAACTGAATTGGGTTTTAAGGCGCACCAACACATGAAAGGTTATATGGCGCCTAACAGGCATGAACATGCCTGGTTCATCCTCCATGTACATCGAAATAAAATATGAAAAATGGGTTTAGAACCTTCTCACCCTGAACTGCAGAGTTGCTGCAAATTATATCGTAGAAACTCTATTTACGCTGGAGCCACGTTTATTGTTTTTCTGCCACTGCTCTTTTGATGTGAGCGAGATGGCACCTGAAACAATGCAGGAATCATGATGAAGACCTTTAATGAACATGAACAAAAAATGATAAAATGAACATGAATTTGTGGGATTCTACCCCTCTGCCTACCCCTCCAAAGGGATCTGCAGTGGCCCTATTCTTTGCGCCGTGACCAAACGGGGCCCCCGGGAACCACACGGGCCGAAACTTTTGAATATGATTGGAAGATAAGTACACACTGTTCATAGGGGTGTTGGTGGTATTACATAAACAGTACAACTGCACTTTAAAATGTCAAGACAATTCACTCACTCAGTCGACAGAATACCACGAATTAAAATGTGCGATTGGTTGGTTGGTTAAATAGTATTTTGCGTAATTTCAGCAAATTTAAGTTATTTATGACGAACGATTTCTTCGTGGTGGTAGCATACCACAGGTAGAAGTAGTTATGTATATTTAACGCCATCCGTAATTATGGACACGTTCTCACTTACAGGTCGAGCTGTCGTCCTTGAATGCTACTTTTCCTGTTCGATTTTTATATCTAATAAATAGTGTTATCTGTTCATCCCACAGGGATTGTAAGACATTCATTGATCCAGAATTCTCAACTTATTCGTTTCCTCTAGAGCTTGTAGTCGTGTTGAGGACTTTAATATCCAAAATATTTGTATAAATAAAAAAGCTACTCCAGCAGGGCTATCGTTACCATAAACTTCGAGAGAAAACCGTTGCAAAATGTTATCATCGTAACCATGATCTCCTTTTAAAATATAAAAGTAATTTAAGAACTCTTCTGAGACAAGGAATATCACAACCAACCTGACTTCTACGGTGATGTGATTTATAAACTTTGTAAGATCCTTGGTCATAATCACTTCCATACAATCTTTATTAAACTTATTAAACAGTTTATCAAAAGAGGTTATGACATTATCATTTTGGAACTCACTGCATGTTTAGTGGTTGACCCATTTACAATTCGTCACTTTGCTTTCCTCTTTGATTGTGCGATGACCGGATAGATTGTGGACCCTATGATGACGTCTAACTAAATGCTTATAATACGGTAGCGTTTGATGTTTGTCTTTAATCTTGTATTGTCGTACCCTTAACGGTTTGTTCTCGTGTTGGTCTGGCTTCTGCCAAGTCATTGAGTACTTACTTTGTGGATATCTATGCTTCTGTATTTTTATATTATATCTACATGATCATTTTTTACATATATTTCCTATGAATGCTGCCTTGTTTATTAGAGATTATAACCTGACAGGGATATATTTATTTACAATGTCCCGTTTATTGGGATGACAATATGGTAAGAGTGAGGTTTGGTGCACCCGAAAGCCATTTTTGTCACAGACCGTTCCAAGGCGGTAGCCCTATTGTCAACCCTTGTGTGTTTGTGATGTCTTATCTTGCCTTTTATTCATCTTTTTTTTTATAGTTTTTCTTTGTTTCTTTTTGTGTTTGTGGTTGACTGTCGTCCTCGTACTTTACCTGTTCGATTTGTATATCTACTTTCCCATAGGGATTCGAACAAAAACATGTGTGGGATTTGCGATGGTGCGCCATTGACTTGCTCTAGTTCACTATTACATTGTGACTCATAATTACTGCGTTTATGCATAAAAAGGGTAGCTTACAACGACCAATGGTTTCTTTATAGTACACATTTTGCATGCGTTCAGTTCGGTATACATCTAAGATACATGCAATAATTATCCTAAACAAGCTTCTCATAAAGGTTCAACTTCTTACCTCGAACGATTTGGAAGGAGGTTCCGAACACAGACCATTTTCAGACAAAAAATCTAAGTGACCATGACTTTAATGGTGAAGGTCAAATTTAATGAAAAGCTTCTGACCTAACCAGCATTTCTTCGAAGATATATTTTAATATCTCGACCGGTCTTGGAGGAGTTCCGATGAGATCCGATAAAAATAACGTGACGGACTGACTCAGTTTTGACTGTTAATTATTCTCAATTAGACAGGAGTGTTCCTCGAGCAACTTCTTATAGGGGTCTTATGCGTTTTTCATGAGCGTGTAGTCGAGTTGAGGATTTTAATATTCGTAACATGTGTATGACTTAAAAGCTACTCCATCAGGGCTAGCATTACAATAAACTAGGAAAACCCCTTTGCATAGTTTTATTATTCTCAATTAGACAGGAGTGTTCCTCGAGCAACTTCTTATGGGGTCTTATGCGTTTTTCATGAGCGTGTAGTCGAGTGGAGGATTTTAATATTCGTAACATGTGTATGACTTAAAAGCTACTCCATCAGGGCTACCATTACTATAAACTAGGAAAACGCCTTTGCATAGTTTTATTATCGTGTTACCCTGATCTACTTGTAAAATATAAAAGTAATTTTATAACCATTCTGCGACTAGGACAATCACAAGCTGAATTCTGTGGTGACGTGATTTACACACTTTATAAGATCCTAGGTCATGATCACGTTCATAACATATTTATTAAAAATGTTAGAGAGTTTATCATATGGGAGTATGAACCTATCATTTTGCATCGGACTTCATCACTGATTATGCGATAAGCCCACAGATTGTTGATCCTATAATTACGTCTACCTAAATCCTCGAAGGGATGGTCGTTTTGTATCAGTCTGTCTTGAATAGTGTCGTACCGTGCCCATAATGGTTTATTCTCTTGTTGCTCCGGCTTTTGCCGAGTCATTAAGTGCTTGCTTTTTGCTTTATATGCCTATTTTTACATTCATACATGAACTATCATATTTGTTTTATTGTTATGCTGCCTAATTTGTTAGAGGATACATCTTGTCGGGGATTTCTTTATTTACACTTTGGCAAGAGTGTCAGTGAGGTTTCATACACCCTTAGGCTAGAATAACCTGGTTTACATCCCCAACTGCCCTTTTTTCACAGGCCGTGTCAATAAGGGACCTCCATTGTTAAACCTTGTATGTCTATGGTGTCGCATACGTTGCTTCTAGCTTTCCTTACAATTGTTTCTTGTTTCGGATGCGTGTTTGCGGTTGATTACAGTGTTCTGTGAATGCTGGATTGGGCTCTATGATCCCAAAGGACCAACAAGAAATAACTCCGCTGATTTTAAATCGGGCGACCTTTTACAGCCGCCACACAATGTCAACCATAAAGTGCATGACAGTAAGTCAACACTATTGACGTGAACATAACATCAGAAATAATACTTATTTGGCCCTTTATATCCGAAAAGTTTGACGCAATTTTACTCAAAATTGCTTTGTTATTTATGTGAAATAACTGATCCATAGAAAAGTCCATTTATCAATTCTAAATAAGCTTAGTCATTGTATCCCATCATTTGCCTAAAATATGCATTTGGTTGAATATTTTATTTGACCATATCTCATCCATTTTGGATCCTTTTTTTATAAAGATGGCCGACTAATACAGCATACAGCACTAAACAAACGCTAGTTCGAATGTCAATAAATAATGAAAATGGCATCTTTTCAAACACCTCTCACGCCCACTAGCACCAGCCTTAGCTATATTGTACTTTAAAGCCACAGAAAATGGGTCTTGATGATTCAAAAGGACCAGTTTGCACTAATGCTTCTGAATGTAGTCGGGATGCTTTTTTACAGCCACTACACAGCACTAAACAAACGCTAGTAAATAATTAATGAAAAGGGCATCCATTATAATCAACATATACAAACAAGAGAGAAAAGTAGTATACTCAGTTTGATTGAGCTCATGGGAGATAATAAAATGTGCAACACCTCTTACACCCCTAGCACCGGTTTAAGCGGTATTCCACTTCAAAGCCATCTATATTTGGCTTGACTTGGCAACTTTTTACAGCTTCCACACACCACTAAATAACTATTGTGAAGGTCAATTAATACTGAAAAGGGCATCCCTAAGAATCAACGAACAAAACAAGAAAGAAAAGTAGCGGAATCGGGTGCAATGTGTCTGTTCGTGAGCGGTAATAAAATATAAAGTAAAACACATCTCACATCCGCAAGCACCTGCCATAGCGGTATTCTATTTTAAAGTCACAAATAATGGGCTTGATGATCCCAAAGGAACAGTGTGTAATAATTATACTGATTTGTAGTCGAGGATGCTTTTTACAGCCACCACCCAGCACTAAGCAATCGCTAGGGTAAATGTCAATAAATAATGTATGGGCATGTTTTAGTGATTGACCCCTCTACAGTCAGTCATTACGCTTCACTTTTCACTTGTGCGATGACTGGACTACCTCTTGGGACTCTATGATTGTACCTACTGAAACCCCAACTAAGGGAGGTGGGTGCATGAGCTTTCGTCCTCGAGTTTTCTGGTCGTACCCTAGATTGGTTTTCTCTTTAGCTGCAACTACTATGGTTGTTCAGTACGATTCTGGATACATCCTGAGATGTTTATTATTTTTTTGTATGTGTTTCTTTCGTTAGTTTCTCTGGATGTGGACTTTATTTTTAGAGAATTCCTTTTGATGGGATGTAGTTTTGTTTACACTGTCTTGTCTATTTGGGCGCTGAAGACAGGATAATAGCGAGGATTGTGCGCATATAAAATCGATTCAAGCTAACCAGTAGGCGTATTGCCTACTGACCTTTCCAAGTCGGTAAACCTGTCTTCACCACCCGTTCTGTTGTTTTTTTGTCTCCTTCATTGTATTTTCAAGTCCTTGTTTGCAGTACAGTGCGGACCTATGATGCCATTGCGTTCGGACGCTGTGGTTTCTATAGGAACCTATATCTCATTTTTGTATTAAAGCAACATTCAACAAACCAGAAAGAAAAGTAGCAGTTTAATGAGTTAAAATTTGAAAGTGTGTCCAACGCGCCTTTTCTAAAAGCACAATTGATTATTTTGCCAAGCAGGTCTATATCCTTGCTACTTGTATTTCCTACTTTTTCTTCACATAATATCATAAATTATATGCAGTATATACATTCACTGAAGAACAAGTACTAATGAAACATGAATAAAATTCAAGTAAAGTAGATGTACCGAATGACAAACTCCATACATAAAATATAATAATTACACTTAGTAAGGACATTAAACTCAGAATGCTTCAATCCAATATGATCACATTTCAGTTTTAAAATAAATGTTAATCCTTTTGCAATATTATTACGGAGAGGGCATAACTTATTGATTTAATATACAATAACCGTTGATGATATAGTTACCATTCAAACTCAGATGTTTGTGTTTGTGCAGTTCTCCGGTTAATAGTTTATCCGACCGCTTAGGTCAAAATTTAGCGGATAAAGAACTAATATAGATTACCACTGTAACAGCGTAACAGCATTATATAAAATGTTTTAACTTTAGATAATGCACTGTTCAGCTAGGTAACCCGGTAGAATGAAACTATCACTTCCAACTTTAAAACAACTAAGTGATGTCGGATGGATATCAAATGAATCATATCTCGATGGACTAACATTTTAGAGCTGCAATTGTTTGCATTTTCATTAAAACCATATTCCATTTGAATTGCAAATTGTCCCCTGACGGTGCCGTGCTTTAAACAAACTTTAATTCAGTATGTAGTAATGTCTCTCCAGCATAATATTCGTGTTTACCGCTTTTAAAAACTGTCCCCGACGGTATAACAAGTAAAGAATATTTAGATAAAGAAGCACGAATAGCTCTGTCATTAACTAAATTGATAGACAAATATCAATATATATTTAAATTATGCAAATCAAAAAGAACTTAAGGGTCGGTAAAAAATTATTTGAATGGTGTTTTACGTCATTTTAACACATGTTAGGCGATATATGATGGTCGATTTTTTCGTGGTAGAGGCAGACCACCCCATTTTTTCCTTGGTAGAACCAGCACTGTATACCTCCCGCCATTCCTAAGAATCGACACTTTCTCACTGGAAAAGTCCAGCTCCCAGTGGGATTTGAAACATTAACGGTGAGAGGCGAGAACGTTTTAGACGCAGTGTTTTACTAGGGACTAATGTGTTAAATACTAGTAATACTAACTGAGAAAATGTTTGTTTTTTCTTATAAGCAGAAGACCCATATTAAAACGTAAAATGATGGCTGATTGAATTCTGTTTTAAGTCATTTTCAGCACATTTTAGGCTATATATGACTGTCGATGTTTTCGAGAAAAATGGTCTTAACGAAAAACTTAAATGTAAAGTTTACTGCTACAGTTTTCAAGAAAAGCAGCAGCGGATTTAAAATTTTAATTAAAATAGAACAAACTAGAATATGTGGCCAATCATTGACCCGTCCTTCAAAGGAACAGCTTTAATAGTAAAAGAAAGGTAGAGTAATATATTCGAAGACATTGTGAAATATTGTGGAGATTGTTTTTTTAACATTGTTAACATCTACAAAATAACGACGTTTTGAACGTGAACAAGTTTAATGTCCCTCAAATAGCGATTGTTGAAGTTGCTAGATACATTATAAATTTGCGATAGTTTTATCAATTATGCAATACCCACTAAACGCGAAGGAATTTGATGTATCAAATTAAACTTAACATTTTAAATACATTTAAGACTAAATAAGATACTAGTTAGAATTGTAAACAAATTTAAAAAAACTGGATTACAGTATACTGACTTTCCAAGATGTCTAAAAACAACCAAACAGGTAAATATAGCACGGGTGAATGATGCACGGTCGAATGCATCTGTTATTGTTGAATCAGTAATTTTTTGTACATGTGTCTGTAGCTTTTTATTTGACTGTGTGTTTTTTTCATGAAGAGGTCAAACCTCCTTCTGTCTAACATTGTACGTAACTCAATTTGATGACGAACCGAAGGAGTTAAATACCAAAAAGTAATCCTAATGTTTAAAACATTTCATGATCAGGTTCCTGCTTATTTTACTTACACATTTACGGGCCATGACCTGCTCTATGAGGCGCCATACGTGACTGTATGTTGTAAGATAAATATATACGTTGTGTGTAAAATATATATATTGTATACAAAATATATATATGATATAGACAAATATATACGTTACTCCGAAATATATATATTGAATACAAAATATATATGATACAGACAACTATATACGTTACTCCGAAATATATATATTCTATCCAAAAATATATATCATAGAAATATATATATATGTTACTCCTAGAAATATATATTCTGAAATATATATATTCTGTTTTTAAATATATATTGTAGACGCAAATATATACGTTACTCTGAATATAATGTTTTTTCCTAATTTATATATTGTAGACGCAAACATTTATATGTTAAACCGAAAAATATATTCGCTTTATAAAAATATATTGTCTGTCTTAATATATTCAAGATAAAAATATTTGAGATGAAAATAAATAGTTTCTCTAAAATAAATATATTGCAGACCAAATATATCAATGAAATATCGATAAATAAATGATGCGAACTTCTGGGTGACCGAAACTATATGTCTATGCCGAAACTAAATAACTATGTGTTTTCCAAATATATACGTTATCATAGAAAAGGATTTGGACCACCATTATTTTCACATAGACCGTAATGTTAGCTCTACACAGAATAACACTTACCCTTATGCTCCGTGACACTTCAAATATCCATTAAAATGTATATACGTGACGACAAAACACAAAAATAGCAAAACAACAATGACCACAACTGCTCTATGCACCAGCATTTGACTCAAAATGAAAGTAGATGACCTTTTTTGTCAACAACAGCCGAACCACACCTCATTTTGTTTAAAATCTTACCTCATACAAAGTAGTACCACTCAGCACTCTGATGACTGATTCCTTTGCTTTTTGCACCCATATCTTCGGAAATCTATCCTCAAAACAAAAACAGTAAATATACGTACCTCTTTTATGTACTAAATCAATTACAAAGTCCCAAATAACACCACTGATGGTACTACTTTCGAGTACGACCATTTTCAACTTTTGACCTCTCTGGTTACCGGTCCAAGTCCAGACTGCGCTAAAAATATATACGTTATCCTAGACTGCTACACTGTCCCGTTTTTTTCAAACGTGTACAAGCCAATTATGCTGGGTGTAAAAAACGCTAAAAACACGGACATGCCCAGCAGTAAAGCGATTGCGAGCGTCTACTCCGCGTAAACAACCATGGCGGTCTTTAACGCTGTAGGAGTAACTTAGTTAACGTGTTTTGTTTTGTTGGTCAGACAGTCACATTATACATGTATGTTTCCGGTAAATGATGAACAACGTTTGATTTGGAGAGCTTCGTTATATCTCTCCCTCGTCTTGTTGAGGAGGCCACGCGCCTGATGCTTTCGGACAATATAAACATCATTGGGGTGATGGAACGGAGGGTGGGGGATCAATACGTTGATCAATACGTTGGTAAAAAGATGGTGCATCGACGAATCTGATATGTCACGACAGTTTCTTGTATTACAAGACTACTTTTGGACGATGTATGATCATTATCGCAGTCGCGTATTTCAATATCAGCATACTCGAGATACTGGCTATTGTAGTCCAACAATAACGAGCTCTGAACCAGGACGTCCGTCATTTATCATCACTTCCGCGATGGTAAATGATTTGTATAGGATACACGGAAGTTGGAGCAAAGTATCATCGGAACTGGGCGTCAGTTATAGGACACAAGGACACTCCTAAGAAGATGTGAGTTTGGTATGGATATTTCTTTTGTAACTGGACAAAGGATAACATATACTGACATCACAGATGCCAACCTTTGCAGTGCTGTTGGGGACATGTTGCGAATAGTGCCTAATGCGGGTGAAAAATACGTTATTGGTATGTTAGTTATCTAAATTATCCATCAATCCCACAGGCAGGTAGCGCATATCCTCCTCTACTACATGTACCTCCTCCACCGTTTGTTTCCAACCCCACCCCCTCCCGCCCCCAACTCCCCCCTGGTTCAGAGTTCGTTATTGTTGGACTGCAATAGCTAGTATCTCGAGTATGCTGATATTGAAATACGCGACAGCTGATTCGTCGATGAACCATCTTCTTACCAACGTATTGATCACGTACACCGTATCCCTACCCTCCGTTCCAACACCTCAATGATGTTTATATTGTCCGAATACATCAGGCGCGTGGCCTCATCAGCAAGACGAGGGAGATAATAATGAAGCTCTCCACATCATACGTTGTATTATCATTTACCGGAAACATACATGTATAATGCGCATGTCCGTGTTTTTAGCGTTTTTTACACCCAGCATAATTGGCTTGTGCGAGTTTGAATAAACGGGACAGTGTAGCAGTCTAGGACAACGTATATATTTTTAGCGCAGTCTATGATAACGTATATATTTGGAAAACACATAGTTATTTAGTTTCGGCATAGACATATGGTTTCGGTCACCCAGAAGTTCGCATCATTTATTTATCGATATTTCATTGATATATTTGTGTGTGCAATATATTTAGTTTAGAGAAACTATATATTTTCATCTCAAATATTTTTATCTTCAATATATTAAGACAGACAATATATTTTTATAAAGCGAATATATTTTTCGGTATAACACATCAGTGTTTGCGTCTACAATATATATAAATTAGGGAAAACATGTTTTCAGAGTAACGTATATATTTGCGTCTGCAATATATATTTACAAACAGAATATATATTTTTCAATATATATTTCTAGGAGTAACATATATATGTTTGTATGATATATATTTTTGGACACAATATATATTTCGGAGTAACGTATATATTTATCTGTATCATATATATTTTTGTTTTCAATATATATATTTCGGAGTAACGTATATATTTGTCTGTATCATATATATTTTTGTATTCAATATATATATTTCTACACACAACTTATATATTTATCTTACAACATATAGTCACGTATGTCGCCTCATACTGCTCCGCACAATTTTACATATTGGTACCACTCAAGCTGGCAATTTTTTAAAAAGTCAATCTTTTACGCTTCATTGAAGATCATGATCATAGTATTTTTTTTTTTGGTAGCTTAATGGTAGCTTAGCTGTGTTAAACAACCGATTTTAAAGGGAGATAATGTTTAGGTATAATTAAAAATGTATATTAAAATGATTTTATACCATGGTTTATTTCCACCAATTGCTCATTTTGTTTACATGATTGCATTTCAGATGGTTACTCGCCACATATAGGAATGATATACTAACCTTGCAATAGTATAAAATCATGCTGAACTGATCGTTTAACTGGTTATTGTTATTTGGGTTGGCCAGAAATATATTGCGTTGCTGATAAACTAAATATCCGGATGTCCAATGCCTGTCTCCAAAACTCGGAGAGGGCATAGGCCCGAATTTGAACCTTCCTATGTAAAGGAATAACAAGACTGTGTACCGTAATATATTTGCTGGGGATAGAAGTGCTTTATATATGGCTTCCTTTTAAACCTGATATAACGAAGAAAACAGCTCGAGGGAAATTTTGCTCCCTCTAAATTTAGTGAAAATGCTGTTTAAAAAACTGTGACATACGAAACAAAATATAATTCAGGTGTCAAAGTATAGGTGAATATGTCAAATTAGTGCCAAACAATACAAATGTTTGTATTGAGACAATTCACACATATAAATATACAGACCTCTGCTACGCGTGGGTTCACTCCCTGGCGGAAGCATGTCTGACTGGAAACGTCATCCTTCATCTCGCCTTCCTTTGAGGTTGATGTTCCGATATAAACTAATATAATTCGTTAATTGGACTTAAGTTCCCATTTTATTTCATTCGAACCTGTCTAGTTTGTCCTCAATTCTGTTCTGCATTTTTCATCGACTCGTTGTCTTTGTAAATTCACCAATTACTCTCATTCAGCGGTGTGAAGATAGAGTTGACCACATTTTCAAATATTCTTTTGTCTTTTTGTTTTGTTTTCTGTACACGGTTCATTCCATCTACGATAAGGGCATTGCCACTATTTTCTTGAGCTCCCTGGTGAGGACTGATTTGATTATGTGTAAAGATACGTTGCTAATGACCATGTAATAGGTCCAAGAGAATGGGTAAGCACTTCGTGTAATTGATAAATTTATGCTCTGGGATATAATAATGAGCTTCGCAAGAGTTTACGGTCTGCTATAAGGACACCTTTTTTTCCGTTGGATTTTCTTTATGTCTTTATTATAACGTAAACGGCATAATGTTTTCAGCTTCTGTTCTGACATGCTGTCATGAAGCTTTTTCAATATTGTTTAAAGAAGGCACACATGTATGCATTCTTGCCTGTTTCATGGGGTTGTCAGCATCTAACCGAACTGAAAATCCTGTCATCTCCATGTACTGGCATCTGGATGTTCTGTGATGATGTTATAGGCATTCCACTTTGGTAAGCAGTCATATACTTAGAATAGTTTAAATTAAGATGTGATTAATTTAGTGATTTCATATTGGTCCAGTTTTTGCTCCAAGGACTGTCATACTGGCCCAAGGCCGAATTCAGTTTTACTAATTAACTTCCACTACAGTAAAATTTTATTTTAATAACATTACTTTTACAAGATTTGCGTTTATGTATAGTACTGTAGCGTTAATTAATTTAATTTATAAGTTGATAAGCGAGCGTTAATGACGTCATTTAACGTGAATGACGTTACTTAAGCTCGTATTGACGAGTTTCTTCATATTGGCCTTGTTTTTCATATTGGCCTTGGTTTTTTTTATATTGGCCGACTTTCGGTTCATATTGACGGAGTTTGCGTCGTGTTATGTGTAGAGTTTCTAGTAAAACACGGCTAATATAGTTCAGTTAATTAATAATATCACAGAAAAATCACCATGGTCTCATAGTTTCAACAATATAAAAAGATGCAGTTTCCTATTGCCTTCATTTACTGAATCAAGTAAATCCGGAAGGCACTGGTCCACATCCATGTACTTAATCCATTAAAAGTAGGGATAAAAGTCGAACAAGAAAGGTACAAATCACAGAACACAGTCGACCAACTCGACAATCTGCCATTTTCATTTCTGATAAAACGGACATAATAGACACCACCTCGGTGTATTTCTGATTCTGTAGACTTAAGATGAATGGGCACCCTTTTTGTAGTATTATCAATTAACAAATTTAACTCTTAAACATCATATGAACATTTCTTGATAGTCCCGGAGAGAAACATATATTTAAAACCGCTACCAAGTTGTATGTAAAAATAAGTATTATTTGCATGACGTAGATACTACTTTTACCACTGCGTGACTGTACCGGGAAATGAGGTAAATTTGAAGTGTATACATGTATAGCTGCACAAATATTGCCAGATAATTGATAAATACATTTATACCTGTGGATTAATTTACATGTTCAAAGTTTTCTACGTCATCAAATAAAATATTATTCTCGCTTTTCACAGATATTTGTAAATATCTTTTGTTGTGTATTGATTTCGATTTAAATAAACATAGACATATTCATGAAACAAAACATGGCCGGATAACTTTACATCAAATTGTTCTGATTAATAGTTTTACAAAAATGTACAGTAGGTGTATAGCAAGGGAGAATGAAGCACAAAAGCACCTGACATTTTCGAAAAGTTGCGATTTTTTTTATATAAAAAATATCAAAATACACCATTCTCTTCAATATTTACTTTTAAGAAATCTCGATTAGTCGTATTATGTGTTTATTTCATAAACATAAACACATTTGATGCTTTAGAAGAATTGTTATTTTAGACAAAAAAAAGGATTTCCAAAACTTGAAGAATGACGACAGAATTTTCCAAAAATGAGATATAGGATCCTATAGAAACCACAGCGTCCGAGCGCAATGGCATCGTATATTCCACACTGTACTGCAAACAAGGACCAAAACAAATGGGCCAGTTGGCTTAGAATAGAATAGAATAGAATAGAAGTTTGGAATACAATGGTTGCTTCGAATCGGGTTGTCTATCTGCCAATATTCAATATAAATGGTGGCAAAATGTATTTCCATATGTCAATGGATAATTTACCTTTAACTACAGCATTTTTAATGTCATAATTAATAATCAAAAGAGGAGGATTCATCCTGATTTTTTACCAGATTTTCAACTGTTTGTTTACCACTGCAAACGCCATTGATTGGTTGGATAAAGGCCGAGTCATTGAATTCACTCAAATGGCCCACTTGTTTCGGAAAAAATCTCCAAGTGCCCGGACGGCGGTGTATAGTGGGAATCGTCATTGTTTTTATAAGACGAAGTATATCTGGCAGTGCTCTGCTTGTTTCAAGTCAATTCAGAAACCGGATGCTAGATTATATAGAACCATTAGTTATTTAATCTTAATATATATTTATTTTGTTTTCTTTAAAAAGTTTCTGTTTTCTTCAAAAACTTCAGGCGTGGTAGGGGAATGGGGATGGGGATGAGGGTGACCTGATATTCAATACTCCATCAAGAGATGATGAAACGCTTGCTCTTAACATTTGTAAATTAGTAAAAACATACCCCACCAATTAAAGCACTTTCAGCTTGCATTATCAACTACTAATAATTGTCGGCTGATAATTACAATGATTACATGTTTGTTTCACTTAAAATAAGTATTTGCGGATAATATCTGTGTTCCATATATATATAGAGAGAGAAAGGATCTTACATGAGTACTCATTCATTATCGATTTTTTTTAACGAGTTGGCAAAATGATAGAATGCGAGGCTCTTGCCGAGCATTATATCATTTTTGCTAACGAGTTTAATAAATTCAATAATGACTGAGAACGAATGTTAGATTCTATTTATCACAGAACTCACATATCGACGTTTATTGCATTTTGCCTGTCGCTTTAACACGCGAAACCGACAAAAACCGTGGGAATTGGATCATAGTCATTATCGAATTTTTTTGACAGAGCGTACTAGGCTCATTTGCATACTTATATAACTAGTGGTATATCGAAAATATAGAATGGTGTTATTCCACTCCCACACCGTAAGTTATGTGATAAATATATATATACTCACGGTCAATGAAAACGCACCACAAAACAAGTTTCTTTTTAGAAGCTAAAATGTGAAGCATTTTGGACAAATTATGATATAATCCATATAACGAGTCGACATTTAACAGCTGTTAGGGGAATATCTGGAGCATCCCACATTGTTTTTATGTAATGCACATGCATTTCTGGGTTTCTTCAGTTATAATTGCCCGGAAACATTCATGGCATAATACTATAAAAAGTCACACAATAAAAAGTCCGGTAAAATCAATTGGAGTTTATTAAGAGACAGGTGAATGCAGGTTGAAAGTTAGTGGAATCGTTTTCTTTTTATGCGTATCCATAGCAAACAATGTTAAATGCCAAGGTAAATAACTCAGTAATTGCTTGTCATAAAATGCTATCAATAAACAGGAACGACAAGTTCGGTAACATGATTAAATACTTAAAAAATAAAAATATTGGTTCAGCAGTTTTATTCCGAATGGTTTGCGAATAATCCAACAGCATAAACATATAGAGTTAAAGGTGCGTTTTAAATCAAATGAACTTTGCTTTTCTAAAAATAAATTTGTAAAAATAAAAGTGAATTTAATAAGAAAGGTAAATTGCTCCTGACAACAAAAATATAAAAACGCTAAAAATGTTCTTTGCTTATGATAACTGTTTTGGTTTATATAAAACATTCTATTTTTAAATCAGATTTCAGTGGAAAATCGGATATTTGTGTGATCACCACATCCGAATATTTTCGGTAAAACACGTTTCCATATTGAAACAAAATGCTACCCAAAGCCTAATTGACTCTAACGTCAAATGTACAGTTTGCAAATTTTAAGATAATACTTTAAATTAAAAACGAATACTCCCTAAACCCGTATAGTGAGCGTTTTTAGAAATCATTTTTCTAGTCTGGCTCTCAAGTGTGGAACGCATTTCCTTGCCATATGAATAATATAATTAAATGTATGAGGATTCAAACAGCCGGAAACATTTGTCTTTAGTATGTACAACCTTTGTAGTCTAGGAGTTGGCGATCATTTATAAATAAAAACTTTCAAAATCTGAGAAAAAGATTGTTTAAGGTTTTGGCATATATGGTAATGAATGTCGTCTAATTTGTATAACTTTGCAAGGCATTGACCTCAGTATTGTCCACGTTAAATGTGGTCAAAATTGGTCGAGTGGTTACTGAAGAGTTTTACATATACGTCTATGTAAAACATGTAAAATCTCCATATACAAACTTTGGAACCCCGGGGCACAGCCATGTTTTACCCTAGGTACTTTTTTTGTACCGATGTTGTAGTCTAGGAGTTGGCAATCATTTATAAATAAAAACATTCAAAATCTGTTTAACGGTTCTCGAGAAGAATCTTTTTTCAGGATTTAAATATATATGCCATCTTGGATGTCGCATTAAACTAATTTGTATAATTTTGGAATGATTTGACCTCATGTGAAATTTGGAGCAAGAGCTAACGGACGGACGTTGGACAAAAGCGGTCGCAACAGCTCATGTTGAGCCTTCGGCTCAGGTGGGCTAAAATCAATACCTCATGCGTTGTTCAAAAGTTCATACTGCATGGGATAAAATCCAATTTCTATATATGTTCTACGCAATATCAGAATATGGACGTTTTCGGAGTTGCTCCGCGCAAATTGAATTCTTAAAATGCTCGGCGATTCCAGAAATGCGCAGGACTATTCCGGAATTGCGCAGGACTATTCCGGAATTGCGCAGGACTATTCCGGAATTGCGCAGGACTATTCCGGAATTGCGCAGGACTATTCCGGAATTGCGCAGGACTATTCCGGAATTGCGCAGGACTATTCCGGAATTGCGCTAGGCGTTAAGCTATATACAATGTACACCCAGTGTCTCTGTGCAATTTGAGAATGTTTCGTGCAAAGTACGTATATATGTTGAGATTTGAAAAGAAAGACGCTGTTTTGAAACCTGTTTTCCATTTTCATATGCTTATTTTCTTTATCCATCTGTGAGGAACATCTAAAATACAAATGTACGGAAGTCGTGGAGGGACTTATTAGTTATGACTTATTAGTTATGACTTATTTCTTATTACTTATGTCTTATTACTTATTTCGTATTACCTATTCGTTAAGTAATTAAGTAATGTAATTAAGTTAATGAAAACATGGCGGATATCGCGTTGATACGTTATTTACTATGTGTATTTAGCATACTGACCAATCTATCTTATACTTTCAAAGCTGTAATTCACTTATAATGTGTTATGTTCTTCAAGGGTGAAGCACTGGAGGGATTTATTAGTTATAACAAACATCTCCAAACTTTTAACTTCTTGTCTTACTACCGTTAAAGATCATGTTAAACTATACTGTGATAAAACTTATGAAAACTCTATTATTTTGGTCTATAAAAAATTCAGGAGATGTTCTTGATAAATTTTTCAATAAAGGTCAAGTTTCATCAATAAGCACTGATGACTTCTCTACACTATATACAACCTTACCATATCACCTTATTAAAGACAAGCTAATTTCTCTTATTCAAAAAACATTCGCTAGAGAAAATACTTCATTTTTGGCATGTAATAATATTAAAGCGTTTTTTACTAACGGCAGTTTAGACAATTATACTATGTGGACTTGCTATGAAGTTTGTGAAGCACTCATCTTCCTATTAGATACTATTTTCGTCAGGTATGGAACCACCGTTTAAAGACAAATTTGTTAATATCCATATCGGTACGAACTGTGCACCACTTGTCGCAGATTTGTTTTTATTTTGCTATGAAAGAGATTTCATGTTGAGTCTTTCACCAGATACCCAGGCAGATGTTATTGAAGCCTTTAATGACACCGCTCGGTATCTGGATGACATATTGAACATTGACAACCCTTTCTTTCTGACTATGGTTAATAATATATATCCTAAAGAACTTCAGCTTAACAAAGCTAATATATCTGATAATAACGCTTCTTTTCTTGATTTAGATCTCTCGATTGAAAATGTTGAAATAATTAGCAAAATCTATGACAAGATAGATGATTTTAATTTTGACATTGTTAATTATCCCCACTTGAATGGGGATGTTCCCCGAGCAACTTCTTATGGGGTGTATGTATCTCAACTTATTCGTTTTTCAAGAGCTTGTACTCGTGTTGAGGACTTTAATATTCGTAATCTTTGTATAACTGAAAAGCTACTCAATCAGGGTAACCGTTACCATAAACTGCGTAAAACATTTGCAAAATTGTATTATCGTAACCCTGATCTTCTTTCCAAATATAAAAGCAATTTAAGGACTCTTCTGCGACAAGGACTATCACAACCTGACTTCTATGGTGATGTGATTTATAAACTTCGAAAAATTCTTGGTCATGATCACTTTCATTCTATCTTTGTTAAACTTGTTAACAAGTTTATCAAAAGAGGTTATGACCCTATCATTTTGCAACGTACTGCATGCTTGGTGGTGGACCCTTTTACAGTTCGCCACTATGCTTTCCTCTTTAATTGTACGATGACCGGACAGACTGTGGACCCTATGATGACGCCTACCTAAAGCCAATTGGGACGGTCGCGTTTGATGTTTGTCTATGATCTTTCTTGTCGTGCCCTTAATGGTTTATTCTCTTGTTGCTCTGGCTTCTGCCAAGTCATTGAGTACCTTCATTGTGGCTTTCTATGCTATTGTTTTTTTGTATTTTATTTATACGAGCATATAAATTTGTGTTTTACTTATATTGCATATTGATGCTGCCTTGTTGGTTAGAGATTAGATCATGGCGGGGATTTCTTTATTTACACTGTCATGTTTTAATGGGATGACAGTAGGGTAAGTGTGAGATTTGGTGCACCCTAAAACCGGCTTAAACCCCCAGTGGCATACTTTGCCACTGACCGTTCCAAGGCGGTAGCCCTGTTGTCAACCCTTTTGTGTTTGTGATGTCGTTTGTATTTATTATTGCTTTTGCCTTCTTGTCTGTCTGTTTGTTTCTGTGTTTTGTGGTCTCCTTGAATGCTACTTTTCCTGTCCGATCTTTTTATATTTCCTTATTGGTTACTAGTATAATTTCTTTGTTACTACTTATTTGTTATTACTCATTTCTTATTACATATGTCGGGTTAATTAAAACATGGCGGATATCTCGTTGATAAGTTATTTACTATATGTTTACTTAGCATACTGACCAATCTATCTTATACTTTCAAAGCTGTACTTCACTTAGAATGCGACAGCACCCGTGAAAAACATAACACATTCTAAGTGAATTACATTGAAAGTATAAGATATATTTGTCAGTTTGCTAAATAAACCTATCAACGAGATATCCGCCATGTTTTCATTAACCCGACATATGTAATAAGAAATTAGTAATAAGAAATAAGTAATAACAAATAAGTCATAACTAATAAGTCATAACTAATAAGTCATAACTAATAAATCCCTCCAGGGCTACGCCCGTACGTGAAGAACGTGAATTACAGCTTTGAAAGTATAATATAGGGGTTCAATTCTATTTTGGCAGTAATGTTCGCCATCAGTTGAAAATCATCACGTGTAATCGTTATTTTTATCAACATCATTTCCCGCAATTCCCTTTTTAACTTAGAAATGTTATGGCATCATAAGCACATTGAGGTCGCAACAAGTCGTTTAGTTTTAAAGGGATTCAAACAATACTTAAAATATTGAATTATTTTAACTATGTCAACTATGTAACTATGTTAACCTTGCATCAAGGTACATCAGTGTTACTGTTTTCTAAATTCTTAACGCTGCTGATGTCCTTCTATTTAATATGCATAGCGGACATGTCTCCTTCTTTGATTACAGTAAATGTGTGTTGATTTAAACAGCTTACAATATTTGTCTTCAGCGTGTTCCGGTCCTGATCTGGGAGACTGCGATGACTTCAACTCCAGTGCGTGTTACCATGCCGACGTGTATAAAGATTGTTGTCAGACATGCACGCGTTTCAAGATACGATCATTTGTCACAGGTAACTTAGCAACCCTCACTCGGTTATGTTCAGTGCAACAACGAACCATTGTGTCAGGGAATATAGCTGATCATCATTGGGTCTGGTAGGTATAATGTTCTACACAATATTGGGTCTGGTAGGTACAATGTTCTACACAATATTGGGTCTGGTAGGTATAATGTTCTTCACAATATTGGGTATGGTAGGTATAATGTTCTACACAATATTGGGTCTGGTAGGCGGAATGATCTACACAATATTGGGTCAGGTAGGCGGAATGTTCTACACAATATTGGGTCTGGTAGGCGCAATATAAATAAACGTGATTTTTTGTTTTAAAAGGGGAGATAACTCTTATAACAGGAAACAGCTACTCTGTTAGCATTGCTATCATGTATTTTTTGTGTGTCTACAATGTACTTCATAACATGGTACCAGTAAGAATTTGCCACCTGAGATGGTAACAAATAATTGGCGCCGCCATGATAGTTTGGCGTTATAGTAATTCCGTTCAGAGGTTTACCTCCATCAATTGCATATAAACATCCGAGGTGTAGTCGAGTGTAGTTCCTATTTTATAAAATAGCCCATTTCTATTCGATTTTGCTGTTATGTGTATAAGAAGTCTATTCATAGGTTTTAATTAATTATTTATAAAACTTTTGAACTTTCGAATATATGCATAGACTTTGTGAGCAACTATCAATGAACACAGCTGTAGCATTGACCTGTTTAGTAAACAAACAAAACCTTTCTTACATGTCATGACTGCAACTTGTCTGCTGATTTGGGAAGTGCAAAACCATGTTCCTATTAGTTTCGACACATATTCCATTTGGTCCAACTTTGTGTTTGTTTAAATCCCAGCTACTTTGTATTGCCATTGCCAGATTGTCAATTTGGTGACAAGGTAGAAATGTGTCTGTCGGCGAAATGTAACATGTCCACGCCAGATGCACGTGCTGACTGTTGCGCCACGTGCTCCACTGTTACACCATTACCATCGTCGCCAGGTAGAAACACTACGGAATTGTGGTCATCATCGTCGCCAAGTAGCGGCACTACGGAATTGTGGACATCATCGTCGCCAGGTAGCGGCACTACGGAATTGTGGACATCATCGTCGTCCGGCCTCCCAAGTATGTTTATTTTCAGATTTGGGCATGCCTACTTTACAATCTTGTGAAATGTTTTGTTCTGAGGGATGGAACCCATTATGTATCTTGTCATAATGTATTCCTATGTACTTTTTCTTCGTAACGTAATACAGTGTTGTTTAATCGAAATGAAGAAAAGTCTATGCAAACAAAGATGCTGGGAAAAATCGTTTGTCTATAAATCATAATAATTTTTGTTTTAATTAAAACATGGATTCTAGCCACTTTCCCAATTCGTTCTCTCAGTTTAACCATTTAGCTGAGAATTTTCATGCGTGTGATAGTAGGGTGGCAATATATCTTCAACGTGCCAATGTGTCCGCGGGAATATTGGACCACGCGTTAAGTGTCGAATATGTCCGAAGTGAGCAAGGGGGTAAGGGAGGGGGTGGGGGCGGTCGAGCAAATGGGGGGGGGGGGGGGGGGGGGGGGTGTAAAACAAGTTATTCTTTGAAATCGATCTTTAAAGTTAGAACGGTATATTGGAGAGAAGACATTGCTTACTAGTTTTTTTCTATAATGAACAAGGATTTAAGCTGAATATTAATCACTTGGAATAAACTATTTTAAATGGTAATTTATGTTGGTAAATAAAGCAGATCTGAATAAAGACGAAGAAAGAAAAACTGAATAATAAAGAAAATAAATTTAAAAATATAAAACACACAACATAACTACATAATTCATTGATAAAATCAGAAACTAAATTGATATATACCGAAAAATGGTAAACGCGTTTAACAACAATTTAATATGAGAGAGATTATATCAATTTCTTATTTCTAATTTATTTCGTTAATTGTCGTTATCCGTGAAAAAGTTAGTAAACAAACATAATATCGTTCGACCATGACTGATAAAATGGTTTGAGACGTTCTCGAAATTTGCCGCGTACATACTCGCTTGCTATGGACATAGTCGACACTTACGTGTGGTCCAATATGTCCGAAGTGAGGGCATATTGGTACCCTAAATGTAATCACGAGTTTGCCCGGTTAACGAAGAACGAGGCTAGACGAATTGTCTTGTCTAAGGTCAAATCATAATAGCCCTTGGGTGCCTTTGGGACTAGAACCCGAATTCGGAGTCGAATCTAACGTGTTATGCGCTGGGCCACTGCGTGTCCTATATAACACCTCTTATACGTGTGGTTCTACACTTCACACATGTCATTATCATGAAATACTACGCTTATATATTTTTCAAAACAGTTCCCTTTTTATTTTCAACTAGCTGGTTTTGAAAAAAAATAAATATATATATATAAAGCATAATATTGTTTCTCCCCAATAGGTATAGGAACCTCAATAATTAATATTGATAAATGGTTTTCATATTGCGTACGTTAGAGTTAATAGTAACATTTGAATAATGTAGAGTTTGTCTAGAGTTATTTCTCTTTATGCAAATCCGTACTTTGGAAAAAAAAAACATCTTCTAAACATGAAGAGTTTTTTGCTTTCAAAATAATAAATGAGCAAGATTTCCGTGAGTATCTTTAAAGTTGTTTATTAAAGTGTTTATTTTCCAGCCTGGACTATCCCTGTGTCTGCGAGTGCTGGGGTCTTGTTAGTTATTCTCATAATTGTTGTTTTATTTGTGTGTGTACGACGGAGAGGTAACCGTGGATTGGATCATCTATCACCAATTGATGAAAGAGTATGTATACAAATTAACGTAAGGCATTCGCTGATAATCCACACAGTCAAGTGTTTACGGCACTAAATTATTACCCTCACTTTAATCCCTAATGACTGTGATCTTTGTTCAGAACTTGACAGTGAGACGGGTCATCGAACGTCTAAGTGTATGTCGACTGTATTGCTTTTTTTTCCTTAAAATCAAAGTGCTGAAGGCACTGATAGGCGGTGCTTTTTGTTAGTGTTGGAATGAATAGGAAATGGAAGTGCTGTAAATGTAACTTCCATGGTTTGCTTTTTACATTCAGTGATGTTTCAGATGATTGATATTCATTACCAATTTCATAATTAAACATATTTCTGCTAACTCATATGGCCCGAATTAGCTTCCGTAGATTTTTTTCAGAGCAAGCTCTTCAGCGAAGCATAGTATTTTATACAGAGTGGAGTCTTGGTGTGGAGTCTTGGAGTGGAGTGGAGTGAATAATTGGAGTGACCTTGGAGTCACATTTTGGAGTGACCTTGGAGTCAGATTTGGAGTGAATGTTTTGGATAATTATCAATTTAATATTTTTGAATGACCCTCACAAGGTGCACAGTTCCTAACATACTCAGTACAGCTGCATTGTCCCATGAGACATGTGCTTTCCTTAATGTTAGGGACAGTCCATCTAAAAACAACATAAATGAACTTGGATACCCAAACATTAACCCCAGTATTGAAGCATTATGACCCTTTGGCCTGACATAAACTAGTCCCGAGGGACCAACTAATCTTAAGTCAGGACACTGACATCCAGTGTCAGGGGTATACAGGGTTCCAATATGTCCAATATGTCAGTGATACCACAGAGACTGAAAACAAAAAGCATTACAGTTTATGGGAACTTAGAGCTCCCTCAGCCTAACTGTTCCACAAACATGGATGTTTTTAGAACATGTAGTAACAGTGCCAAAGTTAAAATTAGATGTGCAGTTTTGGAATTAGTTGTTGAAATTGGGTAGCTTAATAGATACATGCATTTTAAAGAATTATTTAATGAATAAATAAGTGTATGTGCAAATGAAGTAACCCATGTAAATGTATTAGTTTCTAAAAAGTTATTAATTGTAAGAAAAATTAAGACTTCAAGTTTAGACAAAAAAATTGACTCCAAAATATTCACTCCAAATTTGACTCCAAGGTCACTCCAAAATGTGACTCCAAGGTCACTCCAATTATTCACTCCACTCCACTCCAAGACTCCACACCCAGACTCCACACCAAGACTCCACTCTATATAATGTACTATGCCCTTCAGCGAGCACTGATTGTTCTATTTTTAGTAAAATGATACACTTTCTATTATACACATACCGTCTGCTTGTAGCACGATTATAACTCGAGTTATAACCTTTTAAACAGATGATAAAAAGTTGACTTAGTGAAATTTTGATAAAATAGGTATGTATGACCTAAATAAATAATAAATTGCCTTTATTCTGAACATTGTTTCTTATTTAGGGCATCAAATTAAAGGCATGCATGAGAGACTACTTCTTCTAGCGTAGTGTTGCATTGTGCTGTTAGGTTTGTCACATTCCTAGAATTCCATTGAAAAACCCCATTATACCTCTGACGGTGCTTTCGCACCGCCAACCAGTCTGTCTAAACCTAAGCTCATTGAAAAGTACATATGGAGGGATCAGTGCAAAACTATTGTAACTGCATATGCATAAAGAAGGAGATACAATAGTTTTGCACTGAACCCTCGATATATGGGATAAGGTCGAAATATAAAAGGCATTTGCTATATTGTCAATCATTTATCCAGAAAATAGCTATTGTCAGTTGGCAGGTGAATGGAAATAGCTACTCGGTAAGGTAAAAAGATAAAGAAGATGACTTACAAATGGACCCAAAGAATATCAAACGAAATGCATCACCGCAGATCGTCAACTTTTTTGCACATCCTACACATATTTTATTTAGGGTTATTCCGTTAAACAGGACATGTCTTACAATCGGTAACATTGATGTTTTAAAACTTGTTTCTAGATGTACAACGACTACAAGATGAGTAAGAGACCCCCTATAGCGTTACCACGTCATCTCAGTAAAGATATGTCTAAGATGGTCGAGTTAGAAAGGCGAGACAGTGCTGAGTACGCCTACATCAATCCGGAACATGTCATGTAAGTTAACATCAGTGATTGTTTGAGCGCAAATGTATAAATGAGAGAGAGAGAGAGAGAGAGAGAGAGAGAGAGAGAGAGAGAGAGAGAAACCGGTGTCACGGGGACGTGAAAGGTGTTGCACCTTATATTACCTCTTATGAAAAGACAGAATAAAACCGAGTCTGCTACTTTTTTCTATTGTGTGTTGTTTCTAAGGGATCCCATCTCAGTATTTATTGAGAGAGAGAGAGAGAGAGAGAGAGAGACGAGAGAGAGAGAGAGAGAGAGAGAGATGGTACTACGTTAATACCAGGCAATTCAATTTAAAAAAACATTTTATTTAGTTAAACATGAACAAATTTCGTCAAAAATACAAAAACATACATGCATGTAATTCTGAGGTAAAGTATCTAAAACATTTTAACCGAAAGAATATCCTTATCTAGTTGGGCTATTACCAAGCAAACAATTATAAACTATACTTGAGTTTATATTTTGTTATCATTAACCAACAGAATAACAAATATGGAGACGAACACTCGACGTAGCGGTAGCGTCCTACTTCCACAACCGCCGCCAGAATATCTAGAAATGTCTAACTCCGACAAATACGGATATGTGGAATTTGAGAACAAGACAAAAAAGGACGACACAAAGGAAGTTGATATCACACGGTTTTCGTAGACATTCTCTTTTCGGCTGCCCCCTTTTACGATCTGATCGCGTTTGTCGAATTTTGTATTTTCTCGTTGTTGTTGTTGTTGTTTATTCGCTGCCGGTTCCGGCAGTGACTCTTATATGGTTTTCATAATTGCACATGGTAAGGTAGCAATGAACAGTTTCTTTGTGATTTGTTTCGAATTGATAACGCAATATGGTAGAAGTGAACAGTTTATTTGTGTTGTGATGCACACGCTAACGCACACGCATCCCTTATGTGAACAATTGTATTTCTGTGCTGATGTGTAATTCTAGCATTTCGTGCTACAAAGGTGAATGTAACGCATGTCAAGGATTTGACCAGAACGAAGCGAGTCGTCCACATTGATTCAAATGTTTGGTAGGAAGAACTGATGAAGACGAAAGTGTCTGGTAAGGAAAAACGGTTGTGGCACGTTTATGTCTTCGTGACAACATTTTTTTATTATTATTATTTTTTTAATATTTAATATTTTTAATACATGTGACTTGACCTGTTGTTATGTTAAACTGTGTTCCCAGTTCCTACCCAGATATAATGCTATATTCTCCCGGCAGCTATTTTACGCTTGCGTAAAACCTTGCTTGTGTTTTCTGATAGAAAGCAAACACTAGAACTGTGTATATGTTTGCCTCTGATATTTGTTAATGCATGTATACTGAGAGAAAAAAGTTTAGCAATTTCTTTTAGATGAAATAATACTGTTTACAAGATATACTGACATTTTGGGACTTTACGGGCTTGATCCCTACGTATATATTGTGTCTATGCCAGTAGTTCTTGATTTCACAACCAAAAATGTATTATTTCCAGGGTGCAACAAAAACTTACTAAACTTTTTTCCCTCAGTATATACGAATTTCGCTACGCCTGTGTGTGTATGTATGTGTGTGTATGTATGTATGTGTATGTATGTATGTATGTATGTGTATGTATGTGTAAGTATGTATGTGTATTCATGCGTGTGTATGTATGTGTGTGTATGTATGTGTGTGTATTTATTGTATGGTCACTTTGAAATAAAGTACAATGTTAAGATTATCACATGCTTACAGACTTACATGGCTCGACACGTTGCATTTGCCTGGTCTCAAGATTATAAACACAACTCGATACTCAAGTCCATTCTGAACTCTAAAGTATCCAATCAAAATGTGTGTCACAATAAAATCATGACTATCATTGGCTGGGTTGATTGCTGCGTTGAGCAAGGCGATTGGTTTATAATCGCAGGTCGCGGTTGGTCAGTCAACTCCAAATCAGCCAATTCTAGCCATGCTTTTATCAGATTGTATGAACACTTGTGTGTGGGGTGTTGTATGGTGGTAGAGCGTCTGACTCCACATCGAAAGGTCGTAGGTTCGACTCTTATTTATCATTGAACAAGATAATTAATCCACATAGCTTCGTACTGGTTCTACCCAGGAAGTCATCGATAGTGATATTTGTTTCGTTTTTCCATGATGAATGTATAAGTCTTGGTTTTCCATAATGTATAAGCAATTGCAGATTTAATTCTGGAAAGAATGAAACTTTGTGGACTTGTAGAGCTTATGCTTAAATAGTTAACTAAATCGATTATGGTTGTAATAACCATGCATACTTTTAATTTAATTTTACAGGTTGTGATAATCATCACAAACATGCTTGTTGGTACAGTGGTTCATGTGAACGCCTCTTGGCGCTGCACGGACAGTTTCGCGAAATGGACTGTATTCAATAACTGGCCGATCGGGCGGTGCGAAACTGCCTGGGGGCTGTAATGAAATACAAAAAGTTCGGACAGGGAAACTAGCATTCAAGGAGGACAGTCAACCACAAACAAAACACAGAAACAAACAGGCAAACAGGCAAACAAGAAGGCAAAAGTAACAATAAATGCAAACGACATCACAAACACAAAGGGTTGACAATAGGGCTACCGTCTTGGAACGGTCAGTGGCAAAGCAGGCCACTGGGGGTTTAAACCGGACCTAGGGTGCACCAAACATCACAATTACCCTACTGTCATCCCATTAAAACAGGACAGTGTAAATAAAGAAATCCCCGCCATGATATAATCTCTAACCAACAAGGCGGCATCAATAGGCAATATAAGTAAAACACAAATATGCTCGTGTAAATATAATACAAAAAAAACAATAGCATAGAAAGCCACAATGAAGGTACTCAATGACTTGGCAGAAGCCAGAGCAACAAGAGAATAAACCATCATAGACAAACATCAAACGCCACCGTCCCAATGGACTTTAGGTAGGCGTCATCATACAGCCTGTCCGGCTATCGTACAATTAAAGAGGAAAGCATAGTGGCGAACTGTAAAATGGTCCACCACCAAGCATGCTGTACGTTTCAAAATGATAGGGTCATAACCTCTTTTGATAAACTGTTTAACAAGTTTAACAAAGATAGAATGAAAGTGATCATGACCAAGAATCTTACGAAATTTATAAATCACATCACCATAGAAGTCAGGTTGTGATAGTCAATGTCGCAAAAGAGTCCTTAAATTACTTTTATATTTGGAAAGAAGATCAGGGTTACGATAATAAAATTTGCAAAGGTTTTACGAAGTTTATGGTAACGGTTACCCTGATTGAGTAGCTTTTTAGTTATACAAAGATTACGAATATTAAAGTCCTCAACTCGAGTACAAGCTCTTGAAAAACGAATAAGTTGAGACACATACACCCCATAAGAAGTTGCTCGGGGAACAATGTCAAAATTAATAGCATCTCTCTTGTCATAGATTTTGCTAATTATTTCACTAGATCTAAATCAAGAAAAGAAGCGTTATTATCAGATATATTAGCTTTGTTAAGCTGAAGTTCTTTAGGATAAATATTATTAACCATAGTTGGAAAGAAAGGGTTGTCAATGTTCAATATGTCATCCAGATACCGAGAGGTGTCATTAAAGGCTTCAATAACATCTGCATGGGTAACTGGTGAAAGACTCAACATGAAATCTCTTTCATAGCAAAATAAAAACAAATCTGCGACAAGTGGTGCACAATTCGTACCCACAGGGATACCAACAATTTGTCTATAAACGATGGTTCCATACCTGACGAAAATATTATCTAATAGGAAGCTGAATGCTTCACAAACTTCATAGCAAGTCCACATAATGTAATTGTCTAAACTGCCGTTAGTAAAAAACGCTTTAATATTATTACATGCCAAAAATGTAGTATTTTCTCTAGCGAATGTTTTTTGAATAAGAGAAATTATTTGTCTTTAATAAGGTGATGTGGTAAGGTTGTATATAGTGTAGAGAAGTCATAAGGTACCGACCATTTTGATTTCTGGTGGGGGCCTGGGATTTTTTTTGAAAAAAATATTCTGGCCCTTGAATTGTTGAAAAAAAATATCCTGGCTCTGACTTGAGGGAAAAAAAACAACAGTCCCTTCAATTGTTGAAAAAAATAATCCAGCCTTCTCTCATATTCTTCAAAAAAAACACTCTTGTTGTGAGTCCAATAAGAGGGAAAAAATAGTCTGTCTCCCTATTGAGTCTGTGATAAATGTAGATATATTCCATTAGCCACTGGATTCAACATGAAAATGTTTAACCACAATCTGGCTACATCCACAGCTTCTGCTCAGAAGTTTATCGAATTCTCCAGTTGAAATGAGTTTAGAAGACTGTGAGTGATAGTATTCATGGTTGTAATAAATGTGATGTACATAGATCATGGTAGTAATAAATATGGTATACATTAGTCATGGTAGTTATAAATGTGATAAATGTGGTATACACTGGCAATGGTGGTAGTAAATGTGTTGTATAACGTGTTATAAAATGGTCATAGTAGTAAATTTGGTAAATATTGGTCATGGTAGTAATGAATGTGATATTCATATAAAGTCATGGTTATAATTAATTTGGTATACATAAGTCATGGTTGTAATAAGGCCATTATTTTTTTGTTTTTGGTATAAATTTGTTTTACGAACCCTCCTACCATAAAACGAAATTAGGTATTTTATTTTTCAACAGAGAATTTGATAGTTTATTCTTTTTACCTCCTCCCAGATTTTAATAGAACATTTCATTCTCTTCCTTTAAATTAAAATTAAACTATGCTTTACCAATTTTTTTTTCCAAATCACTATTCTCAGCACCTAGCTAGAAAATAAATTTCTGCGGATGGTTCTTTTGTGTTCCTTCGAAATCTTCAGCTGTGAACTCGTGCGTAAAATTTTCAAATAATCTTCAGAAGGTTGTTCAAACTGTGTTCGCCATTTTAGTAAATGTTCACTGATTTTTATTTGCATATGTATATACATTCACTGTTCAGCATAGGACATTGCTTTGACTTCACAATCATAAGACAGTACAAATTATACTGGCTTGACATTACAAAAATACTATCTTTCAGTGACTCACTCCATGGAGACATTACAAGCGATATGAGATATTACAAAAATGGGAAAATAACAGTATTTAAATTGGTGTTTGACATTCATTATTAATAAATATTAAATATGATATCAGTGGTCATGGTAATAATAAATGTAGTATGCATAGGCTAGCTCATGGTAGTAATACATGGGGTATTTAGTGGTCATGGTAGTAATGAATGGAGTACTTAGTGGTCATGGTAGTAATTTAGAAGAGCAAAAGGGGCTCACATAAAAAGCAGACAAGGACAAGCATAACTAAAGATTAAAACTAGCACATGGAGTTCCATCCACCATATATGGAAAGATCCATATTAAACAAGAGTTGTCAAAAGGACAGAATGCTCCACTATTCAAAGTCAATTTTAAACAAGGCCACTGACACTTCTGTCTCACCAACCATGGTGCCAGTTCATTCACAAGGTCTAGTCTTAATTGGTGAGGTGAGTGTGTAGTGTGTGCGCAGAGGTGTTGATCAGTAGTGTTGGGAATCGGCTGAAAATTCATGATCGATTATCTGAATATTTAACCGACCGATGATCGATCATTAATCGATTAAACATGGCTGCTATAAAAGACAAATGTAAGCCTTTTTCAGACTAAAATGAAGAAAAGAATCACATTTCAAGTATGTTCTGGTAATAAAGGAACAGAATAAAACTGACCAACATATATTTAAAAAAATAAGTTGTGATAACCGCTATAAATATGTGATTACTTGTTGCACAATTATATCTCATTTTATTTATTGTATACTTTAGTACAAGAGATTGAAATAAGCCATAATTTTCAACAACCGAGTAAAGTCGATCATGAACATTTTTAATCGAATAATCAGATCAAAGGCATAATGATTGATGATCGATCAAATTGATTAATCGGAACAACACTATTGGTCAGAACAGGATGCAGACATGGTAACTGAAGAGAAACCAAAAGAATATAACAAATATTTGTCTGTTTATCTGTGGTGATGGTGGTGTAGGAGTGGGGAAGGTGTGGGCGTTTATGGGGCTAATGATAATTACAGGCTTGCCATTGTCATTTGATGTATGCAGTGAGTTTCATTGAAATATATGAAGCTGCTAAAAAAATTGTTAACTGAAATTCTAAGTTGAAAAAAAACAACATCATCTGGCTAAAATGAAATAAAATGTTATGAAACATGTGTTTGTAAGTGTCCTTGATGACTCTGAGTGACACTTGTCAAGCTCCTTTGACAGAGATATATGGCTAGTGGGTATTGAAATAAATGGATTGCCAGAAAATAAAATAAAAAGTCTACGCCTTTTCTAAAATACAATACAGAAAATATTTATCCAGAAAAAGGGCCATAATTTTGCTAAAATGCAATACAGAGTTATGGAACATGTGTCTACTAGCATCCATGCTTTACTGAAGTTGTATTAATAAGTAACAATCACCTATTGGCATTCAATGACTTGCCTAAAAACTTTAACCAGAATTTTGAAGTTGAAAAAGGAACATAACTGTGCTTAAATGCGATACAGAGTTAATATGAACATGTGTCTACTAGCGCCCGTGTTATTCCAAGCTTTACTGAAGTTTTGTTGATGTACGACTTTCAGTTGTTAAAATATATGGACTTGTCAAAAAAGAACATTTAAACCAGAAATTCAAAGTAAGAAAAGGGTCATGCTAATACAGAGTTATGGAACATGTGTCTATCAGTGTCATTGATGGTACTGATGAAATATTTCAAGTTTCACTGTCCAGTGGTTGCTGAAATAATTGGACTATATTTTTTAGTTACTACAACTGAAAACCAACGTCGACGCAGATGTTGAGTAGATCTACAACAGCTCTTCTTATTCTAGGAATAGTAAAACTTGAAAAAAAAAATATTCTGGCTTTCAAGTTGACGAAAAAAAATCTGGCTAGTGCACTAGGCGAAATAAAAATCCCGGCTTTAAAGAAATGAAAAAAAAAAATTCCGGCTGAAAGGAAAATCCCAGCCCCCCACCCCCAAACACCCAGCCCCCCAGCCCCGCCCCCTCTGAAATCAAAATGGTCGGTCCCTAAGTGCTTATTGATGAAACTTGACCCCCCACCCCCACACACCCCCCCCCCCCCCCCCCCCAGCCCACTGAAATCAAAATGGTCGGTCCCTAAGTGCTTATTGATGAAACTTTACCTTTATTGAAAATGTTATCAGAACGTCTCCTGAATTTGTTATAGACCAAAATAAATTAATCCCAGAGTTTTCATAAGTTTTATCACAATATAGATTAACGTGATCTTTAACGGCAGTAAGACAAGAAGTTAAAAGTTTGGAGATGTTTGTTGTGGTGCAGGCACTAGAATTTGAAATAAAGCGAGCCTTATACGGACTTTTATGTAATTTAGGATTCCAGTACATAATAGGCAGTTTAGTTTGCTTATCGTTTACACCAGCCTTGAAAGTAGTGCACCGAGTGATATGTGCGGAAATAACATCATCCTCAGTAGAATTAATTGGAGTATGCGAATTGGTGCTGCCGAGTTCCAGAGATAAAACATTGACGTAATGTAGGCGTCAAACAATAATTACATTATTAGCTGCTTTATCTGCAGGAACTAAAACAAATTTATTATGAAATTCCTGAATTCCCGATTTTAAATTACGAAAGGAAAACCTAGGTCTCGGAGGAAGTAAAGAGGAGTTAGCATTATAAAAGTTAATACGTGTATCTATAATTTTAAGAATTGACTTTTTCCAAGTAGAAAGCGAGTTTGGGTCCGCATGTTCTCTACGACACCATTTTATACTAAAATCGTCAATGGAGTGGGCGATCTGGGCACGACAGGCATTAAAATCAATAGTTGAAGGTAATCTATATCTAGGACCTTTCGAAAACAAATGCCGAATACGTTTATCATCAATATCCAAATTACCAGTGATGACATGACCTGCTGGAGCATAGCAAAATGTTGATGTGTTACAATCACATTCCTTAGGAGTATTATTTACTATATCAAGGTCAGAAACTATATTGTTTGCATCTGAGAGGTGTTCACGTGAAACCTTTGGACTAAATAATGTAATGATTAGGCGATTTAGGTATCGGTATATGGTATGCAATACAACTGATGAAACATTAATAGATACATTGTATATGTAATTGTAACTGTTAGTGGATTCGTTATGAAGTACTTTTATAACTAAGTATATGTTGATGAGCAACATGAATCAACATTAGGCAATATGTGAATCGTATGTACCTAGATGCTACTCAATACATATAATAATAATAATAATAATAGTACATACATATCGTTGCTGATTTGTTTATTTTGTGAACAGTTTTTCAGTTAGATGGCTAAATCAAAGACACGTTAATATCTAATTCTTTTTTCTATAAAGTGATGTCAGTTTTAGCTTTATATATATTTACACAGCTTTAATACTACACGAGGCCAGCAACCGAAGTTATCAAAATACTCCACTGTAAATAGCTAACGGTTACAATGACACCTTGGAAATCTACTATTATTATTATTATTGTTATTGTTATTGTTATTATATATCTCTCAATTTGAACACATTTATTGGGACCACCATGAAATAGTGTGAATATACGTTTTTGGTATTTTTTTTATGAATTAAGTACACCTACGGGTACTTATGTATCCTCATATAGTCGTAACTTAACGGGTAATTTAACTGTTAACGCCTTTTATTCTCAAACTATAATACTGGGTCTGACCCAACATTTTTGCTGGGTCTTGTTACAGTATATATATATACACACTTAGCAAATTATCAAGGGGAGATAACCCCTACTCAGGGGCCCAATAAACGTGTAAAATAAGTTATGTGCGAGAGGCGTCTGAAAAGTAGGAATTATGCAAAGACGTTTTCTGGGCGATATGGTAAAACATAACAAACTTCATTGAATTAGGATAAGTATTTAAAAAAAACATGTAGTCTTTGATGAAAATAATTGTATGATTATCTGTGGTACATACTTATATGATCTCTTCTACTCACTAATTTATGAACGGCCTTTGATAGTTACCATGATGGTAAAGTGATAAAAGGTTTTAATTAAATATCATGGTAATCGGATTATTTACTCTTCAAATGTGCATTTAATGAATGTAATTATTAAAAAAAGTTTAATTACATCAAAATCGATATTTAGCAAACAAGGCGTTCACGGATTAAGAAGTGTTTGCCAAGGATAATAATTATTATTGGTATAAATATTGCTGATTAGTCATGTATTCTGCTGCGATAAGATTTGTGGATGCCACTTAAATCTGCCTTAGTGTTAGTCACACTTTAAATTACCAATTTGAATTGTTACGTTATTTAATGTCATTAATGTCTTGGTCATGTTATTGACCCAATGTCGGATATCTTTATTTAATAATGTTGATTACATTACATCTTTATTTGTGATAACTGTTACACAAATGATGTACGGTACGACACGGATTTTATTTATTATCCGATTACATCTGATGTATATATATATATTAACTTTATTCAGCATTAAACATTTATAGCCTACACACAATATATATCTATTTCATGTATGCATGCTAATTGTTGCATGCTAATCGTTGTAATATATGATATAAATACATTAACAAGAAAGGTTTTACGCAAGCGTAAAATAGCTGCCGAGAGACAAGAAGTTAACATAATAATATATCAAGTCACGGGTGTTAAAACAATATTGAAAAAAATAAATGTTGTCACGCCGACATAAACACGCCACGACCGTTTTTTCTTACATTCTTTCCGATTTTTACCACCAGTTCTTCCTACCAGGCATTTTAAATCAATGTGGGCGACCTCGCTTCTTTCTGTCCAAAAACCTTGACATGCCTTACATATTGATTACAATTACCTTGTAATACGACGTGCTAGAAGTACACATCACCACAGAAATACAATTGTTCACGTCTAAGTTAGAATGTACAATATTACAACACATATAAACGGTTCACTGTTACTATGTGTAACTATTAAGATTGCGTTATCAAAGTGACAAATGTAAAGGAATAATATTATACAATTATTGCCTTTTAGTGAGGTCGATATGTGTATTTATCGACCTGAGAAAAGTGATATCGACCGAGGCGATAGCCGAGATCGATATCACTTTTCTATCACTTTTCTCAGGTCGATAAATACACATATTACATAATTGTCTCTTATTTATATAGGAAATACTGGGAATAGAAAAGCTGTATCTACTCGTTTGCTCTACTGGGAAATATCCCAGTACGGAACATTGCTCGGCCTTTTCCGTCAGTGGCGGAAATGCCAAATGACGTTCCGATTGTTTTACGGACGTCTTCGTCAGATTCCGTCACTAGGAAATAACGATTACGGAAATTAACGAAGAGTTCCGGTTCCACTTTTTTTGTTTGTATGACGTAACGTCGTCTTGGATGATGTAACGTCGTCTTGGCGTTCTCGTGCAAACTGGTGTAAAAAGGCGTGAATCATTAGAAATATTAATAAAATATCATTTTAAATTATGTAATATATAGTTTAATAACCAGTGTTTTTGAGATACTGAAAATATCTCCCTCGCTAGATAATAAATGAATGAATGAATGGTGTTTTACGGCACGTCGACACATAAATAAGTCATATTGTGCGCAAAAATGATGAAAAATGAAGAAATGAAGTATCAATTAAAAATTAATGTAAATATATAAAGATAAAACTATTAAAAAATAAGGGATGATAAGGTGTAATATAAACTATGTATGCAAATCAACAAATGCCCGTCAACGGGAATATAAACAAGTAAATATATATAAGAACATATTATAATGATTTATATAGTCTGATCTCTTTAAGGAAATCTAAAACAGGACTAAAATCTACAGTATCAAATAACTCTTTCATTGTATTGACATTGTAGTACCTTTGACACATAGGATCAAAGTCTACACATTCCAATAAGATGTGTTTGACCGTTAACGGTGCAAAGCAGGGTATACATTCTGGTAATTGCTCACCTTGTAATAAATATGAATGAGTATAACGTGTATGTCCTATCCTGCACCGGGCTAGGACAACTTCCTCTCGACGAATGGGTCTACTAGAAGAACGCCATTCTCCTAGTAACGGTTTAATTGAATGGAGTTTATTGTTAACTGACAAATCCCAAGCAGTTTGCCAAGAGTTACGAATATATGTGTTAATACAACTTTTAAAATCAGTATAAGGTAATTTGGTATTAGATATATGTAAATCTAATGCTGCCTTAGCAGCACTATCAGCTCTATCATTACCACGTATTCCTACATGGCTTGGAAGCCAGCAGAAAATAATAACATTATCAATTATAAGAGAATTGTACTTTTCTAAAAGTTGAAGCACAACTGGGTTATCATGTTTCATATTACCCAGTGCTTGAAGAGATGAAAGGGAATCATAAAAGAATACAAAATGGTCATCATCAGATTCCTGAATATAATTTAAGGCAAGTTAAATTGCCTTAAGTTCAGCTGGAAAGATAGAGGCCTTGTCAGGCAGGCGGCTCTTTATGCTGTATTTGTGAACAACAGCTGCTGCAGCTACCTTATCTCCATCTTTAGAGCCATCTGTTTATATATGTTGAAAGTTACTGTATTTCGATTTAATTTCATTAAATTTGCTTTGAAAGACAGTAGGGTCTAAACTGGATTTGTTATTATTACAAAGATCAAAAATAATTGTTGGTGTTTCCAAAGTCCACGGTGGAATTTGTGGTACTTTGTACTTGGCAATCAAAGTTAGGTCGATTTCAGTGTCTATTAATTTTTGTTTAATACGAAGACCAAATGGTGGAATGGCCTTCGGTTTTCAAGCAAAAAGAGGTTCACAACTAGGATTAAAAACATTATCGAAAGTTGGGTTTGAAGGGTTAGACTTTAATTTAATGGCGTATTGAAGAGCTAATTTGTCCCGTCTATGAGACAGTGATGGTTCATTAGCTTCAAAATATAGACTTTCGGCTGGTGATGTACGAAAGGCACCTAAGGCGAGTCGTAATCCTTGATTATGTATAGCCTCGCTAGATAAATGACCCCGATATAAGAACTCGTGCTCCGCACCAGTTCTTATATCGTATATCGGGGCCATTTCTCTACCTCGGGAGATATTTCCCGTATCTCAAAAACACTGGTTATTAAACTCTATATATCGACCGAACCTAAACGGCAACAATTATTTTATTATTAATCAAATTATTAATGGAATTTTGAATTTTGAAATTTTGGAATTCTGAAAATTTTGAAATTTTGGAATTCTGAAAATTTTGAAATTAGAATTTTGAAATTTTGAAATTTTTGAATTTTGAAATTTTGAAATTTTGAACTTTGAAATTCTGAATTTTGAATTTTTGAATTTTGAATTTTGAATTTTGAAATTTTGAATTTTGAATTTTGAATTTTGAATATATTTTGAATTTTGAATATTCATGGAAATTGAATTTTTCATACTTATTTTTCACAGGTCAATATACAAAAGTCAATATACGTTTTTCAGGTCAATATACCTTTTTATTTTTAATCATGTGATCAACTTTTAACCAATTGTATTCATTGAATAATTTGATTTAATAATAAAAACCGATGAAAATATAAAAAAAGAAAAAGAAAAAAAAAGGGAAATCAGCAGGCTTGAACCTACCTTCCTGAGGCTTCTGAATGTTTCGTCGCTAATATACATATAATAGTAATGATTTCAGTAGACTGGTTTACGAAAACGTCATTTCAGCTAGTGAAATGGTAACCTTTCAACATTACAAAATATGTGCTTATACCATTCAAGTTTTTCAGACGTGTTCTCTAGAAATTCAAGTTGTAAAGCATGTTTATAGCTGAAAAACTCATATAATAGTAATGATTTCAGTAGACTGGTTTACGAAAACGTCATTTCAGCTAGTGAAATGGTAACCTTTCAACATTACAAAATATGTGTTTATACCATTCAAGTTTTTCAGACGTGTCCTCTAGGAATTCAAGTTGTAAAGCATGTTTATAGCTGAAAAACTCAAAGAAACTATTCATTACTACCTTACTATGTGCAATTACTAAAGCTTTATAAGAGTCGCTGACGTTCCGGCAGCGAATAAACATTATCGTTTGTCGTTATTAGTGTTGGGAATCGGCTGAAAATTCATGATCGATCATCAGAACATTTAACCGACCGATGATCAATCATTAATCGATTAAACATGGCTGCTATGAAAGACAAATGTAAGCCTTTTTTCAAACTATAATGAAGAAAATAATCAGATTTCAAGTATGTTGTGGTAATAAAGAAACTGAATGAAACTGACCAACATACACATTTAAAAAAATAAGTCGTGATATTACCCACTATAAATATGTGATTACTTGTTGCAAAATTACAGCTCATTTTATTTTCTTGTATACATGTATTTAGTACAAGAGAATGATATAAGCCATAACTTTGAACAACCGAGTAAAGTCGATCATGAAAAATTGTAATCGATTAATCAGATCAAAGTCATAACTGATCGATGATCGATGAAATCGATTAATCGGAACAACATTAGTCGTTATATACATCCTTCATACACTAATAATATACCCGTAAGCTCTATTAGATTCGTTACTAAATTATTCATTGCTACTTTCGGTATTCTCCGTACTACGCAAGGCACCTGCTATTTTCGTTATATTTCGGAATGTACGGTACGGTATGGCTTTTACCCTCATTATAAGACATATGCGCATTAATTTGTACAGGATCAAATCCCTTGAATAACAGCGCATTACTTAAACTAAAGTTAAAATCACTTAATGTTTACCAACGCTTACATAGTTATCAATATTTTGTCAATATACGAATATTTTGCCCATTTACAGTCTTGCAAATGGTACTACTTTTATCGCGCTGTAATCTGGTGATCTTTGGTTTCTAGTAGAAATTCGCTGTCTGCCAGATTTCCCACTACTTAGGACGGTTGCCTTACGGCACCGTCCAAAAGCTGTGTCCAAAAGCTGTCTTAATCTCAAAACTATCCGATAAAAAAAAACATTTATTCAATTTTTTCAAAAGAAGCGGTCACCAATCGTAAGTTTGTCTTGCCAGTTCAAAGCTTTGTAAACGATCACATAAATAAGTATGTGTTTACTAAGACACAGTTATAAGGTAGAACATTTTCAATGTGACAATTGTAATATTCAAATCACACTAGTATTCGTATATGCTTTGCTAGTATAGGCTATAGATCAGGTATTAGAAGTCCAGGGTTCGTATTCATAAAGTTTCGTAGCAATATCTTAAGTCAAATTTTATCAGTTTTTTAAACACCTATTTCTATCGATTTAAGACGTTTTCTTAATATTGCGAATAAGGTTATGAATAAATAAAATCTACAGTTAAATATTTATCTTAAAACAGATGGTTTGTAGTGTCCCTGAGAGGTTAATAAGGAGATTTAAAAATATAAAAATCTTAAATTTTGACATTAAGTATTATTATCCGCTTTATGAATACAGTCCTAGGGGAATAAGCTCAATGGAGTGATAACTACCACATAACTTATTTCTTTAAACTTTTAAAGGCCCAACTGCGGTATAAAAGCCGCTAGATGGAGCTGTGGCAGGTTTTTCATTTAAATTTATAAATGGTTAAATCAGGGAGACCTTTTTCAAAATATTGAAAATTTCACCGCATAAAAAACTCACTATTTGGCACAGAAGTAAAAACAATATTTGTGTAAAAGTATTTCTTTTTTCTAGTTTCATTTTTTTTAAACGCAACTGACAGAAATTTGACAACATAGGGGAAGAGCCTGTGGGGTTATGAACTGAGAAGTGTACACAAATACCGGTCCGTCGAATCACCGCAAAACACCACAAAACACTGCAAAACACCGCAAAACACCGCAAAACACTGCAAAACACCGCAAAAATTCCTATATGTATTAAAATATATTGGTTTTGCATTTAATCTTAATTCATTATATAGATTAAACATTAATATTAGCAGTTTTATTATGAATTTATATCTCGAGCACTAAAAACACGTTAGATGGCAGTGCATTATTTTCACACAATTATGACAATTACATCGCCGCAAAACAGTCAGAATCATATAGTTCTAAAATATATTTCATATTAATATAATTAGTATTATTAGATATATACCACAGAACTGTAACAATGGTAGATTTTAAATACATTTTATTAAATGTGTCAGTTCAACCTTAATTATCATAAAGCCATGACATAAAAAATGATAATAGATTTCACGCATATAGGCCCATCTTAGTTATTTTGAACACAATTAAAAAATTAAAAACATGAAAACTATGATATAGTATATATTATGCAAATGTGTCGGCATATGTTTTATTGCATACAATTATATCTCCGTGATGGCCGGGGAAACTTCCACAATCTCAAAATTGTGTCATATTTGCAACTCGAAATAAAAATATCTCCTTAATAAACTATGATATATATACACTCGTACCTGAATACAAAAACATAAATATATTATTGATACAATATTGATACAATAAACCACGTTGTTTTTTTGTTAGAACTAACGTTATCACGAAAAACTGTTTCTACAAGATACACCAATCATCCCGAACCCCCCGTGTTTTCACACATACGCACAACACACCGGGGTAATCGTGTCACGCCGAGCGAAGGCAAAATATATAATAAATCAAAAAACATTATTACACGAAGCAGCCAAAACCCAGCCAAAAAAGTTTTGGGAATTTATAAGAAAAGCCAGAAAGAAAGGTAATATTAAAAATAATATTCCTGATGGGGAATTTTTTAAACATTTTAAAGATTTATTTTCTTCAGATGATATATATTCAAGTGAGGATGTTGAGAACTATTTAAGAACAAGTAATTATGACGTTATAATTGAACATTTAGATTGTGAGATTAGCATTGACGAGGTTAAAAAAGCTATAGCAATGTTAAAAAGACAAAAAAGTCCGGGGACGGACTCGTTGACCTCGGAAATGTTTATAGTGATTGTGAACGCTTATCGTCAGAAGATTTTAATTTCTTTCGGAATGCAAAATGTTCGTATACTTGTTGTAATTGTTTCGCGTATGAGCTTACAGGAGAATACAATTATTCACAAGGATTGTGTCGATTAGTACAGGTAACGCACTTTTTTATATTATACATCTCTGCGTTTGTTTTAGTGTCTCGGCAAGTAGTTATGGCATGACGGAGCTCAGGCTCGCCAGTCAGGTACCGATTGTGTCCGCCCCATTGCACGGATATGGTGTCCCCATTGCACGGATCATAACAGTATATCGGGTATTACAAGGATGCAGATCCCCAACTGCATTTTTTTTTGACGAGTATCACTTTATTTTGAAATGCACTTGTTATACAGGAATAAACAAAATTTATATTAAGAAATATTATTATAATAGACCAAGTATGTTTCAATTCATAGAATTGCTTCAGACGCAAAATTAACAATTAACAATTCTAGACTAGATTATTACTATTACACAGATACATGTTACCGTATAGTGGTACAGTCACTTACGAAATATTGTCTATCATACTGCATGTACTCAGTTTTATAATTCTTTTTTTTTAATATTTAAATTTACTTTTATAAAGATATATCTCTGTCTTAAAGGGACACACGGCAATATTGATTTTTACTCGCGGCGTTCGTACTGAGAGTTTTTCTACATAACTTGCAATTAACAAAATATTATTATTTAAAGATATAACAGATTACATTACATGGAAGAATATGCGTCGTCTGCACTACACTTGAAGACGAATATCACTTTTTTATTGAATGTAGCATGTTTAATGAAATAAGAAACCATTACATAAGTAAATATTTTTGGAAATAGTGTCTTTATATATAAAGCCTTTGAAATTAGAAAATCAATGGTATATAAATAATACATTTACAATAGCCATTTTTTTTTTTTTTTTATGTTAGTCTAAAGTTGCATGTTTATGTCATAAGTGTATATACATTCGTGTACTAGTTAGAAGCTTTCCATTTATCACATTAGTTAAATCTAATATTATATATAAATTAATATAAATATGTACATAAACATATTAGCGATTCAATGTGATGGTCCAGTCACCTTCTCTGCATATTTTGCGGTGAAAGCAAAATAACAACAACATTAACTGCTAAAGTATTAATTGTTACCTTATACATATGAATAATTTTCTGTTAATTATGTTAATTGTTGGTATAATGTGGTATATATATGTTTATATTTATTTGTTGTATCCTCACGGGTCTTATGACCCATTGGAATTATCTGAATAAACACATTTTATTTTACCTTAAATTGCAGAATTATATCTGTATACCAAAATAATATGGACTGGAGATCAATTAATCTTAAGGTGACACCACCAGACTTGTGCACGTGACCATATTACAACAGGATAATCTCACTGATCTCGCGCGTGCAACGTGCGAATCACCGGTTTATTATTATTGTGGCCAGCAATTAGGTCAGATGTTGAAACAAATATAAAACAAACGTATACGTACATTCTTTGTATTTACCACATGGACCGGACAAGAACATTTTTGTTAAGGGCATTTGAAATAAAACTTAAATCGTTTTTGTTTGTTTGGTGTGAAATGTCATTTTCCAGCACATTTTAGGCTATGTATGACGGTCAACATTTTTTAGTGGTGGAAGCAGACAACTGACTATTTCTGGGTAGAAAATGTAAGACATACTGTATACTTCCCGTCGTTCATAAGAATTGACACTTACAAGTCGAGCTCCCAGTGGGATTCTAACCCGCAGCATTGAGATGGTTTCCAATGCAGCGTCTTTACCCTCTCAACCACGGATGCGCTACAAAATATCAAATCATGTCTGGAAAAAAAAGGGAGTAATTGTCATGATTGTGTAACAATAATGCACAGTAATCAAACTCGTTTTTTTCGTGATCGAGATACATATGTTAATATTTATGTTTAATACATGGAATTTATTAACAATTTCTTGTTAAATAAATACATTTTAGTAAGTTTGTACGCGTTTTGTGCTGGTTATCGGTGTTTTGCGGTGTTTTGCAGTGTTTTGCGGTGTTTTGCAGTGTTTTGCGGTGATTCGATGGCCCCACAAATACAAGTGGTAGTGTTTACAGCAGACGACAGACACTCAGCGTTATGGCTTAGAGATAGGCCGTAGTATGGGAAGCCATAACATACAGTAGTTATTATTGTGTGTACACCTCCGTAGCAGTATTCTGAGATTGAATGTTTGTATCTGTGTCTATTCATGTGTTCCAGATAACAAATCATCCCTACCATGTTCACATCAGAATCAAAAACATCACTATGCACTTCTATATATATCCCACCCATGAAAATACGATAAAATTCCTTATCTTATTATCTCCGTCATGTCCAGCCATTCCTAACAATAATTTGTACAGTTAAGCTTTATTTTTGAATGATTATTCCCAACACAATGTCATCATAACATGTCCAAATTATTCGCATATATGGTGTACTGCGGTATATCCAACCCAACTATAATTGCTAATTAGTTTTCATTTAACTCGTGAAATATTTGCTGACAGTGTGAAGTTCTGTTTAGTCATCAGATTATATTCATTTTGGAAAAGTTCATAGCTATTCTTTTTTTATATCATAATACACAGTGCAGTGGATATTAGATGAAAATCAAAGAGTAACTATAGGGTAAAGCATGAATAATAATAAAACAACTGTCACAGTTCCAATAAAATAAACAGAAATTATAGACTTGTAGTTTGGAGTCATTAGATTGAAAAACTTTACTCGTAACTGATTTGTATAAAGTACATTTTCATGTTGTCTGCAAACTCTGCATCCAGTGAGAGTTGTTTACATGTGCTATTGAGTCATTCACTGTAACTGACAGGCCTGTATAGCTGGAGTACTTGATAAGACACACCTCCATTCTTTCCCTACCAGGGTAGGGAATGTGGGTAGGGAATGGTGTCCCTTTAACAAGTGTATACCCGACTCGTTGTTGACATAATTCGAACATATTTGCCATTTGATTGGTTGAAAAAGTTAGGGTAGAAACCAGTTTTCAGTTTGTTATATAGTGCATCATTTGTATCAATATGAATAAAGAGGTAAAACATTGGAAAATCTCTCAACATGCAAGGCTTAATGGGTTGTAAACTTGTAAAATGTTTTGTATTTTGGGCAGTTACATGTCTTACTGTCAGGCGCATATAACATACGTTTAATTGAGGGTCGGATGAGTTAAAAATATATACTGGTTTACTAACTTTTCTTCAAAAAGATTGGCAAAACGTGTTTGTAAAACCTGAAAAAAAGGAGAGATAGATAAATCAATTAATAAGGATTATTACTTTAAAACAATAAACAAGTTCTCTTATTTTTGTAAAAAAAAATATACCCCCACTGATCCCATCACAGACCTAATAACAAAGTATTAATATGTCAGTGCAAATTAAAAAACAAACTTAAATAAACATGGATGTCAAATTCTAATAAAATGTTGTCACGTGTTTGGCCCTTATGCCGCCAACTATAATACTTTCCCCCTTTATTGAACTTGTTGTTATTTAGAGTTATTTTAACTCTGGCGACAATAATAAAAATCAAAGTACTGAAGTCACTGATGGGCGGTGCTTTTTGTAAGTGTTGGAATGGATGGGAAATGGTAGTGCTGTAAATGTAACTTCCATGGTTTGTTTTTTACATTCAGTGATGTTTCAGATGATTGATATTCATTTCCAATTTCATCTTTAAACATATTTTAGCTAACTCATATGGCCCGAATTAGCTTCCGTCGATTTTTTTCTGAGCAAGCTCTTCAGCGAGGCATGGTTTATTATACAGAGTGGAGTCTTGGTGTGGAGTCTTGGAGTCTTGGAGTGACCTTCGATTCACATTTTGGAGTGACATTGGAGTCCGATTTGGAGTGACTATTTTGGATAATTATCAATTTAATATTTTTGAATGACCCTCACAAGGTGCACAGTTCCTAACATACTCAGTACAGCTGCATTGTCCCATGAGACAAGTGCTAACCTTAATGTGAGGGACAGACCATCTAAAAACAACATAAATGAACTTGGATACCCAAACATTAACCCCAGTTTTGAAGCATTATGACCCTTTGGCCTGACATAAACTAGTCCCGAGTGACCAACTAATCTTAGGTCAGGACAGTGTCAGGGGTATATATATGTCCAATATCTCAGTCATACCATAGAGACTGAAAACAAAAAGCATTAACGTTTATAGAAACTTAGAGCTCTCTCAGCCTAACTGTTCCACAAACATGGATTATTTTAGAACATGTAGTAACAGTGCCCAAGTTAAACTTAGATGTGCAGTTTGGGAATTAGTTGTTGAAATTGGGTAGCTTAATAGACACATGCATTTTAAAGAATTATTTAATAAATAAATAAGTGTATGTGCAAAATGAAGTAACCCATGTAAATGTATTAGTTTCTAAAAAGTTATTAATTGTAAGAGAAATTATGACTTCAAGTTTAGACTAAACAATTGACTCCAAAATATTTACTCCAATTTGACTCCAAGGTCACTCCAAAATGTGACTCCAAGGTCACTCCAATTATTCATTCCACTCCACTCCAAGACTCCACACCAAGACTCCATACCAAGACTCCACTCTATATAATATACTATGCCCTTCAGCGAGCACTGACTGTTCTATTTCTAGCAACATGATACATTCTATTATACACATACCGTCTGCTTGTAGCACGATTATAACTGAGTTATAACCTTTTAAACAGATGATAAAAAGTTGACTTAGTGAAATGTATATAAAATAGGTATGTATGACCTAAATAAATAATAAATTGCCTTTATTCTGGACATTGTTTCTTATTTAGGGCATCACATTAAAGGCATGCATGAGAGACTACTTCTTCTAACGTAGTGTTGCACAGTGTTGTGCTGTTAGGTTTGTCACATTCCCAGAATGCCATTGAAAACCCCCATTATACTTCTGACGGTGCTTTCGCACCGACAATAAATAAACACAATAACAATCAGTTCCCCTAATAGAGGTCCCCTAGACAAAACCTTTAAATTAACATTTTGTTTTCGATTATTGATTACTATACACATTTACCGGTAATGTTTGCAGATTCAAGAGCAGCTATCTCACCTTGATACAATAGGATATACCATACCTGGTTGAAGAACGTGTCCAATATTTTATTATTATACACATTTTGTGAAAGTTTGGTTAAGATCAGATGAAAATAAATGTGCTGTTGTAGTAACAAAGTCAAAGTATACAATTTTGATAAATTGTATATTAGGCCTAAATTAAAATATTGTTTGTTTGCCCTTTACCTACCCAGCAAAAAATCACTGGGTAGGTAGGTAAATTATTATATTTTATTTGATAAAACTATATTTTCATTTGTTTTTCAAATGATATATTTTAACATGTATCTATCCTACAATATATGTTGTGTGTTTGTAAATAATATTTAATGTGTGCTATTACAATACATAACACTGTAAGGTTGACTGCTTTTACATGTACCAACGTTGTACACTTTTGTATTGCTTGTTGAATCATCGAAGAAAATAAAAAAATAAAAAGATTTTGAAAACGCAATAAATATTTTGGGTCGGGGCTGTAAATTTGGGTCGGTAGGTAAAGGGCAAACAAACAATATTTTAATTTAGGCCTTAGAGACTGATTCTGGATGGTTCAAGAACTCGTTCGAGAACTTATGAATATATAACTACTGTGTAAAACTGCTTAAAGCTACAGAGTCCCTATATCAATCGATTTCTTCTTTGTAGGCGTGTCTTTATTTGTAACTTCATGTTTACCAGCTCATGTCGAAATCGGGTATTTAAGCGAGCAAATATAGCGAAGGAAATCATCTTCTCTGTGGACACTGACCCGTGCACGTCGGGGGAAAGGCACTGCAACACTGACTGGATAATCCCTTGTCAGGTTACCAGTCAGTGTTGTTAACCAAGATCGGTGTCGTCTCCGTTGTCCCGCCCGCCATAGAACATCGCCAGAAACAACCATCGAGGTGAAGAAGTTAGCTGAGCGTCGACAGTCTGCATGTGGAATTCCCCGAATGTATGGTGTGGTATATGTGGGCTATGTATATATGGAATGTGTGGTCGACGACTCAGCAGCTTAACGGATCCAACGTGGGGAAGCCTGGCGAGGTACATGGAGCAACGGAGTCAGCAACATGCGTGCCTATAGAACTTGAGGCCTCCGGGGACGCAGGTTGCAGAGGCAGGGTGGCCCCAAGAAAGGACCCCGGCCCAGTAGCGGATGTAGAGCAGCACCACCTAGCGGATGTAGGACCAGCACCACTCCAGACAGCACTTCACCGCCGCAGCGACAATTACATAGAGCGAGAGCGACAACCATCAACATATCAACAATAGATTCGACGCAGACACCACATCACACAGATACAACATACACACCACATCGATGAAAAGTGCAAACATAATGCCGAGTCAACGTGGGATTCTTCACGGGGGCTCATATGGTAGAGGCACTCTAATCCTTAGAACGTCATCATCAGAAGGAAATCATTTACTGTATATACATCGACCAGTGCACATCTTACCTATACACAGGTAACAGTAATTTTTACAAAAAAAAAAGGTAACTTCTTTCGGGGCTCGAACACACGATCTTCAGATTCCAAGTCCTGCGCTCTATCCACTGAACTACAACGCTACTTGAGAAAATAATATACTAACTGCCATTTATTATGAGGCAAAATAACTTAACGTATTTGAACGCAACTAATGATGGATCAATAAATATGCAGTCCATATTGTCGCACGTGTAAATTAACATTGCCTGGTGTAATACTGTATCTTATCAATATGAAACTAATACTTCGCCTCAAATCAACCATATTTCGACTTGTTATTTAGCGCTTGATGAGTTTGTGTGCGCGCTCTTGTTCTTACGTAATGCCTATTTAGTGTTAAAAATGCTATAAAATACCAAAAAATAGCAGTGGTCCAGAGGTTCAGCGTACATCTTTCAAATCTTACAAGTGCAAGGCTGTGGTTCAAATCCCGTTCCGGGCAACTATTTTTTTATCACATATATTCTGGAGCCGTATATTTATCGATATTACCTGTACGGAGGCTAAATAAAAATGTGAAATTTTACGTATCGATTTCTCATTATATACCGCCTTTTGGGGTATTCGTCGATTTGAAACTACTTCACACGTGACTAATTCATATTCATGAGTTATTACCAGTTAAAATAGGGACTGTACAGCTTTAAGAGTGGATGCAAAATGGATAGGCTATATAATAACAGACGAACAGACAAACACGTCATCACATAAGACCATCTGAAATAAAATTATGTTATATACTTTTATTATAAAGGGTTTATGCGGGTTGATACTAGCTGAGGAACATCGGTAAAAATCAGAAAAAAATGAAACGCAGAAAACAAACTTGCGGTCTCCTTGAACAGAAACGTCATACACTTATAAGACAAGATAAGATAAACTTTATTTTGAGACGGCAAGACATACATAAGCTCTTGACGAGCTTTTGAACCGACTATAAATAACATGTAATATATTTAGAACAACAGTAAAATAATTCTGTCAAATGAGAAAACAAGTTACATTATGATGATAACATATTATACCAATTAATAGTATATTATTATGTACAATTAAAAATAACAGTCATACAGTCAGTGTCAATCTCTGCATTAAATGAAGAAATAGAGTTATGTTTCCAAACCAGCGAAACAGATTCTGAATCACCGAAATATTATTTTTTAAAAGATGAAATGGTAGACACTTTCTGTCGTTATAGTCCTATGCAAATCGGTAACATAATATTAAAATAGTATTTAAATGTAACATCACCGCTTGTTTTCGTAGAGCCGCTACACATTAAACTCTCGATAAGCAACTTATCTCGATAGATGCAGGTAACCACAACGACAATTTTTGGGAAAACAGCTTTGTTTCACTGTTTACACTGTCTTCGAGGCCAGTTCAAACCATTGGTTTCTTGTGCCCATTTGGAAATGTTTTCCCAGTCTGCTGGTAAGCCACTGAACTATAGTGCACAGTTGGCGTACAAAGTCGAGACCTACTTTCGTAGGCCCATTTTGATGGGTAGGCCTAAAGTGCGAAAGTGCGAAAAGAAGTCCTTTTCGCGAAAAGGAGATTCCGCTACAAAAAGGAGCCATACAATATATACTTGAAGATTACGCAAAATATTTTTATATATTTAGAAACAGAGTAATGAAATACGTATGCAGTAAAAAAAATAGTTAAATCAAACTTCAAATTAATTTTTTGTCAACACTTTTGTGTTTTGACACCATTTTGACCATACGAAAAGGACTTTCCGTCTACGAAAAGGAGCCATAAAATCAATATCTAAAGCTTAATACAAATTGTTTTTATATATTAACAAAAAGATTAATAGAATATGTTTGCTTTGAAAAAAATAGTTAAATCAAACTTTAAATGAATTTGTTGTCAATACTTTAGTATATTATGACTCTTTTTACCGTACGAAAAGGACTTTCCTTCTGCGACTATGTCGTCATGTTAAAGCTGTTCGGCTTTTATGCCTACTTATTATGTAAATTACCTAACTTCGAAACGCAATTAAATGTCATTCATAAAATCATTAATGTGTATAGAAACATATACACACAGACACAAAATAAACATGAAATAAAACTTATAATATTTAATTCCGTGAAGAATACTTCTGTGTGTTTATTCTGTCGGATTGCCTCACAAAAAGAATTTTCCGCAACTGGGCTGTGCACATTTTCTTTTCCAACTGAGTATAGATACCTTTACTGTATTGGTATATAGTCATCAAACTATTAAGAACTCAGTAAATATATGTATTAGTAATGAATGACATAAAAGGGGAAATTTATATACACACAAATGTGTGTACTATCATTTCATGGAAAAAATCTCTTTTATACGAAACGTTCATATGTACTTTTATAATTATCTACTTGTTCAGCCTTGGGTCAGAGTTTGTAGTGTCAAGAGATTGAAGCTACATCTATTGTCGTATATTCATCACTGCAGGGAATCGACTGAAGTCACGTGGTTTTTTTATGACAGGTACCACGGTTTTATACGGTGTTTTGGCCTCGCTTCAGGTAAGAAAAATCTTAATTACTCATTCCATAGTGCGTCAATTTTGATTTGGAAAACGGCACGGAACCCAGAAAAATATGCTGAATCCACGGCTATAAAGTTCATAAACGGGACTGATGCCGTTTTGAAGATTACTTCAAAAACATTTTCAAAACAATACAATAATTCAGTGATAACAACCACGCTCTACTGCCAAAGTATCTCCGTTTTCCATTGTTTCAAGTTTTCTTGTGTCGATAGCTTTTATTTAGATATAGCATTTCAATATTAAACGAGTTATACATTGATTTAAACAAAAGCAGATAATCTGAGATGAAAAGAAGGAAAATGAAAGATGATATCGCCCACGCATAATAATTTATATGATATCGCCCACTTATTATTTGTATAGTTGATTGAATTAGTATCTAAATGTTATAAATAAATAAATTAACGTGACATTTAAACGACAGTAAGATGGAAAATTACTGTAGTTAATGCAAGATGAAAGCCACTTGTCCTCGTTTCACACCAATTACGATTTAAAATTATTAAATTGAAGAAGTCGGAAATATTTACATTTCAATATCGTCTGTTCTTCTTATTATATATGCAAATGGAGGGTCCCGATATAAGGGAAATATAACCTCTATTTTCTAAGTGTATGATAAACTACATTAAAAATAAACAATTAAGAACCATTGCATATAACAAATACATGTAAGAAACCTTGCTTAAAACAAATACATTTAAGAAACCTTGCTTAAAACATAACAATAAACTTGATGTGGGCGATATCATATAAATTATTATGCGTGGGCGATATCATCTTTCATTTTTATTATATATACAACGTATCATATTTGTTTGTATTTTCAATAAATGTTACGCAGATAATACAAACTAATACTTTTTGTCGGGACGTTGAACACCAGAGCCAGTGACTTGAGGTCGACTGTTCTATACCGACGGATCCTAACGTATCTTTTTTTTCAGTAAATGTTACGCAGATATTCATACAAACTAATACTTTTTGTCGGGCGTTGAACACCAGTAATGAATGCATTAGAAGAGAAACAATTAAACAGTCATCCAATATTGAAATTGTCGACACACCTGAACACAATTTAAAAAAAACAGTTCGCTATTTTGACAAAAATGAACATGTAGATGCCATCCTGAATGGTTGTTGATCGATGATGAATGTATAATATATGCTTTAGAGTAAAGATGGTTGGGTTCTGCGTTGATATAGTCGACAATTTCGAGAGAGTTATTTTAAAGACGTCCTTCTTGATAGAAACCATAACTGGAAGTGACCAGTTACAATAGCGTAAGAAGTCTAAGAACTGTGCTCAGAGAAAATCATAGGAGAGGTAAGACATTTTCCTTCTTAGAGATGGTAATATCTTTAAACTAAAAACTGGTTTTCCTTATATTTAACAAATGAATCTTTACCAGAATCCCAGGGGCGTAATACGCATTCCTAACAAAAACCTGTCAGGTAGGCTGTATTGAGACAACCTTAAAATGAGTACCGGGAGAAAACCAGGTTTTAGCCTGACTCCCGTATTTTAGCCACCACCTTTTGAAAGGGACATAATTCTGGATTCAAAATGGCGGAAAACCGGCAAGAAGTTGAACTTCTCTTTTTTGACACATTTTCGCATGAAAATGAAAAGGTAGGTAACATGTTAATGCAACGGATACTATTTATATAATAAACATATACTGTATACCGCGTTCTGCTTATTGTTTTCACTGTAATTCGGATAATACACCAACATTTATCATTTGGCAAAAGAGAAACAAGAAAAAGAAGAGCATCCTATAGTCCACTGTACATTTTGCCACCACAAGTGGGAGATCACAGCCGGCCAGGCTTCTCCCAGGATTTTGTTTTCGAAGGGTGGGTCAGGAGGCCCCCCCACACCTCATTTTTTTTTATATCCTCGACCTCTTAGTTTACGACCACTTAACGACAATTGGCTAAATATATCAGTAATACATTATATATTTGACATTATATGATTTTAGCTAATCTAAAGTATTCAAACTGCAACAAAAACTACCGTGGCTTTGATTAAATTTTGTTTATTTTCCATCCGATAACATTTGTGAATGGATGATCTCAACTTGTTTGTTTCCAGTGAACGGCATGTGTTTCCGTTCACCTTATTTACTATAGCTTTTATCCCGAGATGCAGTATTTTCATACAGCCAATTTATGCAAATTTGTTGACCTAAACTCACACTAGCTGACAGTGTAGATAAAAATGCAAAAATATCAACCATTTTTTAATACACAACAAGAAGAAAAAAAGCCGAACTTATTTTTCAGTACTGTGGAGCATTAAAATTATTGTCAGGAAATTAGGTCACATATCATTGTTGTACACGTAACTACGATACTTACCCAGTAAACGGTCCGGAGAGGAGAGATACGTGGAGCAAGTAGCAAAGTTGTTGTGTACAGGTTGGTGGTCGAGCTTGAACTGGCTTCTAGCGGGTGAATGGTGACGTCACCCGCTTCGGCGCAAGCATAATGGACTAAAATGGATTGCAGGTGTCGATCCACCAGTAGTAGAAATACTACATCATGTAGGAAATGTACTAACATAACAATAACCAGATGTTTTTAACACAAAGAACAATATTGCTTCATGCTTTATGCAGGTACTCCGCCCTTGATATTACCCATTTACTACTTCTCATTTTACGAGTAACTAAAACGTGTTGATATCTAATGAAAGGCGAAGGATTAAATCATCATTGCATCGTGAAATAATTTTTTTGGGTAAGTTTGCTTTAAAAAATGGGATGCATTTAATGACGAAAACACAGGTAAAGAGATCCACTATCCATAGGAAAATTATCCGTAGCATTGTAAAACCAGTCTTTTTTGCAAGTGTTTTTCTGTTTTGGTTTACAACTATTCATTTAGCAGACGATCATAAAAAATGATGACGAAATTTGCTAATAAACATGCTCAGACGTAATTTCCGCCGTCGGTCGAAATCACATGGTGGTCGAAAACAGATAGAAAGACGATATAATTCTAAGATACACTATTTTCTCTGTAACACTAACATTAATGCCTTATTTAAATTAGAAAGCACTCTCGGTGCTATAGGCAGTTTCAAAACAGGGTTTTTGGAAATATATTTTTTTGAAATCCACTTTCCCAGCATCAGGGCAAGGTTTTTGAAAAAATAATTGCCCTGCCCAAAAAATCAATTACGCCATATTTAATTCCACTAGGTCTTATTTTTGATTGTTTAAACAGTAGTGTAAGGACTATATGTATTAGTTAGAGGCTATGAAGTGAAATTTAAACAATTAAGAAACCCTAAGGGAAGGAGCACAGCCCCTAACTGACTTAGTGTTTGCCCTACTTTTCCCACGTGCTTCTACGAAACCATGCCTCTTAACACGTTCGCGCTTCTACTAAATCCGCCTCCTTGTGTCCAAACAAGCGCGTGCCATTTACTAAGCGATTACTTAAGGCCAAAAAAAAAGAATACCTGTGTTTCCGGTGGCCCGACCGACCCTATTTTTAAGGGGCCAACCCTAAAACTTTTTATGAAAAAAATTTTTTTTTTATTTTTTTATTTGTTCTGAACAATGATTTATCACAATATATCAAGGTAAACTGACATCACAGAGAAACTTTCAGCTGTATCATCAACTTGTATGGGGTTTATGAGATAAATACGTGTAGAATCTCACCGACCCTATATTAGTGCATGCAATAGGAAACACACCTATTTTTTTTTTGGCCTAATGATTAAATGGTTAAAAGTGGTGATCGTTAGTAATTTACATGAATAAGTTTTTTTTAAATTCCTCACTGATTGGAGGAAAAAGTAGGGCAAACACTAAATATCAATTAAACATATTCAGAACTAAACAAATATGTTTTCTTGCGTTCTTTTTGGAGTCGCGAAAAGCGGTGACATGAAAATAGAAGCATATTTCTAAGTTTTGCAACGTTTTTTGGGAAAGATGCACATCCATGAACGTTTAATTTCATACTTTATCAATGAAATACACTAAATACCTCATCAGATCGCGTGCGCTAATAAACGAATGCTTCGAGTTTATTAAAAACATTCTCATTTTTCTCGCAAAACAATCCAGGGCCACGCATTTGTAAATTAATGTTTTTTTTTGTATTTGATTGGTAAAAAATCCATATGACCTTGATATTTTTTGACAAGGTGATGGTCATACATGTGATACCTCACGGCGTGAGATAGAAATAGAATCTCACGGAATTTTAACCCTCCTCCCGGCCCCACTAAGTTGTGTGAAAAACTCCCGTAAAAACGATCTCAAAACAGTTTGCAATTTTTATTCCAGAAGCCCAAACTTGTTTCTTGGTCTTAATCATTAAGATGCTTGATTTTAAATACAAATGTTTGTCTTAAGAATAAGCAAGCATGGAGATGATCAAGACTTATCACATGGCTCTCTGTCTGCAAAATAAACGCATAGTCCGAGCCCGAGGCTTTAACATTTTCGTATGGACTATCAAACTGCTACAAATACATAGCCCGATCGGACCATTAGATAAAAAATCTTTAAAGGGGTTGATGCACTATTTTCAAACACAATTTATTTAAAAGGGCTCTCAAAAACTTGAAAAAAGCTGAAAGAATTATCGAAATATCATAAAAAATAAAGGAGATGTGACCTATGGAAAATTTGCAACTAACATCAATGGAGGCGGCCATCTTTGAACGATGACGTCATCGCGCCTTTTTACCATATATGGCATATTGACAAAATGTCCTTAAAAGCAAGAAAATCACTGCAAATTGATTAAAAATAGATATACAGATGTAAAAGATATAAATTGTATGCTTATTTTTCATATGCAGTGATTTTCTTTGCTTTAAAAGACCTCTTCCATTTATGTTTCTTTGCAAATTTTCAATAGGTCATATCTCCTTTATTTGTCATGCCATTTTGATAATTCTTTCAGCTTTTTTCAAGTCTTTCAGAGCCCTTTTAAATAAATCGTGTTTGAAAATAGTGCATCAACCCCTTTAACTATTTATCTGACTTGGAAATTACGTGAATAGCAGTCCAGGTCATCAGACGCTTCAGACTATCATTAAGTAAAAGCTGGTATTTTTCTATCGATAATTATGAGCGTCTGAACGAACGAGACACAACGTTATAAATAATAACTTATTTCCTGGAGGGATATGTTGAATTTGGGATATTGAATATCCAATCAGATTGCAAGGAAACCATGTGCACTTTTGTAACCGTGATTTTTACAACGCTTGTTCCATAAAATGTTTCAGCCTAGTCAACCTAGTAAGCAATAGCGATTCCGTGACTGTTCAGATTTTACGGAAATCAACGGCAATTTGTTTTCAACATGGCATACTTTCTCAAATTATGGAATGAAAATGCTAAGCCTGGAAGGAAAAAGAGCGTCGAAGATGTCACTGATTCTAAAGAAAATGTATTTTTTTTTTTTTAATTTGAGAAAGTATGCCATTTTGTGCAGTTTTGAAACTGTATGTACCTATTTTGCTGATGTTTTACTGTTCTAAAAGTCAACAAATAAAGTACCATATGTATTTCAAAGTACCAAGTACCAATATTTTAGGATCTCTTTTGGGTTGTTGTTAATAGGTTTTATTAATTTTAATTATAGGATAACACATTTAAAACTTATGGGGAAATTGTAATTTAGAAAGGAAGATATCGTCTTTACAATATTTAAGCAAAATAGTAGTGCCTTATAGGTGCTTTAAATAGACTTTTACAGCTTTAAAATGAAGTTGCAGTTGGTAGAGTGTTTGGTGGTGGGGGTGGGGGCTGTAAGGTACATGTGCCTAATAAACTTAAATTATCACAGTGTGATATATAATATAATTTCAAAATTGTTTGAAAGTGCAATATCTATTAAATGATGTTCACGTGTAAAAAGTGATAAAAACAAGTTCCAACCCTGCAGACATTCAATTATAAAAGAATGAAGCGTGGTCTGGGGATTACCCTATCCCTAATCGCACCAAGTGGCAAAATAAAAACAACATGCCTTCAGAAATTTCTGGCGAGAACCCTGAGTACGAAGAAAAAGAGTAAGGTGTTTGCGAAACAGTTGGTTCAGTGGGCGCCCGTGGCTAAGCCATAAAATGATAAAATGTTTTGTAAAACAAGTTTGCCAACTACTTTCTTTTCCAACTAGCTTGTTCTTTAGTTTCGGACTATGAAATTCCCTTTCGGACTATACCATTTTCTTAGCATGATAGTCCGAAGTACTATAAGGCTAAAAACTTTTTCGTGCAGACTGGGCTCTGTTGTTTTTATAATTTTGACACCACTTACCTGGGGCCCGAGGGGTAATGTTTGATTGGAGACAGTTTATCTAATCAAAGGATTAGCCTAGCAGCATGCTGTTGAAGTCATTAATGATGTAGGTAATTAATTGGATTATGACTTGAAACAAACTGCTATCATTTATATAGACGTGGAAAATGAAAACTATTGGATAGAGAAAATTAAAGTAGAATTTTCATTTGGAGTTTCTATTCCTCAGGGCTTTTGGACAATGAAAATAGGTATCTATCATAAAATAATAGTGTTAGACGCTATTAAATGTTTGTATCATCATTGTCATTCAAATTTCATAATTATAAAAATCTCAAAAACAAATCAAAAGCATGAAAATATTATATTTTTTAATGAAATTAATGATGACATTTAGAAAATTTTCTAAAAGAAGTTAGTAAAAATTATTTTAAAACTGTATTTTATGGCATTCATTTATAATATTTGGGTAAAAAAATACCCGGCACAAGCTAATATTTATGATTAAAAAAACTCCCAGATTTTTTGCATGAATCTCCCTTAAAAAAATCACTAAACTCCCCGATTGAGGTCCTGAAAATATCACATGTATGGATGGTTGGAAGATCGCCGACTTGAATGCCCACTACCCTCGAGGCGAAAATGAGTCAAAACTTGTTATTTGGGAGGTGTATTTCTCACAGTCTGGCGAGTGACACCGATAGAGAGGCTCTGTAATGGTTATTTCAAATACCAATAAGAAAAACCTAAGTACCCCACTTGGAATTTAAAGGACTGCGCTCATTTAAAGGACATAGCTAATAGCGATTTTGAAATTCAAGCACCGCGAAAGGTGCTGGGGAGAACCCTGAGCCCTACCCTATTTGTCGTAGTGGATGCCCCATCACCACCGTGAGTTAACGAATAAAATAATTTTGGATGCATCAAGGCCTACATATAGCCAGATATATGCATGACTAGACATTTTGCATCTGCATTTGAATTACCAATATTCAGATTTGCATGTTACATGTATACTGAAAGTGAAACTAATCTCTGACTTTAAAAGTTTTTTTTTTGCATAGTCACAGCCAGATAAATATAAAAATTTGTAATAAAAATAAAAGTTTGGTAAATATTTTTTAAAAATATAAATAATTTGATTTCAACATTATAATTTGAAAAGTACATGCCAGGAACTATTATTTGATTTTAGAGAGATATTTAGTTATTTTCATCAGGGTTTTTTAACGCAAATATTGAAAAAGTTCAATGATGCAACAAATTACACTTCTTTACTATTGAAATCAGTACATCTGATAGTTTGAAATAAAAAAATAGGGTATTATAACATGCAAACTATGCCAAACCTTTTAAAAAAACTTATAATATTGATAGTGTATGTAATAATTGATGCAATGATGCAGTTTGTAATGCCAGTGTGACATAAAAGTGACAGTTATAAATCACATTATTTTATACTTCTTTCTAAACAAATAATTCTAAATAATCATGATAATAGCTCATTATGTTTTGAAATAAAAATAATTACAGTTCTAAGTAGGAAATAAAATAGAAACAAAAATCACAATTTCAGGAATGTAAATAGAATGCTCAATTACAGAGCCCCAGATAAGATGCGTATCCGCGTGATGCGGCGTAAAATACCCCAGAAAGTATTAAAAATGCATGATTCATAAATTTCACACGTACCACATGCACATTGAAAATTTGATACATGCATGAGGTCACAAAATATGATGCGTATGGGCTGTTATACTTTATTGATTTTTTGAATATTTTTACAATCTTAGCAGAAGCTTGACCCAAGAGTTGTGTGTCGGTAGTTTTCGATATGAGGTAGCTAGGATGGTGGCAAGGATGGACACCTATTATTTTCTTTAAATAATTGCAGCAGGAATAAAACAACCCAATTTTGTAGCTCAACTATTCAAAGAATAGTTAGAGCTTTTGTACTCACTATGGCATTTGCTTTGGCTTATTGAATGTACGGTAGTAGCACAGATGGAATATTTTCTATCGCTTAAAGGGACACATGGCAATCTTGAGTTTTATTCAAACATTTAAATTTGCTCCTCAATTTATTTATCCTGCGTCATTTTGACTTTAAAACTGCTTGCATATAATTAAATAAAAAATTGAAATTTCAACTTTCTTTCCCTATTTTACCAAATTTTTAAATATATTACTGGTGCAATATTATAAAAAGTTAGTAATATGCAAAAATAATTTGCTTTGAACTATTCTAACAATTAATATTAATGATTGAACAAATGCAAATTAAGAGGAAAACTAACGGGACGCCGCTAGTTTTTAAAATCTCAAGATTGCCATGTGTCCCTTTAAATTATGTGCTTTGCTATGATTTTTTTTTATTATAAACTCATTTATCTAATCACACGTACTGTGTTGAAGGAGTTGAACCTTGACCTGGTGCAGTTTCCGCGACCAGTGGTTATTGGTGAGGTAAGAGTGATCCCTCTACAGACACGAGTACAGGCAGATGTCCCTGGAGGAGTCAGACTTGGGTAGGTTTATTAAATATATGTTTGCCTATATGTATGTTCCCTTGGCCATTCTGCTCCCCTCCCTCCAACTGTTGCCTTTATCATTGTGTATACTCCCTTGGTCATTCTGCTCCCTCCCTCCATCTGTTGCCTATATCATTATGTATACTCCCTTGGTCATTCTGCTCCCCTCCCTCCATCTGTTGCCTATATCATTGTGTATTCTCCCTTGGTTATTCTGCTCCCCTCCCTCCATCTGTTGCGGAATCAAAGCTCTTATGGTCTACCCAGTGTTCCCATTCACGCACACATATGTGCGTATGTGCGTGAATCACGCATGAAAACAAAAAATCACGCACAGAAAACTGACCTCGTACGTGCATGCACGCAAAGAAAAAAAATAAAAAAATGTCAACTTGAATATTACACGGTGCTGTGTATTGTAATGCCTTCAGTAGCAAATAAAGTATGTTGAAAGGTTTAAAAAACTCATGAATACAAGTGACACAAAAACATCGTCAAACACGACAACTGGGAATTGTCAGGTGTGTGAGTTAAGCGGGACTAAGTTTTGGATATTTGTACAATATGGGTAATCATGGTAATACAGCCAATGAAGATTTTGTTGATATTTAACAAGCTCTTCAGTGGATTGAGATTTTTTGAATTAGAATGCAATACTCTTTATATCTGAATCCATGTTGTTTGAGTGCAATAACCTTTATATTTGAATCCTTGTTTCATTTATTTCAGAGCAACCAATCCTTCAAACTTCAAGTTGGAATTGTTTGTGAACAACCTCAGTAAGCCAAATGCATCCACGTTTGAAATGCTTGGAGTGTGAGTATAAAATGCATCCATGTTTTGTTGGAAAGGGGCCCATGGCTTCGAATTTGAGCAAATGAAGTGCGCCTTCCTGTGGATTGGGAAATAAATAAATAACGGGATTTTTGCTATTGGTTTAGTCCCACAGGATTTTTCGCTATTGGTCCCCTAAACCAATAGCGAAAAATCCTGTTATTTATTTGGGAATGTGTTTTAAGAGAAAAAACACAGCATTTATTTTAACATGCAGACTGTAAAGAGACATTTAATTAGAACACACAGAATTTTCAGAATGGAAAAATGAGATTTTTGGCAATTGAGAAGGGGCCAACATTTTTGTCCACTTAAGAAGGTTAAAAAGGCCCTGAAGTGTAAGTATGTGATTCATCCATAATTATGATGCTAGGAGTGTTACAATACTATGCACAATGCATGCTTCTCTCAGCTATTAAAACCAGTGTCAGAAAAGCGATAATCATAATTATGTATTGTTGCGTATAACGAAACAAAGTTTTTAGATCACCTGAGCCGAAGGCTCAAGGTGATCTATTGGGATCACTCTGCATCCGTCGTCCGTCCGTCGTCGTCGTTAACCTTTCTTCAAACGACTTCTCCTCAGAAACCGCTTGGCTAATTTTGACTAAACTTCACCTGGATGATCCTTAGATGAATGCTTTTTAGATTTGTTAAAATTAGGTCAGCGCGACATCCAAGATGGCCGCCATTACCATATATGGTCGAAACATTAAAAAATCTTCTTCTCCAGAACCGCAGGACAGATTTCAACAGTTTTTCTTTTAAAATGATCGCCAACGCCTAGAATATCAAGTTTGCTCAAATGAAGTCCCCGGGGTCAAAAATGGCCGTGCCCCGGGGATCCAAAGTTTGTATATTGAGATTTTGCATGTTTTTCATATAGACATATAGGAAAAAACTTTAAAAAATCTTCTTCTCTGAAACCACATGGCACAGAGCTCTCATGTATTACATGTAGCATCAGCTTATGGTCCTCTACTAAGTTTGTTCAAATGGTGACCCTGGGGTAAAATTTGTCCCCGCCCCGAGGGGTCACAGTTTTAAATAGACTTATATAGGAAAAAAATAAAAAATCTCTTCTCGGAAACTACAAGAGCCAGAGGTTTGATATTTTGCATTTACTATAAGCATATGGTCCTTTACCAAGTTTGTTCAAATGGTGACCCTCGGGTCACATTTGACCCCGCCCCAAGGGTCACATGTTTTGCATAGGCATGTATAGGGAAAAACTTAAAAAATCTTCTCCTCTGAAACTGCAAGAGCCAGAGGTTTAATATTTTGCATTTGCTATAAGCTTATGGTCCTCTACCAAGTTTGTTCAAATGGTGACCCAGGGGTCACATTTGGCCCCACCCTGGGGGTCACAGTTTTACATAGGCTTGTATAGGGAAAAACTGAAAAAAATCTTCTTCTCTGAAACTACGAGAGCCAGAGGTTTAATATTTTGCATTTACTATAAGATTATAGTCCTTTACCAGGTTTGTTCAAATGGTGACCCTGTGGTCACATTTGGCCCCGCCCCGGTGGTCACAGTTTTACAAAGACTTGTATAGGGAAATTTTTTAAAAATCTTATTCTCTGAAACTGCAAAAGCCAGAGGTTTAATATTTTGCATTTACTATGCGCTTATGGTCCTTTACCAAGTTTATTAAAATGGTGACCCTGGGGTCACATTTGGCTCTGCCCCAGGGCTCACATGTTTTACATTGACTTGTATAGGGAAAAACTTAAAAAATCTTCTTCTCTGAAACCACAAGGCACACAGCTCTCATATATTACATGTAACCCTTGGGTCACATTTGGCCATGCCCCAGAGGTTACACTCTAGCACCTTCATTTTGTCTTTGATCTTTACCAAACTTTGTCAGTGTCTTTATATCAATGTTGGTAAACAACAGAGGCCACATTTCTTGGACAATCTTAACCAAACTTGCACAGATTGTATATGATCATAAGATTTCGAAGAAGTTCGATAATGGACAATTACTCAGGTGATCGATATAGGGCCATCTTGGCCCTCTTGTTTTTTTTATATGTATAGTTTACACTAGACGTGAGAATCATGGCTCTTTTGGTAGTATGTACATACCATAGAGCCATGATTCCTTGTAAGAATTATCAGTAGGATCCAGTACCGACCCCAATATACACTTTTCCAGTGATATTTCTGACAACATAACATAATGCCTGCATAAACAACTGCTTTATTTCAATAGCACAAACCTTACATACCACACGTGCATGCATAAAACTCACCAAAGAGAAGAAGACACGCCGATATATTCGGGTATCATAAGCCACTGTTAATTTCAGAAATTTTCATTGTTTACGTTCGAAATAATCTCGTTCTCGTGTGACGTCTCGTTCCGTACTTGGGAATTTAACCCCGCCTTGCTCACACACCTGACACTTTCCGGTTAACATTGTTGTTTTTTTGTGTCATTTATGGGCGGGTTTAAGTTTCCAAATACGGAACGAGACAGCACGAGATATTTTGAAACGTAAACATTCCAGAAAAAAGATGTTGAAATGTGTACAAAAGGTGCCTAGATCGACAAGGTTTTTGGTGAGTTTTATGCATTCACACATGGTATTTAAGGTTTACTCTACTGAAATAGGGCAGTTGTTTATGCAGGCATTGCTTGATGTCTTCCGAAAAACCCTGTTACCTACCTATTCTATAAAGGATGGCATCTTAGTTCTGTGGTAGGTACACACCATAAGAGCTATGATTCTTGCGGCTAATTTTAAACTGACCTAACCAGCTAAACCATTTCTTGCAATACAATTCTGTTATGGTGTTCTTGACAGACAGTTCAACTTTCGTCATGATACGGGACAATTCTCTTGTTGTTTAACATGGTTTAGAATAAATTACTCAAAGGTTAAAAGCCAACCTGTCAGTGCTTTTTGTCTCGCCCACTATAGTGGGTAGCGATACATAGCAGTCAGTTTTCTGGCGGCGGCCGACGCATTTCCGCCGCGGCCGCATTTTAAATCAACTATATCTCAGCAATCGCTGCTCGATTTTTTCTGAAACTTTGTCGGATGCTTTGTTGGGTCAAGGGACATCACACAATGCCAAAATTACCAAGGTCAAGGTCATATTTTGCTTTATTTTCCCAAAACTTAACCTTGGTTAGGTAACTCAACCTTGGTTAGGTAACTGAACCTCAGTTAACTTTATGTGATTGCCTCACTTTATATCTTTGACACTTGGTCATATGTATTGTTGGCATTGATGGACATCACTGAACGACAAAACATGTCAATGTCATGTTTTGCGTTATTTACCCTAAACATCAGTTCGGTTAGGTAAGTTAACCTCAGTTTAACTTTTTCTGATAACTTTAATTTCTTTGTTTGATACTTGGTCATATGTATTGTTGGCACTGAATGACAAATATACCAAGGTCAAGTTCATATTTTATGTTATTTCCCCCAAACTTAACCTTAGTTAGGTAACTTAACCTTGGTTAAACCACTTGACCTCAGTAACTTAACTTCTTACGATTACCTCGCTTTTATTTGTTTGATACTTGGTCATTTGAAGTGTTGTCTTTGGTGGACAACATTTAAGCACAAATTTAATAAGATATTTCATATGCGGTTTTCCGCGGTGGGCAAGACACCCTCAGACTGAGGGTTTGTATTAGACCCCTACTGGTGTCACTGGAGGGGATTGTAGGTTTGCCTCCTCCCCCGTCCGTCCGTCAGTCAGTCCGTCCCATAAATTGGATCCTGCGATATTGAGAAAGTATTTAAGATTTTTTTATGGAACTAGACATGTTGGTAGAGGGCAATGTGGGGATTATGCACGTTATTTTATTTTGTTGTTCTGACAAAAAATATGGTAGCTATGGCAACAGAAATATTAAAAATACACAAAATATATGGATCCTTTGATAACAAAAGAAATGCTTCAGATAATTAAATAAAAAATTGTGTGAGGAGGGAGTGAGGAGATCATGCAGATCATTTTGTTTTATTTATAATATGTCAAAAATTGTGGTTTCTATGGCAACATAAATTGTAAAAAAAATATACAAAATACACTGTCCCTAAAAATAGAAAAATGGTTTCTGCTCAAAATAACTTTAGTCAAGAATGAGATATTGGAATGAAACTTTATGAGTAGGTAGCTTATATAAAAAGGAAGCTTGGGATTGCAGTCACTGAGATCATGGTCAAGGTCACTGTTACTAAAAATGGAAAAAATGGTTTCCACCCAATACCTTTACTTAGGAATAGGGTATTGTAATGAAACTGTATGGGTAGGTAGGTTATTTGAAAAGGAAGCATGGGATTGCATTTGGGGTCACTGGGTTCAAGGTCAAGTTCACCATTACTAAAAATAGAACAACTGTTTCTGCTCATTAACTTTACTTAGGAATGAGATATTGGCCTGAAACTTGTGTATAGGCGACCTATATTAAAAGCAAGTTAGGGATTGCATTTATGGTCAAGGTCACTATTGCTAAAAAAATGCCTGGTTGGGGACGTGTTTTGCTCTGCAATACTTGAGCATCTTGTTGTATTTTGATAGCAATATATCGTTACTCTAAACTGTATTACTTATGTCTGTTTCTCATTCTTGTTCCCAGCCTAGACTACAAAGCCAATGAAGACATTCAGTTAATGACAGAGGTTAAGGTAATTTGTTTGGAGTGCTTAAATGCAATATTTGATTTCTGCATCTAATCATGTGTTATAAAACATTTTAATTGTTAACTGGCTGGTTTCTATCTACACTCATTTGTTGATGGCTGTTTGTGAAAACGCAGACACGCTGGATCGTGAATTGTTTTGTTTCTAGCAAAATCAAAAGTTGATAACCATTAAATAAACTATATTTTCTCACAGGATGAAATGATGGGTGTAGACTTTTTATACCTCCGCTAAACGAAGTTTAGACGTGTTAGAGGGGGTATATTCGTTTAGCGGTGTTATACTGGTTTCACCCTGTCTGTCCGTCTGTCTGTAGGCGCACCCTTGTCCTCTCCATAACTCCTCTCCCTCTGAAGCAAATCTCATGAAAAACTTCATAGGTGAACTGCCTGTAGTGAGAGGTCGACCACTAATGATTTTGAGGTCAGTAGGTCAAAGGTCACCAGCATCAGCATCTGATAGCAAAGCTATAAAATCATTTTCATTTAAGCTTAAATATTGCCTATACTACTGCAGTATTTAGCAATACTGTCTAAGTAGTATTTTCAGTTGTGACTCCGTGGCCGGGATAGTAAAGAGACTGTGTCTAAATCCTTCTTGCCTCTCACCACTGGGGGTTCGAATCCCACTGGGAGCTTAACTTGTAAGTGAGAAAGTGTCAGTTCTTACAGATGGTGGAAGGTCATACAAATAGCGGGAGATATACAGTACTGGTTCAACCCAGGAAAAACAGGGTGGTCTGCCTCTACCAAAAACAAAAATTACTGTCATGTATGGCCTAAGGTGCTAAAAATGACGTAAAACACCATTTGAAGTATTTTCAGGTATCGCAATACTATTGCAATTGTAAAAAAGAATTGTACTGTAGATTTCCACTCTCTGTTGCATACTAATTTTTATTGTAGATCCCCACTGATGGCCTCATATTGAAGGGGTGGTACAACACACTCACTATTGCCATATATGGAGTTTTGACAAATGTAAATGTGGAACCAGAGGTACTTCCACCACCTCCGCCTCCACAACCTAGAAAGCAAGGTATGAACACAACAAATTCTGTAAAAAAACATTATTTTTTTTTCGTTATACTATCTTAAAATATATCATTGGTGCATTATAATCAACATATATAGTATTAAATACACAGAATCAATTGGCTTTGAACTAATCAGATGATTATTTATTAATGATTTGCAAATATGAAAGTTATGTAGAAAACTAATAGGATGTCTTGAAATTAATGTAAATCAAATATTGCTCTGCAGGGCACGAAAATTCCACTCGTCCGCTCGCCATGACGATTGCTCAATGAATGCAGGACGAGTAGAAATACAGATACATTTTTTAAAACATTATTCTATTGACCATTCAAATATTACATAGCATGATAGGATAACTCATAAAAAAATGTCCTGCCCTGCTCTGTGTCCCTTTAACAGAGGTTTGGCCCCATTGCAGATGGCTACATTCAATTTAATGATAATAACAATATAAAATTCATTTTTTTTAGAACATAACACATTTTGATATAAAAAAAACCTGTGATAAACTTTATCTCACAATGTTATTTGTATCCTGACATACTTTGATCACATGTTGCAGCTGTCCCCGTACCATTGGCCCCAGTTCAGCATGCTCATGTTCCAGCCCCGTTACCCGTGCACAGGGAACATCAGGACTGGGAACCACCCGCACAGGTGGCCGTGCACACGACCCAGCACCCTCTGGACTACATACAGCAACAGCTACAGCAGGCCAGCATACAGGTATGTGGGAACTGCAGTGGCGGTGTAACGGTAGAGAATCCGCCTCACATGCAGGAGGTCGTAGGTTCCATCCTTGACTGGGTCATACCAATGAGTTTATAAAAATTATACTAACTTGATGCTCAGCATATCAAGGGTAGTGCTAGGACTGGTCGTCCTGGTGTCGGTATAATGTGGCTATGTGGGGTATTATGTCATGTATATATGGCGTGGTATTCCAGTGTGACAGCACTATAAAATTGATCATAGAGCTCTCTGCTACAAGAAGACACCGTCATGATATGACTGAACAATTGTTAAAAGCAACGTTAACCCCCATACATACATACATTAACAAGTATCTAGAGTACATTTACAAGGTAAGGTGTATGGTCAAAGTGATGTGTTTTGTGTCCTGTCTGCAACTCCTGAACTGCTTGAGACTTAGTATTTATATATCATCTTTAGACTCGATGCTGTGTACCAAGTTTGGGGTTCTATGGTCAGAAAGTTCAGTCTGGCCATAAGGCACATAAGCCATTTAGTAGAGATTTGCTTATTATATAGAGAAATAAATGGTAAAAATCAAGTATACAACAAAAATATAAATATATTCTTCTCTGATATTAGAAAGTGACATATATTTGGCACACACTCACATGCTGATATTTAGAAAGTGACATATATTTGGCACATATATATGCTGACTTATACTGACTGTTTTTAAGGTGCATGCTTGATTTTCATTCAGTTAATTGTTTGTGTTACAGACCACCACACATACAGTGCCTGCTGTCCATCAGCCACACCCACTTCCCCACCCCGGAGCCATGCCTGTACCCACCACAGGTCAGATGCCCATGGGTGTCCCCCCACCCCTGCAGATAAAGCAAGAATATCACGCCGAGGACTATGGGAGGCACCCCACAGATATAGATAGGTTCTCACCAGGTAAGGCACCCCACAGATATAGATAGGTTCTTACCAGGTAAGTGACCCCACCCATACGGGAGGCACCCCACATATGTAGATAGGTTCTCACAAGGTAAGTGACCCCACCCATACGGGAGGCACCCCACGGATATAGATAGGTTCTCACCAGGCAGGGTTAGACACTAACATTTTATGACTACTAGCCTACAGGGCTAGTGCCTTATTGTTACTAGCCCTTCTTAAAACCAACTAGTCCTCCTTTTACTCTTTTGTGGCAAAATAAAAAGATACCAAAATATAATGCCTTGGTAGCTCCATGGATAAGGCCTTGGCTTTGGAGCTATAGACAGACATCTGACCAGTCTCATCTAACGCTGAGGTTGCATTTCCTATATGACTGTACTGCTTGTAAATATTGCAAGACAACAGCTATGTGACTAGGTCTTAGCCAATCCATGCATAGGACACGGCCATTATACCCTTTTTTGCAGCAGCCTGTATAAGGCCCTTTCCCCACCCAAATGTCCTTTAAAGTCATGCAGACCTTGGAAATTTCATTCCCCGTTTATGGATTTTTTCCCCAATTAAAGGCAAAAGGCCCCTTTCCAAAAACTGGGAAAAAGGCTCTGTAGGCACTGTGAAAGTTACACGATGGCTGAAAAAAACATCATTTGAATCATGCTGTTTTTTGCTGATGACACTTTTCCTATGCTGTTTTTCGTTTGTTTCGATGGAGTCAGTTCCGTATTTAAATATCGCCACATTTTTGTTTACAATGTGAAGGTCACACTCACCATGTCAATAAAATGCTTAGAAATTAATATAGTGACAGAAATGCTAGCATCTCTACAAAAACGATGAGGAGACCTGTATAAAACGCGGGTTATTTTTCAGCATTTTTGCGCCATCAAAGAAAAAATGGCCAATCAGTGTTCAGTAATCTGACACACCTACACATTCGCAGGTGCTTGTCTTGGTCTATATCGTACCCTACATTACACGATATTGAAGAGTTTGAATAGCGAAAAATTTAAACAATTTGACAATTTTCGACATCAGGATCATATAATATATGATCATTTAAAATTGACATTTAAATAATAAAAACAACTAGCCCGTCGGGCTTGTCAATTGTGAGTTTTTATTAGTCCTTCTCGAAAGTGACTAGCCTCGTGCTATCGGGCTAGCGTTAGTGTCGAACCCTGCCAGGTAAGTGATAGCACCCAGACAGGTGCGCCATGCCTTCCATTCTACATATGATGGAAGACTATAAGAACCTTCCATGGGTATCGGAGACAGTGAATTCCATCCCTCCGTATAACTTTTGAAAGGAACTGAGGCTCTACTCATGTTTTGTGTTATTTATTGGAGTGTAGTCTTTGACAAATCACCCAAATTTAACATAAAATCACATGATGTAGCAAAGTTAGTCACTCTTAGTTACACAGTTATCTTTCTTTCATTATGGTTTCTGTTTACAATGAGACACGTTCACCAACACAAATCATTGCTCATCATCTTACAGCCTGCAAAGAATAAGCTTGAGAAAAAAATGAAGCAATATTTGTTATTAACATGGTGGAATTTCTACAAACAGGTCCACGGTCAGCGGGTAGAGACCAAGATATCAAGGCTGAAACAAAGGAACACTATGACAGCAGAGAACCTTACGATGATACAAGATCACATGACTCGTGGGCATATCATGACAGTCACCGCGGTTCCAGGGAGAGATTGAATGAAGGCAGGGAATATCCCACATCCAGGTAGGTCAACATGGTACCAGGAAAAGGTTGGCTAAGGTCTTTATTTTTATTCATTTAAAACATGATATTAGCTTCAAGGTTATCTCCATTCCGAAATTATTATGCCCCTCTTCCCGAAGTGGGGGCATGTTGCTTTGCAAATGTCTGTCGGTCGGTCCATCCCGAAATCTTCCTGTCTTTGCGATAACTCAAGAACGGCTGGCACTACAAACTCGAAGCTTGGCAGGAATGTTTGTGTCATGGTCTAGTTGTGCACCTCCCCTTTTGGGTAGATTCGCATAAGAAATATGGTTGCCATGGTAAAAAACATTTTAAAAAAATATCGGTCAGTCCATCCAGAAATCTTCTTGTCTTTGCGATACCTCAAGAACGGCTAGCACTACAAACTCGAAACTTGGCAGAAATGTTTGTGTCATGGTCTAGTTGTGCACCTCCCCTTTTGGGTAGATTCGTCTAAGAAATATGGTTGCCATGGTAACAAAGCATGTAAAAAACACACTAAAAATCGCCTGTCTTCGCGATAACTCAAGAACAACTTGAACTACAAACTCAAAACTCGTCAGGAATGTTTATGTCATGGTCTAGTTGTGCACCTCCCCTTTTGGATAGATTCGCTTAAGAAAAGTGGTTACCATGGTAACAAAACTTGTAAAAAGTCACTAAAAATCGCTTGTCTTCGTGATAACTCAAGAACAGCTGGCACAACAAACCCGACGGACATCTCTTGTTTGTTTTTTTTACATCAAAAGCGTTTCACAAGGACTAACCCTAGTTATTTTAAAGCAGCGTGCTTATATTTAAAAAGCAAGAAATTAAATAAAATCTATTTTTTACCATAGTTTTTAATCAATTATATTAAAATTGTCTAGAAAAAGTAGGGTAACACTTCAAGTTTTTAGCTCTACTGATCAGAGATCAGCAGAGTTTATGCTCTGGTGCGGTGTCCGTCGTCCGTCTGTCCGTCCGTCTGTCCTACCGTAAACTTTTTTTTGTAGCGACTACTCCTCTGAAACTACTGAATGGATTTTCATGAAACTTTACAGAAATGTTGCCCATGAAGTCTAGTTGATCCTAGCAAAAATTCATGTTGATGCGAAATCCAAGGTGGCCGCCAAATCTAAAAATAGATTTTTAAAAAACATGATTGTAGCGACTACTTCTTGAAAACTATAAGTGATATTGATATGGGACTTTTTCTAAAATGATCAGCATGACATGATGTTGATCCTTGTCGAAAATCGATTCGATTCGACGTTAAACATGGCTGCCAGCGGCCATCTTGGTATACATAGAGTTATATAATGAAAACTTGTAGCGACTACTCCTCTGAAACTACTTGACGGATTTCCATGAAACTTCACAGGAATGTTGCTCTTGACGTCTAAATGATCCTAGCAACATTTCAGGTTGGTCGGAAATTCAAGATGACCGCAAAATAGATTTTCAAAAAACAAGTTTGTAGCCAGTACTTCTTGAAAACTATAAGTGATATTGATATGGGACTTTTTCTAAAATGATCAGTATGGAATGATGTTGATCCTTGTGGAAAATTATTTTGATGCGAGGTTAAACATGGCCGCCAGCGGCCATCTTTGTTTACATAGAGTTATATAATGAAAACTTATAGCGACTACTCCTCTGAAACTACTTGACGGATTTTCATGAAACTTCACAGGAATGTTGCTCTTGATGTCTAATTGATCCTAGCCAATTTCCAGGTCGACCGGAAATTCAAGATGGCCACCACAGCTAAAAATAAATTTTCAAAAAACAAGTTTGTAGCGACTACTTCTTGAAAACTATAAGTGATATTGATATGCGTCTTTTCCTGAAATGATCAGTATGACATGATATTGATCCTTGTCGAAAGTTATTTTGATTCGACTTTAAATATGGCTGCCAGCGGCCATCTTTGTTTACATAGAGTTATATAATAAAAACTTTTAGCGACTACTCCTCTGAAACTACTGGACAGATTTTTATGAAACTTCACACGAATGTTGCTCTTGATGTCTAATTGATCCAAGCAAAACTTCAGGTCGGCAGGAAATTCAAGATGGCCGCCACGACTAAAAATAGATTTTCAAAAAACAAGTTTGTAGCGACTACTTCTTGAAAACTATAAGTGATATTGATATGGGACTTTTTCTAAAATGATCAGCATGACATGATGTTGGTCCTTGTCGAAAATTGTTTTAATTCGATGTTAAACATGGCTGTCAGCGGCCATCTTTGTTTACATAGAGTTATATAATGAAAACTTGTAGCGACTACTCCTCTGAAACTACTTGACGGATTTTCATGAAACTTCACAGGAATGTTGCTGTTGATGTCTAATTGATCCTAGCAAAATTTCAGGTCGGCTGGAAATTCAAGATGGCCACCATGGCTAAAAATAGATTTTCAAAATACAAGTTTGTAGCGACTACTTCTTGAAAACTATAAGTGATATTGATCTGGGACTTTTTCTAAAATGATCAGTATGACATGATGTTGATCCTTGTCAAAAATTATTTTTATTTGACATTAAACATGGCCGACAGCGGCCATCTTTGTTTACATAGAGTTATATAATGAAAACTTGTAGCGACTACTCCTCTGAAACTACTTCATAGATTTTCATGAAACTTCACAGGAATGCTGAACTATAGCTATCAAAAATCTATCAGTAGAGCTTCAAGGTCATTGACCTCTTGTTTTAATAAATGCAACTGTGTCCCTTTTATACATATGTCTGTCATGTTTATTTGTTCCTGTTTACAGGGAGGGGTCTAGAGAACCCAGAGATAAAGCAAAGGACAACCGCGACTCCCGGGACAGAGAATACAGGGAAGGAAGGGACTACAGGGATCGCAGTGAGAGGGACAGAGACAGGGATAGGGACAAAATAAGGGACAAAGACAGGGATAAAGATAGGGATAAAAAAGGCAGCAGAGAGAGATTGGATTATGACAGGGAGGGTAATGAGAGGAACTATGAGGACAGAGGCAGGGGTTACGATGAAAGAGATTCTAAGTATGAAGTTAAAAGGGATTTGGACCCGGAGAGAGATAGAGGATACGATGATAAAGATCGAGGAAGGGGATACGATGAAAAGGATTCTAAGTATGAAGTTAAAAGGGAGAGGGAGTTTGACCCGGAGAGGGACAGGACATATGATAGGGAATATGAAAGGGGCAGAGAAAGGGATTATGACCGAGGCCGAGAGGGATACAGAGATCAAGATAGGGGTCGGGAGAGAGATATGGACAGAGGTCAAGATAGAGAAGGAGAGAGGGGCCGGGACTGGGGAGAAGGGGAAAGGGGCAGAGAGAGGGATCAAGAGACAGACAGGATGAGGGATATGGCACGGGATAGTAGGGGATTCAGGGATCGGACTATGGAAGATTACCGTGAGAAGGAGCGCACTCGAGAAGTGTACATGGAGACAGAGGCACCAAGAAGTCCCTCTAGGTCGCGATCAAGGTCATACAGTCCAGACAGATTGAGTTCAAAGTCGCATTCTGCATCTCCACAGCTACAGTTGCTGTCTCCACCGGGATTAGCTGAGGATAGAGCACCACCAATCTTAAGGTTGGTAAAATAGTGGTCTGAATTTGCATGAATAGCTACATTGAAGGCTCAGGAAAAAAACATCTTCGAAGTTGATTTTAATGTTTAATACTACATTCCTGTATGTATGAATATTGGTAAATATAATTTTCGGGGGAGCATATATTCGCCGCTTTGTCCGTCCTTCTGTCCCACTTTTGTCTGGAGCATATCTTCAAAACTACTGATGGGACTACAATGAAACTTCACACAATGATAGAGGGCAATGAGAGGTTTTATACTCATAGTTCTTGTCCAGAGCATAACTCAAAAACAACTAATGGGACTGCATGAAACTTCACACAATGATAAAAGGCAATGAGAAGAAGTGCAGATCACAAGAACCATAACTCTTCCTTCCTTTGAATTGAATTAGCCCTTTGTCATTTTATACTTACAATTCTGTAGAGCACAAAACCATATTAAACTTTATCTTAATTTAAAATAGAATTATTGCCCTTTGGAATATTATACTTATAATTCATTTCCATAGCATAACTCAGAAACTACTGCACTGAAACTTCATGCAATGATAAAAGGCAATGCGAGAAAGTGCAGTGATCTACAACCAATCTTCATTCAAATAAGAGTTATTACCTTTTGTAATTTTATACTTGTAATTCTTGTCCGAAGCATAAGTAAAAAACTACAATGGAACTGCAAATTGAAAACTTCAGCCATATGACAAGTTGAGGATACATTTCAGGGAGCATCCATCGGTTCTACTGATTTTCTTGTATTGGCCCAGTTATTCATAGATCCACACTGTTAATCAAAAATGTATCTGAGCATGCCATTTGACCACATTCAGATCACAACGGCTATGGAAAAGAAGCTTTGTATTGCATTTTAGGTCATTGAGGTCAAGGTCAGAATCATTGTTACTAAAAATAAAAAAACAGTTTCTTTCCAATAACCAGTAAGGAATGAGATATTGTACCAAAACTTGTTGTGTAGGTAGCTTTTATGAAAAGGAAGCTTGGTATTGCATTTGAGGTCACTGGGGTCAAGGTCGCTGTTAATGAAATATAAAATAGAAAAATGTTTTTTCAGCCAATACCTCGTGGTAAGAAATTATTTTACACACTTGTGAACTACTATTCAGCAAAATGAATCCAACAAATTATACTCCTGCAAAGCAAGTGTTCATTATTTGTTGAATCAATTGACTGAACAAAAGTAAAGTGTCAAACATTGTGCATTTAACTCTTAACTCGCTTAGCATGAATATGTGTAATAGCCTTTGCATCCATTGAGTAACTCGCAAGCTGATCATGGTTTACAATGTCTGGCTGCTGATCAGTCATTTTCCCCAAAACACACCTTTGTCAGATAAATGGAATGGTCTTAATTCAAAGAAAGAACAGACCATTATATATATGTAGCGGGTTAAGGGTTACTACTTTTGGATCTGATTGGCAGGGATGTGCGACCAAGGAGAGCTGATTCCCCTATTAGGGAAATTCAGAAAGTCAAGGAGACTAATAGGGAGATGTTGAAAGTTAAGGACATTGTACCCGAGGAACCAGTGATCCCTACATTTGAAGAGGACCTCCCACCACCAGCTATATTAGGTTAGAATTTTGCTTTAATCCTCTGTTCTATTCATATTCGAGGATCTCTCAACAGCAGCTTTCATAGTTAATACTTTTGCCAATTTTAAAAGCAAAAGAACAGACTTATTTTAAAGAAAATTACACACACATTTTTAAAAATGTCTCACTCTTTTTAAAGAAATACATGTCTAAATGTAAGTGTAAAAGAGTAAAACAAGTTTATATGATAAAACCAAACACCCTTACTACCTGACTCGCCATGCTTTTCCAGGTGGTGAACTTTACTTGTACAACTATTTTAAGTTCTGTGGGTAATGATTAAGGAAAGAAACAGCCTCACTCCCGTACCATTTTTCCAGAACCAAAATGTGAGATAACCTTTTAATCTGACCTTGACATTACAGCCGAACTTGAAGGTCAGATTGCTCCCTTTGACCCGCTCTCACCAGAAATGGCTGACAGCCCCATGGAACAAGGCTACATGTCTGACGGGGACTATGAGGCCATTTCTTCTGAAGATGAGTTTATTGACATTGAGGCAGAAATGGTAAGATTGTATAGTATATGAGCATGTACTTATATACTTTTTTTTTTACAGCTTATAAGAAGGTTCTCTAAAACGTTCTCGCCTCTCACTGCAACGGGTTCGAATCCCACTGCGAGCTCAACTTGTCAAATGAGAAATTATTGATTCTTATGGATGGCGGGAGGTATACGGTACTGGTTCTACCCAGGAAAAATGCAATCTGCTACAGAAAATTTGACTGTCATATATGGCCTAATGTGTGCTAAAAATAACATGAAACACTATTCAAACAAACAAAATTCATCAAGTGTCATGCCAGTGATGGTGAAAATAATGCTTATATAATATTCCATTTGGGTATTCATTTTTTTATTAATTAATCAAAAGTTTCAGTTAAAGCACTTTACACTGATTTCTACTGTTAATATATTGTCAAAATGGTAAATTTTTATCAGAGAGATATATATCTGACAGTTTAGATGGCTGAATAATTTCATGAACTGTTACGAGTTCATCCGGTTAAGTTTTTCTGTTGCGCACCATTTCTTACCTAGTTTAAGTGCTTAAGCATTGAAACAATTTAAACAACACTGGCATTGTGGGTAGAATATCACTAGTCGACCATGCATATGCTGCATTGACCTCCCTCTTATGCTTCAGCGCACGTGGCTTTTTTAACGTTTCGTTTTTGTTTTGTTTTACTTATACAAATAGTGCTTGATACCTTTGAATGACAGGTGTAGGTGCATATTGCATGTAGAGTTTCAAAGCCAACATTTTGTGAATATTTTGTTGAATAAATTTTTATATCCCCACTTTCACAAAGTGAAGTGGGGGTTGTATAGGAATCATGTTGTCCATAACGTCTGTTCGCGTCCCGTCATATAACACATTTTCATTACTTGCATTCCTCAAACAGTTTTGAAAGGGTTGTTCCCAAACTTCATATACACATAACAGCTGATGACCTTATGTCCCTCTACATCACATTGTTGATTGTCAATTTATTACAGAATTATTGCCGTTTGTTTGACTTCAAATTTAAACGGGTATTCATCACCTTCAGTGATAGTTCTAGTTTTAGTAGTCTGTGTTCTGTATAACCTTCGAGTAGTCTTTTTTTCTTTTCTTTTTTATTTGTTTGCAATAATATGCATGCTACTATATGTAACCTGGTGTTGGAATATACATGTATATGAAAATGTTTTTGTTTCTTACCTAGTTTCGATTTAATATGAAAATAGCTTTGTTTTAATTTGCTTACTTTACACTATATTTCTTCACTTTTTTGATGTGTTTATACTGTCCATGTGTCACACAGAGCTTAGGTATTAGACTAACACCACGACGTAGACACAGATCTGTGAGTGAGCATGCTATGTTGCGTCCTACCAATCTTCTCTTATCTCCCACGCAGTAGGGGTTTGTCAGCGAAAAAAATGGGAACTGGAGGCATTTTGATTTGAATAAATTAGCTAGTTTTGATCCTACTAGTTTTTATTGCAGCATTTTTTGCTTGCTTTGCTAATTGATAAATATTATGCATACTGTTTCATTGAGGTTAACGCTAGCATTCAGATTGCAACATGTTCGCCTATCGTTTGGCTGTAAGGCAGTGATTAATGTCCCTTGTAGGCTAGCATCTGGTGTAAATGTAACAGCACTAGTAACAGGAAGTCTGTTTTATAGTTTTAAAATTTTATTATATTTCTATTTATTTATTAATTTTATTTTCATTGACATTTGTGGAAGAACTTGAGGAAAATGATGATCAATTTCATTTTGAAATCTTTTTTCATTTTTCTTTTTAAATCTTTATCTGACATTTAACACTGACAGCACAATTTGTTTTCATAAACTGTGTAGAGATAAGAGAAATTTGGTTCTTGCTATAAGCTGAATAGAAAGGTATGTGTGGTTCGTGTTTCCCAACCATTCCTGATGTTTCATTGCATAATTTTGGCATCCGTGAGTGGATTAAAAATTTCTATAAATGTTTTTGTTTAAATCCAGAGTTTTACAAATTTAAATGCCTGATGTTGATATGTACTCAAGTTTTAAAGGGGTTGATGCACTATTTTCAAACACTATTTATTTAATAGGACTCTGAAAAACTTGAAAATAGCTGAAAGAATTATCAAAATGCCATGAAAAACAAAGGAGATATGACCTATTGAAAATTTGCAAAGAACATAAATGGAGGCGGCCATCTTTGAACGATGACGTCATCGCGCCATTTTACCATATATGGCATATTGACAAAATACATTTTAAAGCAAAGAAAATCACAAATTGATTAAAAATAAATATACAGATGTAAAATGTATAAATTGTATGACAGTGATTTTCTTTGCTTTAAAATACATTTGTTCAATATGCCATATATGGTAAAAAGGCGCGATGACGTCATCGTTCCAAGATGGCAGCCTCCATTTGTTTTCTTGCAACTTTTCAATAGGTCATATCTCCTTTATTTGCCATGGCATTTTGATAATTCTTTCAGCTTTTATCAAGTTGTTCAGAGCCCTTTAAAATAAACCTTGTTTGAAAATAGTGCATCAACCCCTTTAACAAAACCTTTGTAATTGCTGTTTGTAAGGCCCTGTTGATATTGAGTAAAAAGACAAAATGAAATATTTTCAAAACATAAAATAATGTTCGTACCTTACCTATACCCTATTTTGTTTCAGTATGAACCACACTTACTGTTCTATATGTTATGTAGGTGCCACATGTTAGTGTTCAAACTGATGTTTTAAAACGAGCAACATGTATAAAAATTATGTATAAGTTTGGATATTTGTTGCTCAAGCTTGCTATAAAGTGTATAATGATACTGAAGTGTGAATTTATATATAAAAAAATATATATATATATTAAGACATTTTTCTGTCGCCTGCTTAGCATGCAAGACACTTGGGGATCACTTTATACGTCGTTTTCCGTCCGTCACACTTTAACCTGCAACCTATAAACCTTGGCCATAACTTGAAAATTATTTGACTTATGGTCATGAAACTTCACACACATCTTCATCTCATCTCTAACATGTCGTTACACATGTCCAATAACTTTGACTTCCATTTTGGCAGAGTTATCCCCCTTTTTTTGAAACTTGAACCTGCGACCTACCTTGGCCATGGCAGGTGACAGGAGTGTTCTGTGGAACAACTTTCCAAATGACCAAAAACAGAGTATCCAAAAAAACTTTCAGTTCATACATAAACTATCTTACACATTAAATATTTTCATGAAATGACATAAACATAGGGCACTGTCTTATTACGCTCCTTGCATGTACATATATATCTGCCTTTTACAAATTTCATTGTTTCCTATGTTCAGGGATAGAATTTAACTTCGTTTTTTGACTTACATTTTCCTTTTCAGATAAATTGAAATTGCAAAATCAATTGCGATTTTGTTAGCGAAATTATTACACCGTTTAGCATAAAACTACTAGTTTTTAAGAAAATATGTATGTTTTTCCTATTATCATAAGATTGCCAGGAAATTTAAATAAAAACATAATTTAGAAGCGTTGATCTGTTTTAAAAATATTGAAGTGCTTTTTGAGAGCTGAACTTGCAAAATGCCAGAAAAAAGTGCTAAATTCAAGCCCTCATGTTTATAGTTTCATATGGTTATGCTTGTTAAAGTAGCTATCCCGACAACAACAGCCAAATCATATGTACACCGTTTCTAAACCTACCGACGATGAAACTCTATAGACACAATATAAACAATTTTAACCAGCCAGGCCAAACATCGAAACTGGAGCATCGAATTAAGAGTTGCCAACTCATAATTCATTTTACACATATTCAGTCATGTTTAGTTTCCTTAGATAAAATTCCAACAATTATCCATACCTATTTTCTCTAGCTATTAGGTTTATAATAAATCAACACATTTTTAGTGGAAATGTCTTATACCCCAACAAGGAAGTGCTTTTATTATCCTTGCACTCTATTCATAATTTTGATAAAGCATCATCAAAATAAACTGACCAATCAGTGGCCAGAAATTTGACACACCTCTAAATTTTGGGATGAGACTCAGTCTTTATCATAGATGTTGAACCAAATTTACTGTAAAAATTAATGTTGAAACAGTGAGATTCTTTTAAAACCCTGCATATTTCATGCACATTTATGCAAATTGATTCAATATATGTATCTTTCAAAACTGAATCTTTGACTAAAGTACTCAGCCATTTTCTTAAATTTTATTATAGAACTCTAAGGATAAAAATCAAGTAACACAAATGTTACCTACTGAAAATACGGTAAAATCTCACCATCTCGGCAAAAGAAAATTATGAATAAGATAATTAAATGTGTATACATGTAAACACACAATCTTCCGACACCTATAGCTATCCTTATAGATTACACCAAAGCACTAATCCCTGCTACAAATTTCAATAAAAAAAAAGCACAAGACTTGACATCCAACCAATAAAAACCCAACCATGGATCAATTAATATATCTGCCTACCTACCATTGTCTACATGTACTTATAACAAAATCGTTAATAATCCTTGTTACAAATGCTAAGGTGTCTTTAGAGAAGTCTGTCTTGGGGTTATATTGGGGTATTTTATTATTATTAATCACTGATAGATATGTAATACATCTGTAACGTCCTCTTTAACTTTGCTTTAATAAACGGCACGTTAAGTATCCATACTTTGTGCTCTAATATACACTGAAAGGATGAAGAAAAGTATAGTCACAAGTAAAGCTTTTTATCACATAACATTTCTTCTGGGAGTGTAATAATATATAAATATCACATTCATGAGAGGGTGATAGTAAGAATGTTCACCCTGAGGATATGATTATCGCCCGAGGTGAAGCCGAGGGTGATAATCAATATCCGAAGGGTTAACATTCTTACTATCACCCTCTCATGAATGTGATATTTATTTTATTATACAGAAATCCGCTCATTTTCAGTACAGATTTCACTTTGGCGGATTTTTTTCTTCTTTTTTTTTTCAAAAACAATTTTTTTTTAAATATGTCTATGAAAGTTATATCGTTGGCTTGTAAATGACGTAACTAAGAAAATGAGTGGTGGTTTATTAAAATCGGTAAAGTACTTTTGAAGTTATGATGAATTAAAAATAGCATTTTACCATACTGAGCCGATGTCACCGAAACAGTATGCACCCCAACGCGCATCAAAGTTGCGCATGCGATAATTTTTTACTATCACCCTGCGATTTACTATCACCCTCACGTGAGATAGTAAGAAATTACACATTGTTGTCTATGGGGATTTAGCATGGGCGTTTTATATGAGGTATAATAAAGCCATATATTACATATTTGTCTATGATTTGTATAGGAAATACTGGGAATAGAAAAGCTGTATCTACTCGTTTGCTCTACTGCGAAATATCTCCCACATTGCTCGGCCTTTTCCGTCAGTGGCGGGAACGCCAAATGACGTTCCGATTGTTATACGGACGTCCTCGTCAGATTCCGCCATTAGGAAATACCGATTACGGAAATTAACGAAGAGTTCCGGCACCACTTGTTTTGTTTGTATGACGTAATGTCGTTTTGGCGTTCTCGTGCAAACTGGTGTAAAAAGACATATTGGTGTAAAAATATTGACGATTGGAAAGAAATTCATCACAGAATAGATAATATATTGTTTAAATAACATTCATGATACGGAAAATAATTCCCTCGTGAAAAAGATTCTTGCGATATAGAAACCCTTGCGCAAGCGCATTCGTTTCTATATTGCAAGAATCGTTCTCACTCGGGAATTATTTCCCGTATCACAACAACAATGTTAATTAAACGCTATGACTTTTTTTATCGTAATGCACTAGTGTATTACATATGCAAATGAGGACCGAATCGCTGTGTTTGTGTACAGTAAAACATTTAGTACCAGTTGTTTGCATGGTATATCTTACGATACGTCCCGACACATTAAATATTTATAATTATTTGAAATCTGACTTCATAAAATGCATGTTAGTAACATTAAATTTGGTTTAAGGTGTCACATTATTTGTAGTGCGAATGCATTACAGGCGCGCAATGTAACTGACGTCAATTTAACAACAAAACGACGTCACGATTTCTCTTACAGTTGCAATGCAGTGGTATACAAGGTAACTAGACAACATTAAAGTAAATCTATTACATCATAGGTGTGTTATGTGATAAATAGAATCTTACATTCGTGACAGTGTATTATTGACTTTAATAAACCCGTTGAATAAAAAGATAGGATACTCGGCAGAGCCTCTCATCCTATCATTTTATCCAACTCGTTTATTTACGCAGTCACTCATGTAGGATCCTCTATATAATACAAACTTATTAATTCCATGTAATATGCATGATCCCAAGTTGTTTTATGTAATAGAGGATCTTACATGAGTACTCATTCATTATTGAATTTATTAAACCAGTTGGCAAAATGATATAATGCGAGGCTCTTGCCGAGCATTTTATCATTTTTGCTAATAAGTTTAATAAACTCAATAATGAATGAAAACGAATATTAGATTCTATTTATCACATAACTCACATATCGACTTTTATTGCATTTTGCCTGTCACTTTAACGTGCGAAACTACATAAACCGTGGGAATTGGATCATAGCCATTATCAATAAATTTGTTAACAGTGCATACTAGGCTTATTTGCATACTTCTATATCTAGTGGTATATCGAAAATATAGAATGGGTGTTATTCCACTCCCACACCTTAAGTTATGTGATAAAAAGGGCTACAGCTAGTTAGAGAAAGGACTTTTTACTCACAGTACACTTTGTTACACCAAATTCATAAATGTTGAAGTTTCGCTTTGAACATTTGAGCCATTTCAGTACTGTATTTAATGTAAGGTGATGGCAAAATGTTGCCGCCTAGGGTTGCTCGCCTGCTTGAGTCAAATGCGCATTCTATCAATACTGAAACTTTGAAAGGGTAAACATTGTTGTGCTATAACGGGTATTATATACGTATATTATATGTATATTATATATACATATAATATACAGCAGAAATTCTTCATCCTTTTAGTAACTATCCTTGAGAAGGTCCTTGAGCTTGCTTGATATTCATAATTTGTTTTATAATATCTCTAAAGTTGAAATCTGCTTATGTCAGTGAAAGGGGCATTGGTAGTGTTGCATTAGACATTTTTTGCATGAACTAAAAAATAAAAGTCTGCATCTTTATCTTTTTGTTAGGATTTGCTATATCCTGTGACTATCTCTTTACCTGTGCAGAGTTCTGCTAATCTAGTAACCCTTACAAGTTTTGCTATAATGTCCAGATGCCATTAAGGGTTCTGCTAAATCCAGTGACCATTAATGCTATATCCAATGAGGGTTCTAATATATCTTGTGACCGTATCATTTAACATGTGTTAATATGACTATTTCAGGGCATGGTGTATGACATGGATGAAGAAGCCTATAGCTATATCACAGTACCCTTCAACCCATACCAGTTTGACATGACCCCTCTTGTGGTGAGTAAAGTCCCACATAATATTGCACCCTTCAACCCATACAAGTTTGACATGATCCGTCTTGTGGAGAGTAACGTCCCAATATACATGTGTAGTAAATATTCGTGTTTACTTGCCAGAGATCTCACTAGACTTACTCTGGAATCAATCTCATTCAAATCGGACCCTTTATCACGCTACGATACTCTACGCTACTAAGGATCTGGCATCACTGCATTGGAGGTCACGTCAGATTGACCTTACGATTAGCCAATCAGATTTCAGCCTACAAAATTGCTCGGTATTGACTGCTTCACTGCACATGTCACGTTCAGTCAAATGCTGCGGAGCAGTCTACGCTCGGTATTGAAAGAGACAATGTTTCAGATACTGTTCCAAATGTTGATTTTCTTCGTATTCTGGATGTAAAATATGCCATTTAGAGCATGTCTTTGAATTTATTGTGCAATCCACAGCAATAATACACGAAGACTTTATCTTTTTTTTTGATAGATCTATGTGTTTTTTGTGGATTTTCGTTTGTTCAGTTCACTCAAACATCATCTAAAGTGCACATGAAACGCGCAATTTCATTGGTGGGATTTAATTGATCTTCTAATGAATATTGATTAGATGAAAGGTCGATCTGACGTGACCTCAAAGGCAATGTTGTCAGATCCTATAGCGGAGAGTATCAAAGCGTAATTATACCCCCACAAACGAAGTGTCCGGACGATAACTCATGAAAGGGTTGATGGATTTAAATAATATTTGGTACACGGGTATAACACCATAAAATACAAGTCAAGTTTGACTGGTTACAAACCACCAATTTTTGACGGAGTTATGGCCCCTTTTCAACTTAGAATTTGCCCAAAAAACGGTGTCCGGACGATAACTCATGAAAGGGTCGACTGATTAAAATAATTTTTGGTACACGGGTTTAAGACCATAAAATACAGGTCAAGTTCGACTTGGTTACAAACCACCAATTTTTGACGGAGTTATGGCCCCTTTTCAACTTAGAATTTGCCCAAAAAGCGGTGTCCGGACGATAACTCATGAAAGGGTCGACGGATTTAAATAATATTTGGTCACGGGTTTAAGACCATAAAATACAGGTCAAGTTCGACTTTGGTTACAAACCACCAATTTTTGACGGAGTTATGGCCCCTTTTCAACTTAGAATTTGCCCAAAAAACGGTGTCCGGACGATAACTCATGAAAGGGTCGACGGATTTAAATAATTTTTGGTACACGGGTTTAAGACCATAAAATACAGGTCAAATTTGACTTTGGTTACAAACCACCAATTTTTGATGGAGTTATGGCCCCCTTTTCAACTTAGAATTTGCCCAAAAAAATGCTACAGTCAACTCTGAGGAACCTGCTAATTTGGGTTTGTATTAAATTTAAACAATTTATAATGCATCCTCTTCATGACCATGTCTCTTTATATTACACTTATACATCTTTGACTTCAATGGTGTAACACGCACATTTTTGTTAGTTTTCTTCCCTGATCACTAACAATATTGAAAACTCTCCTCTCCCCCCCACCCCCTCGCTCTCTCTCTCTCTCTCTCTTTCTCTCCATTACTTTTTTTTCCTGTTTATTTCATATTTTGTAGTTTAAATAATTTGTTTGCCATTGTCTAAATTGTATGAATATTTTGTAGCGGGAAGGCCGGATTTCTAATGTTGTAATAACTTGTGACCCGACCCCATTTCCATGTACATTTATTGGAAATAAATATGTTTAAACTAGACCATTGTTTTCTTGTGGATGCCATGTTTATGTGACAAGGCGGTATTATGGGGGTATTAATCACTTTCAGTGATAACTCTAGTTAGGATACAATTTTAATGAGATTGACTCTGGATTAGGCCGTTCGTGGGTTTTACCACTCACCTCATAAAATGATCAAGGATTCAAAAGCACTAGTACACAAATGTTTAAGGTTCAAACAACTAGGTGTCAACCTAAGGCTGATACATCTGACTTCAATTCAACTTCTGTAGCACAGGACACAAATTGGCAGGCATTATCTGTGTGCTTGTTGTGTTTCAGACATTCAGTGACATATCCCAGACTCTGTTTGAGCAAGAGAAGAAGAAGCTATTGAGGCCAGACTATTTAAAACCCGAGAAGACCCCCAAGGAGGCCCAGCAGCTTCTGGACATTGTGGATAAGTTTAAGACAGTTGACCATTATGAGAGGTGAGTGCTCAAGTGAAGTGTATTATTCAAATTTGTGATCAGTATGTGCATATCGAGTCAGCGTCAAAATCGAACTGCATTATCGGCCCTTTTTTCGTCAAATTTTATGTTAAAATGTCTTGTGTGTCTATCTCCTCCCACAGTTTTCAACCAATCGTTTGGAAACTTTACCGGATGCTTATATCTATGATGTCAAGATGTGCATATCAATTCGGTTTCGAAATCGACCATGTATTGCAGGATTTACAGCCCTTTTTTCATCAGATTTAACATTTTTTGCAGATTGTTTTCGGTGGGGACATCCGTGTCCACATTTCTAGTGTTTATTGATTTGTACCATATTGCACCACTACAGTTGGGTTGAGGCGATGGAGAGTGTACCAGCCTACCTGCCCAAGGGCCTGTCCTATCTGCTATACCAGACCAACAACACTGAGGTGCTGGACCTACTTCAGGCCTGGATGCTGGAGGGCTTGGATGAGGCCAAGGCCATGGCCCAACCCGAGTCTGCCTATAAGGTCAGACATCTGAAGATGGGGTTTAAGCTGGCTGGCGCCCTCTGCACATGTGATTCGGACGTAGCTGTCAAAGTGCTGGTAAGGATAACTATGAATTACAGATTTGAAGTTGACTTTTTTTGTTGTTGTTGAAATGTAAGTCACTGCACGAATTTAACTTGTAATGCTATTTTTTGTCCCGTTATTTCTTTAATAACCAAGCAAAGATGGTCCTAGTTTTAAATCCTTATTCAAACTTTGACAGTCACACTTTCTTTTCCAGACTACTTTCCAAATTTCTCAACATATTTTTGGTTGGAAGTACAGTCAAACCTCGTTTAAGAGACCACTCAATGGAAGGACCAAAAATGGTCGCTTAATACAGGTGGTCTCTTATTACAGGTTCTAACACTGACATCTTATGAAATGTTTAGTAAGTTATTTACATGTACTTAGTATGTACTGTGCATGAGTGAAAACGCAAAATGTGAAGACTGGTACTTAATTATAATAACATAAATGAGAAATAAATATAAAATTTATATATTTATGAAGTAAACTCTTTATAAAAAATCATTGATTTAATCAAATTCACGCCGATAAAGTCCACTTTTGTTTTCTCAATTTGACCATCTAGCTATAACAAACATTCATTTAGTTTTTTTCAAGTCATATCCAAACTGTTTAATTACCGACATCATAAAAGACTTCAACAGGGTGCTGCTAATCCTTTGATTATATCAATTATATTAAACTAATCAGTCAGCCGATCAAACGCTCCCACAGGCGATGATCAAGGGGTCAAAATAAAGAAACGGCCACGTGACAGTCACGTGATAAACAAGTTCGGCTTTTTTTAATGTTTACCATAACGTGGCATAATTGACGTAACATATTGTCAGAAGAAAGAAATAATACCCATATTTTGAAATGTTTTACAAATACAGTTGTTACTATTAGAATTGACTAGTTCGGTTATTGCTGGATTTATGTTTCATCTCGTTTCTGTGTGATTTACCAATAGGTAAATTTGGGGTTTTCCGGAATTCGATTACCTGAAGAAGAAAAAATGGTGGTCGCATATTGATCATAAAAACGGTATTTTGGCATGAAATTATGCGGTCGTTGGTCGCGTTAAACAGGTGGTCGCTTATTTCAGTATAAATTAATAGCAAATATTGTTGGGAGGAACTCAAAGTGGTCGCTTACAGCAGGTGGGCGTTTAAAACAGGTGGTCGTAAGACCAGGTTTGACTATCAGTATGAAGTCTAGTTGTGCATATTGTCCCTCAGTCCAGACCCATTTCTAGTTTGTATCGCAATTTTCCAAAATGTGTGTCAATAGTGAAAAAATATGACAAACCTGTATAGTTTAAAACTGGATATCAGCTGAACTTTAAAAAGGTATTGCACGGATAAATACATGCAACAAGGCACCTTTTCCCTTGAATAAATTTACAAATTATGAAAACACAAAAAATTGTCAGATAATATTCAGTTAAATTCTAGTCAGCTAAGAGGTTGCATTATGGAAAAGTTTTTGCATATATTTTAACAAACAATATCAGACACTTATTGTGTAAACTGTTTTGCTTTTATTGCAGAGTTGTGGTGTACAGAATAAACTGATGGACAGTTTCTTGTCCCAGTACATGTCATTTTCCCTCAAACTGCAGATCATAGCTGCTCTGGACCAGACCACTAGGTTACAGGTAAGTCGAGAAATATTGAAGTGGTATACCTCCAGAATGTGTCTAGAAATATTGAAGTAGTATACCTCCAGAATGTGTCAAGAAATATTGAACTAGTCTACCTCCAGAATGTGTCAAGAAATATTGAAATAGTCTACCTCCAGAATGTGTCTAGAAATATTGAAGTAGTCTACCTCAAGAACGTGTCTAGAAATATTGAAGTAGTATACCTCCAGAACGTGTCTAGAAATATTGAAATAGTATACCTCCAAAATGTGTCTAGAAATATTGAAGTAGTATACCTCCAGAATGTGTCAAGAAATATTGAACTAGTCTACCTCCAGAATGTGTCAAGAAATATTGAAATAGTCTACCTCCAGAATGTGTCTAGAAATATTGAAGTAGTCTACCTCAAGAACGTGTCTAGAAATATTGAAGTAGTATACCTCCAGAACGTGTCTAGAAATATTGAAGTAGTATACCTCCAGAACGTGTCTAGAAATATTGAGTAGAATACGTCCAGAACGTGTCTAGAAATATTGAAGTCGTCTACCTCCAGAACATGTCTAGAAATATTGAAGTAGTATATGTCCAGAGCATGTCTAGAAATATTGAAGTAGTCTACCTCCAGAACGTGTCTAGAAATATTGAAGTAGTCTACCTCCAGAACGTGTCTAGAAATATTGAAGTAGTATACCTCCAGAATGTGTCAAGAAATATTGAAGTAGTATACGTCCAGAGCATGTCTAGAAATATTGAAGTAGTCTACTTCCAGAACGTGTCTAGAAATATTGAAGTAGTCTACCTCCATAATGTGTCTAGAAATATCGAAGTAGTCCCTCCAGAACGTGTCTAGAAATATTGAAGTAGTATACGTCCAGAACATGTCTAGAAATATTGAAGTAGTCTACCTCCAGAACGTGTCTAGAAATATTGAAGTAGTCTACCTCCAGAACATGTCTAGAAATATTGAAGTAGTCTACCTCCAGAACGTGTCTAGAAATATTGAACTAGTCTACCTCTAGAACATGTCTAGAAATATTGAAGTAGTCTACCTCCAGAACGTGTCTAGAAATATTGAACTAGTCTACCTACAGAACATGTCTAGAAATATTGAAGTAGTATACTCCAGAGCGTGTCTAGAAATATTGAAGTAGTCTACCTCCAGAACGTGTCTAGAAATATTGAAGTAGTCTACCTCCAGAATGTGTCAAGACATATTGAAGTAGTATACCTCCAGAATGTGTCTCGAAATATTGAAGTAGTCTACCTCCAGAACGTGTCTAGAAATATTGAAGTAGTCTACCTCCAGAACGTGTCTAGAAATATTGAACTAGTCTACCTCCAGAACATGTCTAGAAATATTGAAGTAGTATACGTCCAGAACGTGTCTAGAAATATTGAACTAGTCTACCTGCAGAACATGTCTAGAAATATTAAAGTAGTATACCTCCAGAGCATGTCTAGAAATATTGAAGTAGTCTACCTCCAGAGCGTGTCTAGAAATATTGAAGTAGTCTACCTCCAGAACGTGTCTAGAAATATTGAAGTAGTCTACCTCCAGAAAATGTCTAGAAATATTGAAGTAGTATACGTCCAGAACGTGTCTAGAAATATTGAACTAGTCTACCCCCAGAACATGTCTAGAAATATTGAAGTAGTCTACCTCCATAACATGTCTAGAAATATTGAAGTAGTCTACCTCCAGAACGTGTCTAGAAATATTGAAGTAATCTACCTCCAGAATGTGTCTAGAAATATTGAAGTAATCTACCTTCAGAATGTGTCTAGAAATATTGATATAATCTATCTCCAGAACATGTCTAGAAATATTGAAGTAGTCTACCTCCAGAATGTGTCAAGAAATATTGAAGTAGTCTACCTCCAGAACGTGTCTAGAAATATTGAAGTAGTCTACCTCCAGAACGTGTCTAGAAATATTGAAGTAGTCTACCTCCAGAACGTGTCTAGAAATATTGAAGTAGTCTACCTCCAGAACATGTCTAGAAATATTGAAGTAGTATACCTCCAGAACGTGTCTAGAAATATTGAACTAGTCTACCTCCAGAACATGTCTAGAAATATTGAAGTAGTATACCTCCAGAACGTGTCTAGAAATATTGAAGTAATCTACCTCCAGAACGTGTCTAGAAATATTGAAGTAGTCTACCTCCAGAACGTGTCTAGAAATATTGAAGTAGTCTACCTCCAGAACGTGTCTAGAAATATTGAACTAGTCTACCTCCAGAACATGTCTAGAAATATTGAAGTAGTATACTCCAGAACGTGTCTAGAAATATTGAAGTAGTCTACCTCCAGAACGTGTCTAGAAATATTGAAGTAGTCTACCTCCAGAACGTGTCTAGAAATATTGAAGTAGTCTACCTCCAGAACATGTCTAGAAATATTGAAGTAGTATACCTCCAGAACGTGTCTAGAATATTGAACTAGTCTACCTCCAGAACATGTCTAGAAATATTGAAGTAGTATACCTCAAGAACGTGTCTAGAACGTGTCTAGAAAACTAACTTGGCACAAGTCCTCACTACAACCAGGCGACGTGTCGCGCACAAAATCCAGGTTTGTCGCTCCAAGGCAAAGACACACTTAGAGGTCAAAGGTCACTTCGGGGGCATTTGTCACTTACTGTGACATTTCTTGTTTTATATACATTTTTTACAGTATGAGAGATATAATAACGAAATGTTTTAGTGATATGCTAACTTGACACAATTTTTTCAAACTGTTATCTATTTTCCCATGTTAGACTGGTATAGAGTGGTTTCTCGGCATTCACAAGAAGCAGACTGAGTCTAGCAAACAGGAGACAGCTCCAGGGGTAAAACTGTCGTGCTACCAGAGGTCAGTGAAATGTCTGCTGCACAAACAAGTTGCCAGGGTGATCGTTGCCATGACAGCACTTATCAAGAAGATACACATATATGAGATCATGTGTAGACTTGGTCAACATCTCGATGGGTAGGTACTTGTTACTTTATATAAATTTTGATTATTTTTGTTATTCGTTGCCAGAAAATAAATCGAGACGGGAGTAACATAAAAGTTTTGTCGGTTGATCTGTATTTCTGTTGCATTTTTAGCTCGACTGATCAGAGATCAGCAGAGCTTATGCCGTGGTGCGGCGTCCGTCCGTCTGTCTGTCCGTCCGTCCGTCTGTCTGTCCGTCTGTCTGTCCGTAAACTTTTATTTGTAGCGACTACTCCTCTGAAACTACTGGATGGATATTCATGAAACTTTACAGAAATGTTGCCCATAAAGTCTAGTTGATCCTAGCAAAAATTCATGTTGATGTGAAATCCAAGATGGCCACCAGAGCTAAAAATAGAGTTTTAAAATACAAGTTTGTAGCGACTACTTCTTGAAAACTATAAGTGATATTGATATGGGACTTTTTCTGAAATGATCAGCATGACATGATGTTGGTCCTTGTCAAAAATCGTTTTGATTCGACGTTAAACATGGCTGCCAGCGGCCATCTTTGTTTACATAGAGTTATATAGTAAAAACTTGTAGCGACTACTTCTCTGAAACTACTTGACGGATGTTCATGAAACTTCACAGGAATGTTGCTCTTGATGTCTAGTTGATCCTAAAAAAAAATCAGGTCGGCCGGAAATTCAAGATGGCCGCCACAGCTAAAAATAGATTTAAAATAAATAAGTTTGTAGCGACTACTTCTTGAAAACTATAAGAGATATTGATATGTGACTTTTTCTAAAATGATCAGCATGACATGGTGGTTATCCGAGTCGAACATTATTTTGATTCGACGTTAAACATGGCTGCCAGTGGCCATCTTTGTTTACATAGAGTTACATAATGAAAACTTGTAGCGACTACTCCTCTGAAACTACTTAACGGATTTTCATGAAACTTCACACAAATGTTGCTCTTGATGTCTTATTGATCCTAGCAAAATTTCAGGTCGGCCGGAAATTCAAGATGGCCGCCATGGCTAAAAATAGATTTTCAAAATACAAGTTTGTAGCGACTACTTCTTGAAAACTATAAGTGATATTGATATGGGACTTTTTCTAAAATTATCAGCATGACATGATGTTGGTCCTTGTCAAATATCGTTTTGATTCGACGTTAAACATGGCTGTCAATGGCCATCTTTGTTTACATAGAGTTATATAATGAAAACTTGTAGCGACTACTCCTCTGAAACTACTTGGCAGATTTCCATGAAACTTCACAAGAATGTTGCTCTTGGTGTCTAATTGATCCTAGCAAAATTTCAGGTCGGCCGAAAATTCAAGATGGCCACCACGGCTAAAAATAATTTTTCGAAAAACAAGTCTGTAGCGACTACTACCTGAAATCAAAATCAATCAGTAGAGCTTTAAGGTCATTGACCTCTTGTTTATTTGTGGGTTTTGGGTGGGTGATACCAGCAACAATATCTTGTTATTTTTCTTGCTAGGATTAATATTTTTGTTGATTTTATTTGCTGAATCAAGTCAGCTGTCATGGCCTACAAAATGACAACAAAATATTTAACAATAGCGTTTCTAATCTAGTTTGCAATTAATAAATAGAAATGATGTCCACACAATAAATAAAAGACGTTAAATTTTTGTTTACGATTGTTTAACCAGGAATTCCAATTTATGGGTGATCTTTTTCTTAAATAATTCCACGGATGTGTATTCTTTTCAGAATTGTAGATCACGTTCAAGAGCAGGCAAATGAGTTGACCAGCAGAGCCATAGACGAGGCTGTGGATGATGTGGATATAGACCAGATGGCGCCACCGCTTCTGGAGAACGACATAGAGCGTATCACTACCTGTATAGAGGAGATCAGCAAAGTGTTTACACTCGCCACTACACTCATTGTAAGTTTTCACACTCGCCGCTACATACTTCTGTATACACTCGTTGTTTAAAAAACATAACACATACCATCTCATGAAGGAGTTCTTTATAACTGTAGTGTCTGCTCAGTAACTTGAGTATTTTAAATCTAGTCTTGATGAAACTGGGACACACTATTTTTGGCCACAATATCTCAGCCAAGTTCGATAACTAGCCAGATCAGTGCCAGAGTTATGGCTTTGTGGTATTCACTGAATAACTTGAACATTTATTATTCAGTCTTGATAAAACTTTTGAATTGTGTTTATGGGCATAATATCTTATCCAAGGTTGATAACCAGCCAGTTCGCACCTATAATGTGAGAGTTAGGAATATAAATTTTGTCAGTTTAAAAAAAAAACAGCCACTTGATTTAAACAGTAGATTTGGGAATTGAAACTAGTCTCTTGAAGCGGTTGGTCTTCTAACAGAGATATCGATGGTCTCTTGTGCAGGTTTGCGTATCATATAAATAAGTGGGTTTTGCAGTTTCTTCATGAGTGTATCAACTATTTATCTTACACACCAGGCCCAGCCAGTGAGAACGCTGCCAGGGAAGACCATGTTTGAATCCAAAGCTTGTCTTGTAAACCCATATCCAGGGCTATACCACATGGCAAACTCAGCGTAAGTTCATTTCAAACTGCATAAAATGCTAAAATTAAATTGGGAAATTCCAACAAGCATTTCCGAAACCAATTTTGATATTCTAAGTAATTATTAAAATGTTGATTTTTGCTGAGTGAACCTTTATCAGGTTTGTGTTTATTATCATTGTCTAATATTTTTGAAAACTACCAGTAATTAACACCAATTTGACAAAGTTATATATGTATAGTGAAAAGGTAAAATTAAAAAAGATTGTTTACTAGATTTCAAAGAAATTTAGTCAAAATGTTCCTTACAATTTGTGAGTGTCATCTCAGTAGACATCTAAAAAGGCCAACGGTTAAAAATAAAACAAAAAGACATTATAGGAAGCGAGATTTAATTGTTCAAGCAGTGCCTCCCTGGCCGGGATGGTAAAGACACTGCATTTTAAACATTGCCTCTCACCGCTGCAGGTTCGAATCCACAGGAGTTCAATTTGTGAGGAAGCGTTGATTCTTCCAGACGGCGGGAGGTATACAGTACTGGTTTTACCCAGAATAGGGTGGTCTGCATCCACCACAAATCAATCGACCGTCATATATAGCATACACCATTCAACCATTAAACCTTAATTGTTTAAACATTTCTTGACCTTTTTCAGTCGGCTGTTGGAGTCCCTATTCTTTCTAGTCTCGTCTCCCTCCACCTCTTGTATTCCCACGTTGTTTGGGGCCGTGAGATCCCTGTTACAGAAGCTGTTCACATGTCATGATGGTCTACTCTACCTGGGATCAAGGGCTGATGTCTGCAACAAGATAGTCCAGGCCCTTATACAGATGGCGGTAAGTTTTTATAAGAAGTTAGAGGAAGCGGCCCTCAAAATTGACTAGCTCAGGAAGCTATTGAAATTTGTGGAGTGATGTTTTTAGTGATAGAGCATTGGACCCAGGATCGAAAAGTCATTGTGGGGTCAATATTTGTAACCGGAGGCCCCGGGTTCAATCCTCCTTGATGCCACTGAGTTCCGTCAGTGTGTTCTTGGGCAAGACACTTTCCCTTAGCCCCGTCCGTCGGATGGGGATGTAAACCGGGCGGTCCCGTGTATCGGTCTGTCCTCCGAGCACGTTAAAGAACCATAGAAATCTATTCGATAATAAGAGTAGGGCAGGTTCCCTGATTCCTATGTATCCTTCCCCTCTCTCTGGGGCGGCTCTAAATAACCTATACTGTGTTGATGAGCCGTTAAACAACATTCAGTTCAGTTCAATATCTGCCATGACCATATGTGTTGTGTCCCTGAGCTAGACACATCTGCATTTGCTTAGTACTGGTTTTACCCAGGAAGACATTATTAGTTATTTGGATTCTTAACAGGGGACATGGGCTCACTTTCCCTGCCTGGAAATTATATTCACCCGAGCCATCAGGCGAGGGGGAATATACTTGCCAGGCAGGGAATATGAGCCCATGTCCCGTGTCAAGACTCTAAATAACAAATTTGTCATACTTCAAAGTTGTTACTACTTATATTAAAAAACAAACAACTTTAAAGACAGTTTCTTTTTTTATTCAGCCAATTTCCCCGTAACGTGCCTCTGTTTAATTATTAACACGTGAAGTCAATGTTTACGTTCATGACATCAACGGTCAATAATAAAATGTCATCAAATTTTGGCAGATTTTTAAAAAAAAAAAATTGTTTATTATTATTATCTTTACAATGGCAAACAACACTGATTACTATTATATCAGACTTTTACGCATAATGGAAAGCGCAGAAAAGCGGTAAGAACGAAACAGTCGACGGTTTCCGCACCAAATCCGCAAAGTAATCTGAGCCATTTTTTTTTTTGTGTATTGAAGGTATGAGGCACCCATGGGGAAATTGTCAAATGTTTACGTAGCAAGACGTAGACTTGGGCTGATGTCTACAGTGCATTGACCACAATGAAACCCCGAGAATTTTCTTTGCATTATGACAATGAGAGTGATTGAAATAAGTTCAGACAGCTTTGAATTTGTTACAATGTAAAATGTTAAATAAGTTTAAACTAATTAAAAGCTGCATAATATGTTTACTTGAGTGTGTTGATAAGGAGACTGTTCTTGTTGTTATTTATTAATTATACTATTAGCATATATACTTGGCACATGTGATAACCATGTGGGAATATATGTGAAAAGACAATTACAATACAATGATCCCAGATTCCAACGTCTTCTCTCATTATCTCTGGGAGGTGCTAGGATAACCTTTCTTTAATATACGCCTATCAATATTGTGTACATGGCACCTTCAATTTTAAAAATAGAATACGAAAACCTGTTTTGCCACTACCGTTTTCTGATTCTGTATCTCTACACTACATACGTCGTATGATGGCATCGTCGCCTACCTGTGTAAACATTAGTCTTCTATACTGTACTGTGCTATAACAGTTTATGAGCTATCTTGTAAAGGTATATACTAAAAGAATCATCACTAGAGTAAGTGTTCTGGAAGCTTTTGCATCACCTCTTGTGGTGATGCCATATCTCCAGGATCACACTCGAGCAAAAGCATCTAGTGAGATCCATAATCCTGTTGTATAAGACAGTATTTTAAAGGAACCGTTCAATTAAAAGTACAGTTAACTTGTCTATTTAGGATTACAACCGGGAAGAGGTATCGGAGGACAATGTGGCCCAGCAACTGGGTATAGAGCTCATCTACTGTCTACAGACACTCCAGTTCATCGACAAACTCTTCGAGTATCACAACAAACCAGGTACTGTAACAGTGAATCATGTTTTAGGAGATCGCTAAAAGGAAGAGCAAAATTGGTCTCTTAACACAAATGGTCTCTGAATACAGGTGCAATTGGGCACTAAAACGATGGTCTTCTTAATGGCTATTCCATTAAAACACATGGGTCCCCAGAAAGGCACTTTTGACATTTAACACCCACCAATAGATGCAAAATTGAGTTTTAAAGAAACAAATTTTGGAAAATAGGGTTCACCCATAGATGTTTATTATTAAAATTGCATGGGGTCCAATATATGTTTTAATGGAATAGCCCTAAGTAAATGATCTCTTAATAGAGGAGGTCTCTTTAACGGGATTGAAATTATGTGTTAATGTGTGTGTTATTAAATTATGACACAATTTTCACAGAAAATCATGATTATTGATTTCCCACACAAGGCCAAATCGTGGAATTGTAAAGTAAGGTGTTTATATTTCAGGAAAGAACCCTGTTGAGGACCAGGAGCCTATAACAATATTACACACCCTGTATACAATGACATTCACACCTCTGGGTCGTAACGCAGTTGTCCAAGTGATGACGTTCGACGACAACATCAAGGCTATACTGCCATTTGTAAAGCTCACTGGTGAGTGAAATAATCGGGGAAGCCACTTTAAATCACCTAATATGAGCACCGCTGTGGTCGAGGACTTAACGACTACGTTGTAAACCTTGCTTTTCATAACTGTGGGTTTGAATCCCACTGGAAGCTCGACTTGTATTTAAAGTGAGGAAGTGTCAATTCTTACATACAAAGCACCTAATACATAGTTCTGACCCATCGGTCAAATCCAGTTAACACATACTTGTCAGAAGCCAGCTGACCAGTGATGTCCCTTACCTATGCGTGTTATCAGAGATCGATTCTAAAATGCAGCAATGTTTGTTCCACAAACACAGATTTTCATAAATAGAACATATAGTAATTTCAGAATTGCTCAAATTTTTAATAGTTGCTGAAACTGGATATTTATAGTAATTTTACCAATTGATACAGAATTGTATATGCAATAAGAGCAAAAATTGGAACTATGTATTGAACATGTAGGTGATATTTTCACCAGTATATTGATGTTAGTAATATTCTCTTTGCAAAGACACTGTAACTCCATTGAAATGGACTGTCCCAAATCTTAGTATAGTCTCATGGGTAGGCAGTGATCTCTTTTACCAAGACACTGTTGTATACAATGATCTTTTCATCAAGACAGTGTTAAATGTAGCTTATAATTTCTTCTCGTTGACACTGATCAATGTACATGATGATCTCTTTACGAAGACCCTGTTTTATGTACATACTAATCTCTTCATTACTGCACTGTTTGCTGTAGGTAATGACCGCGATGATGCCCGGACGAGAAAGTCTGTATGTGCAGGCTACACAACAGAGTTACTGAACATTGTGGTACATTACTCCAACAGTGTGGACTTCCTGCAGAAACACGGGGAATGCTTGCTGGAACTGGGCAAATCAGGTATCTATTAAAAAAGAGAGAAAGAGACAGGTAGTTCTCCTGAAACCAATTTTGAAACATCTCTTCTTCTAGTTCAAGTGAGAATCTCAAAATTGAATAATTTTACACTTGCAACAGTCAACAAACAACCATACCATTAGATAAAATCCACCAAATTTGCGAGAACTCAATATTTGATTATTTTTTTTTGATATTTGCCGACAACTATATCATAAAACAACATGCATTTATGATAAAATTTTCAGTTGAATATTTACTTCCATTTTCATTATGGTACTTTATAAATAGACTCAAATGCAGATCGCGCTGTTTTGTATACATATTTATTTTCATTCTGTTCGGCGAACGTTTTAGTCTGTGACCATTTTTAGACATTCCCTTGTGCGGTCTCTTAATACAAGTTTGACTGTACATTATGTTTCTGTGTTTCTATCTTCAGAGTTCAGCAGTAAATTGACAAGACTGAAGGAGTGGTTGACCCCGATAAAGACGTTCACATCATACAATCCCGACGGTTTACCCGTTATTTTAGAACAGCTGCGAACATATTCTGAAGATATACTCAAATTACCCAGGGGTCTGATTACCATACTCCGGGTCCTTAGACACTTGTCTATTGCCCCTCCAAATGACTACCCTGATGGTAAGATTTCACAGATACAGTAATACTTGCTAATAAGAGGGTCTCCAAGTGCATATAAATTGCGATATTACGATATCGTAACCAAATGTTGCTACTGTCTGATTTAGATAACAAGGTGAAATGATGTTTGTGAATGTTTCATCATTAGACTGTGTTTATAAAAGTAATTTCATTTTTGTCCTAGCAAACATTTTGGAATAACTGTTGATTGATCTGAGCTAGTGGCAAAAAATTATGAAAATATTGAATATGATAATTACACATATTTAGGTTGGGGTACTCCAGATTGGGAATATCACATCAGCATGTACGTGCAATAATTACTAATGTTACTGTATTATTGTTTTAGACAAGAAGGATGAACTGAAGTACAAGTTTGTGTTGATAGAACTGTACAGCGCTGACTGCTTCCCCATGCTGGTCACCTTCCTCCAGGTAAGTGTTGATAGAACTGTACAGTGCTGACTGCTTCCCCATGCTTGTCACCTTCCTCCAGGTAAGTGTTGATAGAACTGTACAGTGCTGACTGCTTCCCCATGCTGGTCACCTTCCTCCAGGTAAGTGTTGATAGAACTGTACAGCGCAGACTGCTTCCCCATGCTGGTCACCTTCCTCCAGGTAAGTGTTGATAGAACTGTACAGTGCTGACTGCTTCCCCATGCTGGTCACCTTCCTCCAGGTAAGTGTTGATAGAACTGTACAGCGCAGACTGCTTCCCCATGCCGGTCACCTTCCTCCAGGTAAGTGTTGATAGAACTGTACAGCGCAGACTGCTTCCCCATGCTGGTCACCTTCCTCCAGGTAAGTGTTGATAGAACTGTACAGTGCTGACTGCTTCCCCATGCTGGTCACCTTCCTCCAGGTAAGTGTTGATAGAACTGTACAGCGCAGACTGCTTCCCCATGCTGGTCACCTTCCTCCAGGTAAGTGTTGATAGAACTGTACAGCGCAGACTGCTTCCCCATGCTGGTCACCTTCCTCCAGGTAAGTGTTGATAGAACTGTACAGCGCAGACTGCTTCCCCATGCTGGTCACCTTCCTCCAGGTAAGTGTTGATAGAACTGTACAGCGCAGACTGCTTCCCCATGCTGGTCACCTTCCTCCAGGTAAGTGTTGATAGAACTGTACAGCGCAGACTGCTTCCCCATGCTTGTCACATTCCTCCAGGTAAGTGTTGATAGAACTGTACAGCGCAGACTGCTTCCCCATGCTGGTCACCTTCCTCCAGGTAAGTGTTGATAGAACAGTACAGTGCAGACTGCTTCCCCATGCTGGTCACCTTCCTCCAGGTAAGTGTTGATAGAACTGTACAGTGCAGACTGCTTCCCCATGCTGGTCACCTTCCTCCAGGTAAGTGTTGATAGAACTGTACAGCGCAGACTGCTTCCCCATGCTGGTCACCTTCCTCCAGGTAAGTGTTGATAGAACTGTACAGCGCAGACTGCTTCCCCATGCTGGTCACCTTCCTCCAGGTAAGTGTTGATAGAACTGTACAGTGCAGACTGCTTCCCCATGCTGGTCACCTTCCTCCAGGTAAGTGTTGATAGAACTGTACAGCGCAGACTGCTTCCCCATGCTTGTCACCTTCCTCCAGGTAAGTGTTGATAGAACTGTACAGTGCAGACTGCTTCCCCATGCTGGTCACATTCCTCCAGGTAAGTGTTGATAGAACTGTACAGCGCAGACTGCTTCCCCATGCTGGTCACCTTCCTCCAGGTAAGTGTTGATAGAACTGTACAGCGCAGACTGCTTCCCCATGCTGGTCACCTTCCTCCAGGTAAGTGTTGATAGAACTGTACAGTGCAGACTGCTTCCCCATGCTGGTCACCTTCCTCCAGGTAAGTGTTGATAGAACTGTACAGCGCAGACTGCTTCCCCATGCTGGTCACCTTCCTCCAGGTAAGTGTTGATAGAACTGTACAGCGCAGACTGCTTCCCCATGCTGGTCACCTTCCTCCAGGTAAGTGTTGATAGAACTGTACAGTGCTGACTGCTTCCCCATGCTGGTCACCTTCCTCCAGGTAAGTGTTGATAGAACTGTACAGCGCAGACTGCTTCCCCATGCTGGTCACCTTCCTCCAGGTAAGTGTTGATAGAACTGTACAGTGCAGACTGCTTCCCCATGCTGGTCACCTTCCTCCAGGTAAGTGTTGATAGAACTGTACAGTGCAGACTGCTTCCCCATGCTGGTCACATTCCTCCAGGTAAGTGTTGATAGAACTGTACAGCGCAGACTGCTTCCCCATGCTGGTCACCTTCCTCCAGGTAAGTGTTGATAGAACTGTACAGTGCAGACTGCTTCCCCATGCTGGTCACCTTCCTGCAGGTAAGTGTTGATAGAACTGTACAGTGCAGACTGCTTCCCCATGCTTGTCACCTTCCTCCAGGTAAGTGTTGATAGAACTGTACATCGCAGACTGCTTCCCCATGCTGGTCACCTTCCTCCAGGTAAGTGTTGATAGAACTGTACAGTGCAGACTGCTTCCCCATGCTGGTCACCTTCCTCCAGGTAAGTGTTGATAGAACTGTACAGCGCAGACTGCTTCCCCATGCTGGTCACCTTCCTCCAGGTAAGTGTTGATAGAACTGTACAGTGCAGACTGCTTCCCCATGCTGGTCACCTTCCTCCAGGTAAGTGTTGATAGAACTGTACAGCGCAGACTGCTTCCCCATGCTGGTCACCTTCCTCCAGGTAAGTGTTGATAGAACTGTACAGCGCAGACTGCTTCCCCATGCTGGTCACCTTCCTCCAGGTAAGTGTTGATAGAACTGTACAGTGCTGACTGCTTCCCCATGCTGGTCACCTTCCTCCAGGTAAGTGTTGATAGAACTGTACAGCGCAGACTGCTTCCCCATGCTGGTCACCTTCCTCCAGGTAAGTGTTGATAGAACTGTACAGTGCAGACTGCTTCCCCATGCTGGTCACCTTCCTCCAGGTAAGTGTTGATAGAACTGTACAGTGCAGACTGCTTCCCCATGCTGGTCACATTCCTCCAGGTAAGTGTTGATAGAACTGTACAGCGCAGACTGCTTCCCCATGCTGGTCACCTTCCTCCAGGTAAGTGTTGATAGAACTGTACAGTGCAGACTGCTTCCCCATGCTGGTCACCTTCCTGCAGGTAAGTGTTGATAGAACTGTACAGTGCAGACTGCTTCCCCATGCTTGTCACCTTCCTCCAGGTAAGTGTTGATAGAACTGTACAGCGCAGACTGCTTCCCCATGCTTGTCACCTTCCTCCAGGTAAGTGTTGATAGAACTGTACATCGCAGACTGCTTCCCCATGCTGGTCACATTCCTCCAGGTAAGTGTTGATAGTACTGTACAGTGCAGACTGCTTCCCCATGCTTGTCACATTCCTCCAGGTAAGTGTTGATAGAACTGTACAGTGCCGACTGCTTCCCCATGCTTGTCACCTTCCTCCAGGTAAGTGTTGATAGAACTGTACAGTGCAGACTGCTTCCCCATGCTTGTCACCTTCCTCCAGGTAAGTGTTGATAGAACTGTACAGCGCAGACTGCTTCCCCATGCTTGTCACCTTCCTCCAGGTAAGTGTTGATAGAACTGTACAGTGCAGACTGCTTCCCCATGCTGGTCACATTCCTCCAGGTAAGTGTTGATAGAACTGTACAGCGCAGACTGCTTCCCAATGCTTGTCACCTTCCTCCAGGTAAGTGTTGATAGAACTGTACAGCGCAGACTGCTTCCCCATGCTGGTGTCACCTTCCTCCAGGTAAGTTATGACCTTGAAGGAGGTGAATTGTTGTTTAACTGCACATCAACATACTGTTCAGGTTATTTAGAGCTCCATGCCATGAGAGATTTAGAGCTGCTCCATGGCAGATTTAGAGCTGCTCAGTGGGAGATTTAGAGCTGCTCCATGCCATGGGAGATTTAGAGCTGATCCATGAGAGATTTAGAGTTGCTCCTTGCCATGTGAGATTTAGAGCTGCTCCATGCCATGGGAGATTTAGAGCTGCTCCATGAGAGATTTAGAGTTGCTCCGTGCCATGTGAGATTTAAAGCTGCTCCATGCCATGGGAGATTTAGAGCTGCTCCATGCCATGGGAGATTTAGAGCTGCTCCATGTGAGATTTAGAGCTGATCTATGGGAGATTTAGAGTTGCTCAGTGGGAGATTTAGAGCTGCTCCATGTGAGATTTAGAGCTGCTCCACGAGAGATTTAGAGCTGCTCCATGAGAGATTTAGAGCTGCTCCATGTGAGATTTAGAGCTGCTCCATGGGAGGTTTAGAGCTGCTCCATGCCATGAGAGATTTAGAGTTGCTCCATGGGAGATTTAGAGCTGCTCTGTGGGAGATTTAGAGCTGCTCCATGGGAGATTTAGAGCTGCTCTGTGGGAGATGTAGAGCTGCTCCATGGGAGATTTAGGGCTGCTTTAGGAGGTTTAGGGCTGCTCCGTAGGAGATTAGAGCTGCTCCATGCCATGAGAGATTTAAAGCTGCTACGTGGGATATTTAGAGCTGCTCCGTGGAAGATTTAGAGCTGCTCCATGGGAGATTTAGAAGATTTCTGACATTTATTATTATAATCTCGCCTTTATTTCACTTTTGCTGCTCGTCAGGCTTGGTAGGGAAATGGAAAATATACTGAAAGGAAATAGAAACGCATAATCAAAACATTGCCTATACATGTACTACACTATTATATACACCTAATTTCACGTAATATTCCAGATATATATCAACGTGTTTTGTACAAAAAGGGGCTACAACTAATTACAGAAAGGACAACTCTGTCATGTAGTAGACCTTTTAATCAAAGTATACTTTGTTACACGAAATTCATAAATGTTGAAGTTTTGCTTGAAAAAGTCAAGCCATTTCAGTATTGTGTTTAATGTTAAGAGATTGCAACGTTTAAAGCCTAAGTTTGCTCATCTGCTTGACCCAAATGCGCATTCTGTCGATAATGAAACTTTAAAGGGGTAACCATTGGTGTGTTTGGTGCTGTTTAAACCTTCTTTCCGAAAGGGCCTAATGTCGCCCTGTACCATTCGAAAATATAGCGGAAACACAATATTTCTTTTCTTTTCATTATAAATTAGTTCCATGACCTGCCATGAAAGTGGAGCTGGCATAATTATAGTGTTTCGGCTGTCCGTCCATATGAAAACAGTGTTAGATTCAAGTTTTTTGTTTATTTCATTGTGTGACTGACAGCACTAAAGTGAGTCATCAGAGTCCCTTGGACACGTTTTCTAGATTAAGGATGACTGATCAAATTCACACAAAACATTCATGAAAATGATCCTAATTTGTGTTTTGTCTTCAGAAACTGAGTGAGTTGGTGTTGCGTCCATGGCAGAAGGGTATCCCACGCAGCAGTGAACACCTGTCCTTATATTTTTCCATAATCAAACCTTGCCTGGAGATGGTGAAGAAAACAACACAGTACTTGATCATGGCCAGAGGCACAGAGGTAGTATTCTACATACTTCAGAATGAATAGTGTTTAACAGCACGCGACACAAATGGGTCATGTTGCACTCGAAAGTGGATGAAAATGAACAATGAAGTAGTTAATCATTAATAATTGTACCTATTACCAAAAAACAAGTGTTGCTTTGCTTTTAAATATAAAACAATTAGAGAAAGGACTAAAAAACCTGTATGGCAAAATATTACTTGTTGTTTTAGTGCAGGATGACTCACAAGCTCTTTTTCCAACTATGTAAATTTTTTCTAGTTTAATAGCAGTATCATTATATTTCAAATTTATGTTCTCTAATTTTAATAGTGAAAAAATACAAAAAATCATGTAAAATTCATGAAAATTGAACATTAGAAACAAAAACAGTTGAGATTTTTCAACAGTTGTATATCAAGGTGGTTATTTAAAGGTCCATGTTTTGCTAGAATGATAGTGATGGACATAGAGAAAGTAACAAAGACCCCTACAACCTACACAGTTCTGTCTCTCTCCATAGACAATAAAAAATATGTTGAATAAATTCTTCAAATTGAATAAAATATGTATTTGTGAACTTCAGTTCCGTGATGTGACCTTGCTGCCGGTATTGTTTGAGCTCCACACGGTCATGTGTTCTGTTCCCACATCCACCATGTTCACGATGGAAGTCACCAATGTAAGTACATGCAAAAACTCCCACCTCTCTGTCATATAGATGTGTTTTACTCTATAAGTTTTAAATAAGGGCTTTTCTGTTAAGGACTATTCCATTAAAACATACCCGGGACTCCAGGAATTTAATAAACATCTATGGGGGAACCTACTTTTCTGAAATTTGGTTCTTTCAACTCAATTTTGCATCTATGGGTGGGTTGTTATTTTCATAAGTGCCTTCCTGGGGTCCCATGTATGTTTTAATGGAATAGCCCGAAAAAGGATGTACCAGGGCCTGAAGGTTTTAATACCATATAGCAAAACCTCATGTGATACAATAAACTATTATATCGTTGCCCATGAACACTAGACTTATGCATAAACGAATACCTTGCAGGTTCAAATGGTTATTATACAGGTAGTGGTTATAAATGGCAAAAACATTTCATAGTACTTTTTTACCCGAGAGTAAATTTCAAATCTATTTTTTGGCATTAAAAAGTCGGCATTATCTTTAAATGTTGAACATTTGGGAATACATCGAAGTCTTGGAGACGATTCAATTTTGGGAAATCCAAGAAATTTCCATTTTAATGCCAATCTGTAAGTTGGAATGCACAGATACAATAGTAAATGAATAAAATGATAGGACTGAAATGTATCCACAAATGTGTGATTGTTTTCAGATTCAGCGGGACATCATTGACACAGTGGCAGCCTACACACAACCCATATCACAAATAACAGAGGGAGGAGATAGTAAGTGCTTTCAGAAATAGGCAATTATTTTTCCCTCCTACGAGCAGGAGTTAGAATGTTTCTTATTAAGAAGCTTAATGTGTTCACAGTGAGTGAATATACTGTCAAAAAGTTCTAAAGTAGGATATTAGAATCAGAAGTTTGTATCTCTAGCAAAGGAAAGGTTGAAACTGTAGCTCTGAAAAGTCAAAATTAAATCTGCCACTTATTTCGACCGCTTATTCAAGATATTAGAACTTAATTATGCCCCCGAAGGGTGGCATATAGTAGTCGCACTGTCTGTCCGTTCGCGTATACAATCGTGTCCGCTTCATAACTCTGACAATAATGGACAGATTTTCAAATAACTTTGCACAATTGCTCACCACAACAAGACGACGTGTCGCGCACAAAAACCAGGTCCGTGGCTCCAAAGTCAAGGTCACACTTAGAGGTCAAAGGTCAAAATCCGTTCGTCTGTACACTCGTGTCCGCTTCATAACTCTGACAATAATGGATGGATTTTCAAATAACTTCGCACAATTGCTCACCACAAGACGACGTGTCGCGCACAAAATCCAGGTCCGTGGCTCCAAGGTCAAGGTCACACTTAGAGATCAAAGGTCAAAATCCGTTCGTCTGTACAATCATGTCCGCCTCATAACTCTGACAATAATGGACGGATTTTCAAATAACTTCGCACAATTGCTCACCACAACAAGACGACGTGTCGCGCACACAACCAGGTCCATGGCTCCAAAGTCAAGGTCACACTTAGAGGTCAAAGGTCAAAATCCGTTTGTCTGTACACTCGTGTCCGCTTCATAACTCTGACAATAATGGATGGATTTTCAAATAACTTCGTACAATTGCTCACCACAACAAGACCATGTGTCGCGCACAAAATCCAGGTCCGTGGCTCCAAGGTCAAGGTCACACTTAGAGATCAAAGGTCAATATCCGTTCGTCTTATTAATTTTTTTTAATTTTTAATTTTTTTTTAAATATATATTATATATATATTATATTTTATTTTTTTTATTTATTTTTTTTATTTTTTTTTATTGATTTTCTTTTTGATTTTTTAATATATTTTTTTTTATGTGATTTTTTTTTTTTAATAATTTTTTTCATTATTTTTTGATTTTTTTAAAAAAATTTTTTTTTTTTTTAGATTATTTTTAAATATATCTGTCGGTTTCATATTGCTCCAAGGTCAAGGTCACACTTACAGGTAACTACGGGGGCATTTGTTACTTACTGTGACATTTCTTGTTCAAGATAAAGTTGTATCTCTAATAGCAAAAGAAAGGTGATAAAACCATGTAGCTCTGAAAAGTCATATCTACAACTTATTGGATCTTTGAAAGATGAATGTTTAGATACCCTATACCCCTGTTTAAACACCCCAAGGGGTGTTGCATTTTACAAAATTTACATTTTATATGAGGCCATCACAATTTTTTTTATTTTTTTTATTATTTTTAAAATATAATACCTCTTAAATGCTTCTAGAGAGGTATTTTTGAAAGTTAGACCTCAAGTCCGGCTACTGGCAAGTGTATTTTCTCTTAAACTAGACTTCATAATATTTTTTTTCTTCAAAAAAATTAACCCCCTTTTGAAAAAAGAATGGTGTTTATTAGGGAGGAGCATTTATACGGGGTATACAGTATTGTACTTTTGTATGTCACCTCTAAAAGTCTATTGTTTTCAGGCAACCAGATTCTAAACTAGTTTTATGCCTTATAATTACATGTATAATGTTTAACCCATTCTGAGATATCATTAAATTAAACCTAGACATTAACTACTGGACTTGAGACTGTACAACTTCTCTGGCTGAAGACAGCAAAAGTCTTGAGTTGTTCCTCAGGGAATGAACAAGTAGTGATGGAATCGAGAGGAGATGGCTTTTTAAAGGGACACGCGGCAATCTGGAATTTTAAAAATCACAGCATATCGTTAGTTTTTCTACATAACTTACATTTGTTCAGTCATTAATGTTAATTATTAGAACAGTATAAAGAAAATTGTTTTTGCATGTTTCTATTATTAAAACTGTTGATTACATTGCACCAATAATATATTTAAAAATAGGGTATTATAAGATGGAAAAATGAAAACTCCAAAAAAAAAATTGGAAATATATGCAAGAAGGTTAAAAGTCAAAATGATACTAAATAATAAATCGTGAGGCTAATTTGAGCACATGATAAAACACTTCAAGATTGCCGTGTGTCCCTTTAATAAACTGATTAACGTGTTCATGATCCGTCAAACAACAATTCATTTGTATTACAGAGATCAGTCAGAGTCTGTGGACCCTTGCCATCCGAGACTTGCTCAAGTATACCATGAAAGCTCCATATACTTACCTCAGTGGGTTACAGATTCTGTCAGAGTTACTGCCCCTGCCTCTCCCTCTCCAAACAAGGGAGGTAAGTACTGGTATTCTCTAAGTCTCCCCACATACTGTTGTTATCCTTATGAATGCTGTTGAGTTGAAAGTGGACAATAGTTTATACTCTGACCATAAAAGAGGTTGTGTTTATTAAATGCTGCACTGTTCAATGCTGCACTAATGAATGCAAATACATTTTTTCTGTTCTGCTTTTAAATGCACTCATTTTGGTTGTGTTCATGAATGTAGTTCCATATATTTAAATGAAAGCAGGGTTTTGTTCATTAATACTGAATGCTTGCAAATGCAACTGAAAGCATTTATAAACATAAACATGAAATGCAAACAAAATAAAAAAGGATTGCAAATGCAGTAAAAAATTTACACAAAATGGAATGCAATTTCGGGCTACTTGAATGGAACTGGGCCTGTAGCATATATTGGGGTGTATGCAAGCCAGGATAATAGTTTTAAATATATTTCCTATAAGGAATGCTTTTATAAACAAATAAAGTTAATCTTTCTTATAGTTAATACATAGAACCAGTAGTGTGATACAGTTGCAAGGCATCTTGTTTTCCTATTCCCAAATCAACTGTTATCATAATCCAAATTATGAAATGTATTTGCCTAACCCTGTGCTTATTCATACTTTGAATAGTTTTATATTCAAATGAAAGACATGCACTATTTATAGGCTATTCAATTTTTCACAATGAAACAAAACTACTATAATGTTCCAGGGTTCAACCTAGGCCTGGATTTTAGGGGGATGTGACTTCTCCATCCAAAGAAAATAGAGAGAAGTGAAAGAAAATAGGGGGAAGTGAAAGAAAATAAGGGGAAGTGAGAGAGACACAATCTTTTAAATTAAGCGTGCAATCGGTTACTGTTAATTATTAATTGACATATGCACCCTATTGGTTATAACCTTTTATTTAAATTAAAGGTGTTTATAGTGTTTTATTGACTCTTTACACACTATAGCAGGAAGAAGGATTGAGAGAATAATTAACATAAATATATTGCACGCATCTTTATTCATTCATCTTTCTATCAGTTTGTATGAAGATCTATGGAGCGTGTGAATAGGATTCTAAAACTTACAAATCTTCTTCCTAAAAGGCTTATTCCTCATATGGCCTATAAGAACAAATGTGTTTCCCAATTTGTAAAAGCTAAAACACAAGGAGATACAGTTTTGTGGATGTTAAAAAATTCATTTATAGCTAATAAAAAAAAGTTTTTCCTCCGTCCGAAATTATGTACCTATTCAAATTACTATGACACCGCACTTTACCGAACGGAAAAATATTGCCGAAAATTCATTAGAAATGTCTGATTTCATGCATTAATTTGTTTGGAATGTCAAAAGGTCCGTTTTATCAAACGATTAAGAAAATGCAACTCTAATTAGTATCCGTTGGTATCATTTAATCACCTCGGGTCAGTTATCTTCAGACTGTTGTTTCGATCACGTTTTCAATCGAATGTCAACCATATTTTTAACACGCATTTGTCTAACTGTAACGGAACCTACGATTGGTCAGTTGTTTAGCTATACGCAGTCTGATTGGGTAACGTGTGTATATTCCCTGTACAGTCTAATTTGTAAACAAGAATGGCGAGGTGCGAAAATTGCCTCGTGTGGGGCGGGGGCATGCTCCCCGCGGGGTTTCCTCTGTGATCGATCAAAGCAATTAGCATAATCCCTTCCCAGAGATGTCTACGCCTGTCCTTAAACAACAGGTCAATTAAATGACTGGTTACATTTCGCCCGAGGGCAGAAAAAAAGCGAAATGGTCATTTTGGCAGCGACTTAAGCTTCGCCTTAGGATGGAATAAAAGCGAAGTGACGGGGGGTGGGGAAAAGGCGACAATGTCGCTCGTGTCGCCCTCCAGTTTGTTCACTGATGTTCACATCACATGACAAACTTCATGTGACATGCACCAATCCCTAACGAGTATGCAAAATAGTAGTTCCAGTACAATGGATTTATAACATGTCAATATGAACATGTCATTTTGGGCGAATATTGACATTTCCTGTTACATTGAAAGTAAACGGAGCTTGTAAATACGTTTGCAATAAATTAAATAAATTATATTCATACAAACAATAATGCTGTGTTTTCCAGCCTTTAACCAAAGCAGAAGAATCGCTGGCGATCAATACACGTAAGTTGTGGAGTGCCCACCTGCTGCCCCTCCACGGCGCCCTTCACAACATCATCCGTACGCTGTCAGTGACCAGTTGTCAGCCCCTGCAGCAGATCCTCCGCAAGATATGTTGGCAGATGTCAGACCTTGCTGCTCCCACTGCGACCATGATCACACAGTATGTACTGACAAGACTAAATATTGTAAATCTGACCTACTCACCTTAAATTTGTATGTTTATAGTATAGATATAGGTTGCGAAGTATGGTCAACATTATAGCATTAGTTTTGTTTTATTGCCTGGATAATTGCCATTGAACTACACAGTAGAAATAAATATACAGTCAGGAGCATAAAAACACACTGTGAGAATCCCAGTTGCTTAAACATACTTGTATTATTTAAAAACACATGAATTAAACACATGAATTAAATTGTTTGATGAAAAAAACATACTACAAGTTATAGTTAAGAAGCAGATAACATGAAACATAAAGGGAAAATATGCCTGTGAGACCTCTTAAATATTCCTGAAAGCACACCATTTCACTTGTCCATAGAGGGTATGGAGATTGGGTACAATTTCATTTATTTAGTTTCCAAAGGAAGCAGTTAAGTATAAAACAGTAGTGTCCCCTTTGGATAAGAGATAGCACAATTTTAAATATTTCACAACATCCCACCATTCCCACCATTACTATTATTAATACATAAATAACTGCAGTATTTTAGTATATTTACACACAATTTCAGATGCATCATGGATATTTTACTGGAGCACATGGAGGCCGTTGCCAAGGATACCAAGCCCGGTGGTGACGGAGAAGATCACAAGGTTGCCATGGAAAAGGTTGTCCTGGCAACCAGAGGTCGCTTCCTCAATCTACTAGCCTACCTACTGTCACAGCCAGCGATCAAGTGTACCATGCTCAGACTGATGGGGTAAGTCTGGGATATTAACACTATTAAACCTCCGCTTTCACAGTGAAGTGGGGTGGAGACTATATGGGAATCATGCTGACTGTAACCTCATGTCATGTCGCGTCGTATCCCGTCACGTAGCACATTTTTGTTCCGTCCTGTTGCATTTGTCCCGTCGCGTAGCGCAACACATTTTTATTACTACCATTTCTCAAACAGTTTTGAAAGGGTTGTTCCCAAATTTCATATACTCATAACAACTGATGACCAAATAACCCTCTACATCACCCATTGTTGATTGCCTACTTTATTACAGAATTATGGCCCTTTGTTTGACTTAGAATAAAAAAGAGGGGGTATTTATCACCTTCAGTGATAGTTCTAGTTGGATACAGTGCGTTAGGAGGTACAGAATCATCGGTAGTAAAGGATCATTTTCTGTTTAAATTCTGTTTTCTCTGCTCATGTATTTTAGATTATTTAAAAAAAAAAAAAGACAAAGATATATTGAAGATATATCATATAAGCATACATTTATGCAAAGTGAATTGAGCTGATGCATTTTTCCATGCAAAATGTATCACTAAGTGAAACACCTCAAAAAAATTAATTCTTTAGTGACTGAATGAAGTGTGTTTTTGAAACAAAAAATTCATACTGTCACTAAACTGATATGCAAATTATTGTTGTTATAGCACATTTTAGAGACAAAAGTCAGTGTAATCATAAGATAAGTTTGACACTTCTAGGGATACAATGAAATCATGTAAATATTGGTGCAAAACAGTGTATTAGGCAGAAATCCAAGAACTGGGTGTGCAAATATGCAAACAGGGTGTGCAAAATAATTTGGTAACATCATAAAAATGCTTTACTCGCCAATTCGCGTTAAGTGTGTGTCTCAGGGGGTAATTTATTTTCACAGATAAAGCTGAAAAAGGTGCATTTTAGATCATCTTTCTTTTTTTTTACCCCACCCATTCCTCCAAATATTGGCCGCGATTTTTCAAAAACGGCCGTGCAAAAGACAGCTGCACGGTTGACTGGCTAATACAATGGTGCAAAATTATATGTTAAAAAAATTCACAGTTATAGGACAATCACAGTTATAGGACAATCATTTCAGAAATTTTGCTATCACACAACTAAAAGAGTAAATCTAAATCAGAAACTAAATAGACATTTTCCTTTAAACATTTTCCTTTCATTTTAAGTAATTATAAGCCGTTTTACCAAAGTGATTCTATACCCACTAACCCTCCTGCAACATGGTGGTTGGTGTAGGTTTGAATGAATTTTCTAGCAGATACGTAACCCAATACATGTAATGCATTTTAATATATTTCTGCTCAAAGGGAGATATGACTTAGTTATCAAGCATCAAAAAAAATCACCTTGATGTATATTAATCCAGTTTCATTTTGACTTCAGCCTGATTGCATATAATAAGATAATAGGTCCAAAATTCTCAAATTGTCATCCTTATTCTTCCATATGTTTAAATATATTAATGGTGGCATGTAATCAACAATTATTAATATGCAACAATTTGCTTTGAACTGTTCAAATAATTATAGCATATGATTACAGAGGGAAGGGAGAAGAGAAGTACCAGGGTGTACTGGAGAAGATGCTGGCCATACTTAACCAGGTGTCAGACAGGCCAGAGCACGTACAGGATCAGGAGTGTATTGTGGTAGGTCTTAATGTTGGCATAGAGCATATCAAGATTACTATTAAAGGGAGAGCACTCTGTCCCACTCTTAGGTTGGAGTCAAGCATGCTGCACAATGACATATTTCAATTCTAATACACCTGTTATATCTTGGCATTGTCCGTCCATCTGTCTGTCCGTCTGTAAACGTTTAACTGACATCCGTTTGTGGCTTATAACTTTCAAAGTATAAGGTCTACAATAATGAAACTTTGTACACATCTTCAGCATGATACAATGAATACATCTGGTAAAGGACTGTAACTCTGCTTCATAGTTTGTTCATTATTTCCCTCTGAAAAAGACGTCGGTGTGTTCTTGGGCAAGACACTTTACCTTAGCCTCGTCCGTCGGATGGGGACGTAAACCGGGCGGTCCCGTGTATCGGTCTATCCTCCGAGCACGTTATAGAACCATATGAATCTGTTCGATAATAAGAGTAGGGCAGGTTCCCGGATTCCTATGTGGTTCCCGGATTCCTATGTATCCTTCCCCTCTCTCTGGGGCGGCTCTAAATAACATATACTGTGTTGATGAGCCGTTAAACAACATTCAATTCAATTCAATTCTGAAAAAGGTTTAACCTTTAACTTAACCATGCCTTTTACAAGTGATTTAGGCTAATAAAAATTTCAAAGTTTTAGGTATACACCAATGAAACGACGGGTCTATGTGCCTTGCTAGACAGTGCACTTGTTTGTTATAATTTAAGACATGCATCACTAGAATATATGCGACTGACATGGGAAGGCGCGCCGATCAGTTAACGTTCAGTGACAATACGCAATTACCATAAGTAGAGAGAAAAAAATCATTATTTGTGCACTATTTTTGTAGAATACGTTGATGGTGATTTGATGTGTATTATATCACTATTTGTTGGAAATTAAATATGTGCAAAAACGCTCGGCTAGAGTCTTCCACACATCGTGTTGGATGTATCTATCTCACACACAAAGTTAGTTGAAATCTTTGTCTATTCTACATCAAACAAATCACATATTCATTGGCATTGCGGCAGCTTGAATACTGTTTCCATATATCCACAGTCCATCCTGCAGAGTCTGTGTGACATGGAAGTGGCCCTGACCTCGGGTGAGACATCGCTGTCACTGCAAGAACAGGTAATCTTTTCTTCAGTGGTTGGTTAGATAGAGGAGTGATATGCACTCATTCCTGAAGATAATGAAATAAAAAAAATATGTTGCGCCACTTGATTTTGAAAAAGACGGCAATTATCACCCCGAAATTTATAAAAATGTATAGGTTTTTGAGTAAAAAAGCACAGACACTGTCTTTAACTGTTTTCATCTAAAAACCTCTATTTAGGTGTAAAAAAAAAAGTACAAAATCATTAAATCAATAAATATTTCATGTTTTATGTTAATTCTACGTTTTAGAACGACAATAATGCACAAAAGTGGGATAGTGAATAAGCCCAATACATCTCTTCTTTACAAATAATGCTGAACTATACTTGATTTCAGTGTATCAACACATGTCTCCACTATCTGAGTTTTAGTTGAATACTTAATTATATAAAAACTGGTGAAAAATACATAACATTTTGAAAAAGAATGTTATTTGTTTTACATAGTACATAGTCGCTCTTGGACAAAAAGATGTGCATATATAAAACTGTAGTAAATGTCCTTAATTTAAATGAAAATAACTTAACTTATTATACCCCCGCTTTCACAAAATGAAGTGGGGGCTATATAGGAATCACACACATTTTTATTACTTACATACGTCAAACAGTTTTACTTCATATACACATAACTGATGACCTTATGTCTGTCTAAATCACCCATTGTTGTTTGTGTAATTTATTACAGAATTTTGGCCCTTAGTATGACTTAGAATTCAAGCAGGGGTATTCATCACCTTCAGTGATAGTTATAGTTTGTTTTTGTCACGAACGTATAATACTATACTTCAATAAATGAATTACATTTAACTTGTGTTTTGTCAGCAATAAATCTAGTGATGTGATAGTGATGCTTAAGAAATGTACATATATAAACCTCCGACCAATACCTGACTTTAATACCTTTGTATTGTTTACAGGTTGCAAATGCGTTACCAACAAACGATCAGCTGAGTTTGATCGTACAGGCACTGCTGGAACACATCGCGCATCCAAACCACAAATATGACACGGTGTTGCCGTGTATACGGGCACTCGTCATGTTGACGGAGCATGACTACAGCTTTTACTTACTCAAAATGTAAGAGTTTTATAGAAATAGATATATCGATGGGGGAAAGGTTTATTTAAGAATTTATTCACAGTTTTTCAGTGTTAATGCTGCTAATAAATAGCAAGTTTGCCATAAAGCGCTAATGCTTAACGCTTCAGATTTACCGTGAAAAGTTAACATGCTTCATGAAATTTGCCATTTACTTCTGGTGTTTAACACTGAATAAATGTCAAAAAATGCAATTCAATTCTTATATTTACATTATTTTCCCGTAGCTATAATACCAAAAATAAAGTTCCTTGGGAGAATGATAATACAAAAAACGTGCAAGAGAGACTATCGTCGGTGTATTTTCAGACAGTGTAATAGCCATTTTCTATTGAGACACATTAGGTCCCTAAATTTTTCAAAGTTTTTTTTTGTTGAAATTAAACGCTAACTTTTTCAACAGATAGAATAAAGTAAATGTTAATATTTGTAATTGGACATCCTGTTGTACAACAGTAAACCTACAGATAAAACAAGTATGTATGTAATTTCTTGGTATTTTAATTACTTTCATCAGATTTAATCAGAGTTTATCGACCAGTTTGTATTATACATTTAATTTAATAGACTTTTGTAGGGTATAATGTGGCATTTTATAGAACTGTTATCTGATACTGACTCTTGTTCAAAGGAGTTTTATATGAAATATATGTTAAATGTATATGTTGTTTTTTTTAAAAAAGAAAAAGCTATTTTATTTGTACATTTTTTCAGTACATTTGAGAAGCACAAACTGGCCCTGTACAGACTACTTCAGCGCATCAAGTTTAAGTTTAGTAAAGACAGCTCCGACTGCCTGTCCACGTTCTCCACCACCCTGGAGTTTCTGCGGCTCCTCGTCTCAACGGACCCCGCCGACGAGGACATTCCCCTCACAAGAACCATAACTCTATCTAATCAAGAGTTACGGGAAGTTGTGGCCTGGACTCAAAATCTTACCAATCATCCGCTTGTGGATCTGCAGAAATTACTGGAGGTGAGAGATCTGATATAAACTAACTGCAGTTAAACTGTATTAAGAGACCACTAAATGGAAGAGCAAATGGCAGTCATCCGTGTGATCGAGAGTGATTTGTATAAACTGTGTACTTTGTTTTATAAATGATGAAGACTAAAAAAAATATAGTCCAGTTTTTAGTACAAAATCCCAACTTTTAATGGTGAGAAATTGAGCTAACTATAGTAGTGTCTTCTTGTCATCAACCAAACATGGCTTGACAACATTTTCTTTGCTGTGACCTACTTTCTCTAAAATATAGGTCACTTCAAGTTTACAGTACAACTGAATCCCAGCTTCTAATGGTGGGATATTGCCCAAACTGCATCATGGGATATTGACCAAACTGCATCATGGGATATTGCCTAAACTGCATCATGGGATATTGACCAAACTGCATCATGGGATATTGCCCAAACTGCATCATGGGATATTGCCCAAACTGCATCATGGGATATTGCCCAAGCTGCATCATGGGATATTACCCAAGCTGCATCATGGGATATTGCCCAAACTGCATCATGGGATATTGCCCAAACTGCATCATGGGATATTGCCCAAACTGCATCATGGGATATTGCCCAAACTGCATCATGGGATATTGACCAAACTGCATCATGGGATATTGCCCAAACTGCCTCATGGGATATTACCCTAACTGCATCATGGGATATTGACCAAACTGCATCATGGGATATTGCCCAAACTGCATCATGGGATATTGACCAAACTGCATCATGGGATATTTCCCAAACTGCATCATGGGATATTACCCAAACTGCATCATGGGATATTGACCAAACTGCATCATGGGATATTGACCAAACTGCATCAGGGTCTCCTCTCAGCAACGAGTCATCATGACAACATTTGATAGACCTGATGTGGTGTTATAGTCAGCTTGACTCTGTAATGAAGGTCACCGATCCTTTCCATTATATTAATATGATAATGAACGGAACATATAAAGCAGGGATACCAAAATGCACTAATGGCCCCTGCATATCCAGCATATCATGGCATTTGTTTACTGGTATGTTTCAGGATGGGGTTAAGGAGGAGGAGACACTGGACAGTCTGGTTGACAGTGTGAACAGTCTCATCAGTGTCCTCAAGAATGACTCCCCAATCAAGGCAAAAAAAGGTATTTATTATTCTTTGTTGTAGATATTTCAAGTAGTACAAGCTTGAAGAAATGCTGAGCCAAATTTGTGTGCTTTTTGTTTTTCAAACAAGACTGGTGTTAAAATTATATCTTTGACCTTTGAGGTTCGTTGACCTCATATGGTCTGTACTATAACAAGTGAATGAAATAGAATTCACTCCAATGGCCCCAGAAACCTTTGTGTAATGTTTAATAGTTCTAGCATGGTTCTTTCATAATGATACCAAATAATGTCAAATTTGTAATACAGGAAGAAAAACAATAAGGTCCTATACAGTCTATACCACAGGAACTGGTCACTTTTATTTTTTGCCTTCTATTATTATAATTGTCTATAAAGGACATGAATGGGAAATTTTGGAAAATGCTGGTGTTATTTTTCAGAGGTCAAGCAGACGTTCGAAACAATCTCAATTACATGCACGCTATATACTAACATGTGCGGAAATGAATTTCCTATCCAACAATACCTTTCTTCCTACGATCCCTTGTAAATTCGCTGAGATATCTGAGTTCAAAGTCACCAAAGTGCAATTTGATGCTGCTCGTCGTTTGTTTATGTCCCCAATGTAAACAAATGAATTTTACCGAAAATCAGGTGTCCGATAAGTTCGGCGCAGTATTCCAGCTTCAAATCACAATCAGTTCACTAACATAACGCACCGATACATAAATAAATCCATATTTTATCAGTTTGCATAGTCCGTATCACGAGAAAGTCACACAACAACGAGTATTTCGCCACTTGTTATCGACACTAGCAGACTTTACAAATGAAACCGCCATTTTCAAATGATTTTCGGGGCCGAATGACGTCATAATGCGAATCTAACAGCTATGGTAAGTATTTTTACTTTTTTAATATTATTCTTGAATATATTAGAAAATACGTTTGTGCTTATCCATAACACTATTATAATCAATAATAGTGTTATGGATAAGCACAAGCGTATTTAATAATATATTCAAGAATAATTTTAAAAAGTTTTTTTTTTTACCATAGATCTTAGGTTCGCATTATGACGTCATTCGGCCCCGTAATTCATTTGAAAATGGCGGTTTCATTTGTAAAGTTTGCTAGTGCCGATAACAAGTGGCGAAATACTCGTTGTTATGTGACTTTCTCGTGATACGGACTATGCACACTGATAAAATATGGATTTATTTACGTATCGGTGCTTTACGTTGGTGAATTGATTGTGATTTGAAGCTGGAATACTGCGCCGAACTTAACGGAATTAACGGACACCTGATTTTCGGTAAAATTCATTTGTTTACATTGGGGACATAAACAAACGACGAGCAGCATCAAATTGCACTTTGGTGACTTTGAACTCGGATATCTCAGCGAATTTACAAGGGATCGTAGGAAGAAAGGTATTGTTGGATAGGAAATTAATTTCTGCACATGTTAGTATATAGTGTGCATGTAATTGAGATTGTTTCGAACGTCTGCTTGACCTCTGAAAAAGAACACCAGCATTTTCCAAAATTTCCCATTCATGTCCTTTATAGACAATTATAATAATAGAAGGCAAAAAATAAAAGTGACCAGTTCCTGTGGTCTATACATATAAAAGCATCCTAACTAAACATCCTAACTTTTCACATGTCGTAAAAAAAGATAGAATGTGACAATTTATGGAAATATTTCATGGCAGGTTTGAGGTATGCACTGTGAAATTGAGTAGTACAAAGTCGTCTATTAGCATCATCTTTAATTGTGTGGCAGTATTTTTTGCAATGCTCGCCATTCCCTCCATCTTGATGACAACAAGTTTTAGGATCTCAAGGTCTCAAGATCTCAAGAGCATGTTCTTGATTGTCTTGTTCTTTCGCAACTGGAAAATTCTGTTCTTGTTGTTTAGAAAAATGGACTCTAGAGCTGCGACAGGGGTTGAAATCAAATGCACTCTCCGTATCTGAACTTAAACCAATCCGGGATGGATGCAAAACTGTTGTAACTATATATAATTAAAAATCAAGATACATAGTTTTTTATTCAAAATTGCTTTCAGTAATATACCTATAATAATAATCACTCTATAATATCAAGAGCTACAAATTTTTCGCCTTGAACATTTCCATTTCATTAATTTCGTAGACATCACACCACCATCTCTACCTGAACCTGAACCTCTGTCCAGCCTGTTCAACATACGGTCCACATACACCGTGACTGACCCGGATGATGAGAGACTGAGCTCGACATTCTGGCAGACAACATTCGAGCCAGATGAGCCGGACTTGGTGCCGGCGGATCTGGAGGACATGTGCCGGAAATATTGTAAAGACTTTAATCTGGAGGACGAGATGAAGAAAGCTATAGGATTATCATCGGTTGAGGAACTAACTAAACCAAAAAAACTCAAGTGAGTAGTCAATAAAAACAAAAGGAATGTCCAATCTAAGCATTTGCATTTACTTGTTTACACGCCTGTTGATGGACATTTGTTGATCTACATACATAGTTAAATCTTTTACCATATCATCCCTTATTTGTAAATAGTTTTAACAATATATTTTTACATTACTTTTTAAAAACTTCATTTGTTTCATTTTTCATCTTTTTTTGCACTAATATAACCTCTTTATGTGTCGATGTGCTGTAAAACACCAATCATTCATTCATTCATTCATTCATTCATTCATTCATTCATTCATTCATTCATTCAGTCATTCAGTCATTCATTCAGTCATTCATTCAGTCTGAAAAGTCTATAAAATAGAACTTACCTAACAAAAAAAACTCAAGTGAGTGGTTGAAAAGAGTGTTTTCAGTCTAAGAGTCTCAGGATATAACTTACCAAACCAGAAAAACTCAGTAAGTAGATGAAAACTGCAGTTTCAATCAAAAAAGTCTGTAGGATTATCAACAGAAGGAAATCTTAACTTGCTAAAAGTAAGTACCTTGCATCTGGTATTATTTGCGAGGGTTTTATTTTTTCGCTAATATTCGTGAATTCACTGTCTCACGAATTTATGAACTCGCCAATAACAAACTCCAAGGGGTGTCCGAAAACTCATCCATTCGAAATTAAAAGTCATTTAAATTTTACTAACGACATCATTAGGTTTATTTAGGAGCTTTGAATCCCCGGGTTCAATCCTCTGTGGTGCCACTGAGTTTCGTCTTGGGCAAGACACTTTCCCTTAGCCTACTCCGTCGGATGGGGACGTAAACCGGGCGGTCCCGTGTATCGGTCTATCCTCCGAGCACGTTAAAGAACCATAGGAATCTATTCGATAATAAGAGTAGGGCACAGTTCCCGGATTCCTATGTATTCTTCCCCTCTCTCTGGGGCGGCTCTGAATACATTGACTGTAACAAAAGCTCTGTGAACTTATTTTAACCAGTACTAAGCAAATGCAGATGAAGTGTCTTGCTCAGGGACACAATACATATGGTCATGTTGGTAATCGAACCCATGACTTTTCGATCATTGGTCCAACGCTATACCACTAGACCACAGCGCTCCACAAATGAAGATTAAGGAAATATGACCTTAATGTGGTCCTATGACTTCTGTCGGGTAGTGTATACCAAAAGTGTTTATGAATAAATAGGAAGAAACGGAAAAGTTATACTGAATATTAAATTTAACAAAAAAAAAATACCTTTGAACCTTAAGTTGGGACCTTGACCTTTATACATTGGTAAGATCACCTGACTTCTGTAATGAAGTGAATAAATAAATAATTTGATGAAGAAATTTAAAAATGATACCCAATGTTTAGTTTTTGAGTCAGATGGATGACAGCAGACACCACTCCAGGCGAGGTAACCTCTATGCATCCCCTTTTCTTTTTAAAGGCGACACACATAATCTGGCTGGCATTAATTGTTACATATGTTTAAGAGCTTGTCCTTAAGTGTTGCTTTTGTTTCAGGGACAGAAGAAAATCACAGGAGTTTGTCACATGGAGGGGTCGTGGAATGAGAAGACCGTTTGGTAAGTTATCGTAACACATTCTCACATCTTAAGGTATTAAACAATTTCTCCCATTTTAAGTCGTATGACTAGGGGTTAGAATTGCAACCAGGAACTCGGCCGAGTAGGCTGAGTCTAGTCCCTGTTTGCAATTCTAACCCCTCGGGTGAGATTGTCATATATCACATAGATACTCATGATGGATTCTTATATTCTCCAATATGTACAAACCAGATAATAAATAAATTTGGGGAGGCTCCGTAGATATTTTGCATATTATTTTTTCATTATTTTAACTTTAGATCATCTACTTAAATCCAAAAAGTGAATACCATTTAAAATCAGAAAAAGGATCATATTTTTTGTGTACATTTGTTAAATATTCAAAACCCTTCGCATACACCTTGTTTGTTTATCGTTTAACTTTCAATTCCACTTCAAATATATGCATTTGACATGTTTGATTGGTCAGTCTTTTCTCTCCAGTGGCCCCTATGCGAGGTCGAGGAATCGCTCGAGGTTTGGCGGCCCAGGCTAATAGGCATGACCCATTCAGGTCCCGTCCCCCCAACACGAGCCGTCCACCATCGATGCACGTGGATGATTTCATGAAACTAGAGAAGAGTGGACGGGAACAGTCGCCTGACAACAATACACAAATCAGGAGAGAAAATGTATGTAATAGGAACAAAGTGTGATAAGGTCATCAGTTGTTATGTGTATATGAAGTTTGGGAAGTTTGAGAAATGAAGTAATAGAATTGTGTTATGAAACGGAATTGGGAAACTTCTGAGTAAAATTAGGAAATGAAAGTCAATTTTACTCAGAAGTTTCCTAATTCTAATTCCGTCGCATAACAAAATTCTAATACTTCATTTCTCAAACTTCATAACAACTGATGACCTTATCACACATCGTTTATTGCCTAATTTATAACAGATTTTTGGCCTTTGCTTGACTTAGAATTTTCTACTCTAATATTGTATAATAAACTTCATGTAACTTTTACTTCAAAAGTGTTCATGGATTGTTATTAAATTTGGCATACAGTTCACACATGATGATATGATGTGACTCTACATCAAAGGTTTTCGATTCTACATTTTTTCACATTACAAAATTATCTAGTATTAAAGACATTTAATATTACTGATTTTCCCCATTCACATTGGTTATATCAAACGAAGCAGAGGGTATTCATCACCTTCAGTGATAGTATTAATTTAATTTCACTTCACTTCATAATCCAAATTTTGACCTTGACCTTTTGATGGTAGTAAAATAAGTCCATGATCTTTATAATTATATGCAAGGTTTAATGAAAAATTAAATGTAGTTTTTTTGGACTGATCCACATACACGTGCATGAATGGACACTTACTTTATCGCTCTCTGGATGAGGCTGGGGAACAAAGTCTTAAAGTGGTTGAAGAGAGAGAATTCATATTTTGCTAAAAATTTACAGACTGAAGCTGTTATTATCTTCTGCATAATTAACATCATGTCTCAAAACCAGCAAATCAGCTTTAGGACACATTCTTCTTTTGCAGGACTTTTCACGCGGTGGTCGTGGAGGTCGAGGGTTTGATCGTGGAAGGGGTTTTGATCGAGGTCGAGGCAGGTTCTTCACTCCGCCTGGCAGCTTCAGAAGGGATGGTCAGTGTCGCAGTTATATTGCTGTATTTGTCAATATTACACAAAATACCATCCTGTTTTAAGATTGGATATCCGTAAATAAGAATTACGTGTTAAGATGCTTATAGTAAACTATTAAATCAAGACTTTAGAACAATTATCATTTAGTCATTTTAATATTTAAAGGAAATTTGTGCGCATGTACTTTAATGATTATTCTCCAAACAATATATATCAACCAGGTTGGATTCAGAAGTGATATCGCTGTATGTTTGTATAAAAATACAGAAGTATATCATATTTCCGTGGCCGTGATAGTAAAGCCACTCTATCTAAAACATTCTCGCCTCTCAACGCTGCAGGTTTGAATCCCACTGGGGGCTCGACTTGTCAAGTGAGAAAGTATTGATTCTTACGGATGACGAGAGGTGTACAGTACTGGTTCTACCCAGGAAAAATGGAGTTTTCTGCCTCTACCACACAAAATTGACCGTAATATATGATCTTACATGTGCTAAAACTGAGGTAAAACACAATTCAAACAAACACAGGTTATATTAAAAAGTGATAAGAATGTCTGTAAACTACAAAAGTATATCATATTTCCTCAGTGCATTCTAATTACTTGTCTTTATAAACTACATTTTCAGTGAGTTCCCGCGGAGGTAGAGATGGGGACACTTCCGTATACAGTAATCGCTCCAGACCACCATTCGCAAGTCCAAGATCATTTAGCAGTAGAGGGGGGTGAGTCTAATAATTGTCCATTCATCCGAGTAATCCGAATAGCGCAGTTGTTAGCAAACTCGCTTTTTAACTTTTGATTCCCTGTCCCGACGAAGTGAAAGGGTACGGCGGTTGCCCTTTTGAACATGTGAGTTTTTCTTGATTTCAAAAAAGCTAAGCTGACTATTATCATCCGTGCCATCTTGAGTGACTTGTAGAAGCTGTGAAGCTTGTTTTATTATCAGGGCTGGCGTGGCGCAGCCGGTAGCGCGGCGGATTTGTAACCGGAGGCCCCGGGTTCAATCCTCTGTGGTGCCACTGAGTTCCTTCGGTGTGTTCTTGGGCAAGACACTTTCCCTTAGCCTCGTCCGTCGGATGGGGACGTAAACCGGGCGGTCCCGTGTATCGGTCTATCCTCCGAGCACGTTAAAGAACCATAAGAATCTATTCGATAATAAGAGTTGGGCAGTTTCCCGGATTCCTATGTATCCTTCCACTCTCTCTGGGGTGGCTCTAAATAACCTATACTGTGGTTGATGAGCTGTTAAACAACATTCAATTGAATTGTTTTATTATCGATGTAAAACAAAGTTTCTTAGTACCTAACATGGTATGCCAAGCCAGCTTATTTCTTGGAACTTTGTCCACCAGGAGTTTATAAAATCAACTGTCCTTTGAATCAGCTCGCCCGTTTTCAAAGAAATTTGGCCATAAGGTATCTCAATAACCATAAGATTCTTTGATTATGAAATCATTTCATTTAATGAAATAGTTACAATAACTATTATTTGCCCCGCCATCTGTCTCATAATGGAGGTTAGAGGCCATCCTTTATAAATGTGCAGAATATTGCAGTAGGTTAGGAAAAAAAACTTGAGACAAACAAATACAAAATCTATACAAAGCCTATTTCCCTAAAATAACTTACTTTGTACGGAGTTAATATCGTTGGTGTACAGGGGTACAGGGGATAAAAAGGGATCTCTCTTAAAGGAACAAAGGGCATTTGATTTTCCTTACAATAATGGAATAGCCAAAATATGCAAAAACAGTTTGCTCTTAACTTTAAATAATTTGGGATGTACGTAATCTGCCTATAGCTATATGCAAATCATTATTACAAATATTCAAAGTTAAGAGCAAACTGTTTTGGCATATTTTGGCTATTCCATTAAACATACATGGAACCTCAGGAAGGCACATTTGAAAATTAACACCCATCCATAGATGCAAAGTTGAGTTTAAAAGAACAAAATTTATGAAAATAGGGTTCACCAGTAGATGTTTATTGAATTGCTTAATTGTTTAAGCCTATCAAATAATATAAACGAAGAACATTGAAGTCTTCAAATTCGATTTCCTTTTATTTAAATATATGCGAAATGGTTTATATTCAAAATGATACTCATTACTGGATTAATAAATTGTGGCGCTAATTTTAATTAAGAAATAATAAATATGTACCTGTGTTTTATCGGTGAATAAAATACAGTTAGGAGTTCGGATGCATAGTAATTAAATCACGAGTGTTAGCACGAGTTATTTAATTTATTTACTCGCATCCTAACGACTAACTTATTTTATTCACCGATAAAATACAGGTACGTATTTATTATTTTGATTCTAACACAACAATAACCCCATTGTTTACACTATTGTTGGGGCACTATATATTATCTCAGAGGTCAAGGTAATCAGGCTGCTATGTTTACAGGCTGTTCCATTGGGCGCCCCGTATGCAAAGTTCTGCGTTTCAGTACACTAGCTTACATCATATAGCTTGCGCTGTATGACGTCAAACGTTCTCAGCTTGTTCAAGATGCTTATTAATGTTATATGTACTGATGTATATGATGGGTTTATATCGGGTGGGTGCACGGTTTAGGAGCATGGCAAGTTTGTTGTAATTAACATTTCATTAAAATTACTGTTGAGTTTGTCTTAGTGACGTATATTTACCAAGTGACGTCATGTAACGTGACGCTTCCAACGGATGAAATATACGCGGGGAATTAATGTAACAGCTGTGTTTTATCGTAGAATAACATATAGCTGTCTCTCTTCTTTGTGTATATGAAAGACTGCGGAGGTCATGTTAGAATGCTTGATAAATATTTCAAGATTGCAGTATGTCCCTTTAAACTAACTCGGGTAATGGAAATATTAAGCAGGTTTCGTTTACGTCACACTGTTGGTTGAATTGATGTATTCTCCATTTTAGGCATGATAGACAAATGTCTGGTGATAGAAGAGACAGTAGTAGGGGTGGCAGGTTTGAGCCCCGGGGACGAGGAGCATGGAGAGGGACCTGGACCGGGGGGCCCAGGTTCAAGGATGAAAGGTAAACAAGGATAGCACACCAAAATTACTAACACTTATTGAACGACAGTATAAATATAATTAAAAAGATTCAAATTGAACAGAGTGGTTAAACTTCGTATCTCAATGCTGCGGGCTCGAATTCCACTAGGAGCTCAACTTGGCAAGCGAGAAAGTGTCTATTCTTACGGATGGTGGGAGGTATAGAGTACTGGTTCTACACAGGAAAATGGGGTGGTCTGCCTTTACCAAAACAAATCGACCATGCTAAAAATGATGTAAAATACCATTCAAAACTTAAAACAAAATTGTTTTCAGAGATGACTGGATACATCGTTGAAAAAAGCGTTCTTTTGGTCCTAAAGTCCTATTTTACATGCTAGCTCTATTGATTGAAGAGCATGAACGCTTATGCCACACTATGACATCGTTGTTTTTGTCTTTAAACCTTTTGTTGAAACTCATCGATATTGCTGGGGTGATTTTCATAAAACTTGGAATTTCCTTTCAATGTTTTGTTAAATTCAAAAATGATATAACCAGTTTAAAACAATACTTGCACCATAACCCGGTGGGGGTTCGAATCCCACTGGGAGCTCGACTTGTGAGGAAGTTCTTACGGATGGCGGGAGGTGTACAGTACTGGTTCTACCCAGAAAAAGTGGGTGGTCTGCCTCCACCACAAAAAATCAACCGTCATATATGTGTTGAAAATGACGTAAAACACCATACAAACAAAACAAACAAACAGGCACCATCATTTTTAATAATTGACTATTTCATTGTTCATTTTCATCATTTTTCGGGCACAATACTATTTGTGTTGACTTGTGGTAAAAACATAAATTGATTCATTCATTGCATGCACTATTATAAATACATATGTACACTGTGCTTTGTAGATTCCAGAGTGGTGGCATGGGGTTCCGAGGTGGCCGCAGTGATCCAAACAGACATCAGCGATCATTTACCAAATAAACGAGTGGCAGACCCACATGTGACAATTAAATCTGCATACAGGCATATTGGACAGTGTGATCTGACACATAGTTGCAGTTTGCTGCCTACCTTTAGACATTTCATTCTCCAAAAACACTTACGTTGTAGGAGATTTTGAAATGAAAGGAGTGAGAGTGCATTAAAGAAGGACTTTAGTCAAGGATTTTAACTATAAAGAGATTGAAAGTAAAAAGAGTTGGAGGATTATTTTATTTGCCAAAAACATGGAATTTCATCATAACATTTGTGCTTTACCATTTAAGAAACATTGCTATTCAACTACAAATTATTAAAAACATCGAGAATTGTGATGAACATTTTACTGGCACTGTATGATTACGGTAGTTTTAAGCTTGGTTCACGCTAGTCTATTGTTTGTGTACTTATTGAAAGTAACTAACTTGCCAAACAATGGCAAAATTACACTACTACTTTATTAAAACTCTATCCAGGTCGTGTAATAATGTAATAGCCGATTTTGTTTTTAAAGTATAGGTTTATTCATGGGTTATAAAGTACCCGTGATTGAATATGCGTTTCAATGAATTATTAGTTGGTAACTCTTAATTCGACGCTATAATTTTGGGGTTTGGCCTGACTAGTTAACAGGTTAAAGCCATTTACATAGTGTCTACAGAGTTTGGATTCTCAAAATATGTAAGTTACGGTATATATAAAAATGATATATACCTCATTGTTAGTAGGTTTAGAAACGGTGTATATTTGTTGTACAATTTGCGTGTTGATGGCGGGATATGGACTTTAGGCTTTGTTCGCAACTAGTCTATCATTTGTGCACTTACTTAGCATCAGTATTAAATCCGCACTGTGTTTATTTTCAACCTTTACAGAGTCTGAGAGATAATACAGATTTTTTGTCCACTATTAATTTTACTTTCAAATTTGCATTAAATCAACCTAGGCACAATATCTGTGCTATAAATAAACCACTGGCACTGCACACTACCTATGTTATGCTTAGTGCAGCGTAATAGTACATCAGTTTACGCATCAGGTATTAAAACTATTTGACATACCGGTAGCTTGTAAATCTATTCAATTGATTAGATGGCGTAATCTCTAAGTTGTAAATCCAAAACATGGACACTCTTACATAAACGGTTTCTTTTTAATACTGTGTTTTTAGTAAGCCAATTATGCATTTAACAGTAAAAAAAAGAACATACTGTCCTAATACTATTGCTTTAGTACCTGTATTACCGGTCAGACTCGCGACTTATGAGATTGTTGCCTTGATGATCAATATAGCAGAATTTATCCTGAATAAAGTACATAAATCGTAATTATTTTTAGGAGATGTGAATTAATGCGCATACTTGTTGTATGTGACATTGATGCTAAATATATCAGAAATAAACTGAAAACAAACTAAACTTGTGTTTTTTGTGTTCTGTACGATCAAACCTGGTCAAGAGACCACCTGCTTTAAGAAACCACAATTTCAGTCCCCACTTCTATTGTTTTAAAATGGACCAACCGTGTTAAAAGACCAATTTTTCTCTACCCTTTTATAGTGGTCTTATAAAACACGTTTGAATAATATGTTTACCTGAACTATTTTAAATCAAATTACCTTAATGGAAATATGAATTACACAGTTCACGGTAAGTCAATGAGTTAAACTTCCAAGAAATAATTTGGACTTCTGTTACTGCATTTTTTAGCCCCGTGTGGTTCCCAGGTGCCCCCGTTTGGTCACGGGGCAAAGAATAGGGCCACTGCAGATCCCTTTGGAGGGGTAGGCAGAGGCGTAGAATCCCCCCAAATTCATGTTCATTTTATCATTTTTTGTTCATGTTCATTAAAGGTCTTCATCATGATCCCTGCATTGTTTCAGGTGCTATCTCGCTCGCATCAAAAGAGCAGTGGCAGAAAAACAATAAACGTGGCTCCAGCGTAAATGGAGTTTCTACGATAGAATTTGCAGCAACTCTGCAGTTCAGGGTGAGAAGGTTCTAGGCCCATTTTCCATATTTTATCTGGATGTACATGGAAGATGAGCCTGGCATGTTCATGCCTGTTAGGCGCCATATAACCTTTTCATGTGTTGGTGCGCCTTAAAACCCCAATTCAATTGTTACTGCATTTGCGCTTCGCTTTGGTACCTTGTCAGGGGGCTGTGTATAGTGTTGCCCTAACGTATCAGTTACTAAGCCTGAACAAACATGATTATGTCTAGAATTTCTGGTGGGGTTTATAGGTATATCCGGTTTTCCATGTAGGTTCAGATATCGTAGGTGAACTTTATTATTGAAAACACATTTTGTATAGAAACTAACAGAGTCCTCAAATGCCAAATTGTCGGAACCAATCAGATTTATTCCGTAGTAGTTCCATATAATATTTTTTTAAATATCTTAAAATTGTATGGTTTAAAAAATGTTGCCTTATATAACGCTCGAACCCTGAACCTTCGGTTCAGTAGACACATAGTAGATGACGCTCTTACCGACTGTGCCAATGGCGCAGTTGGTTTGTTGCAGTACTAAATAGTATATAACAAATGCCACGATCTGCAATCTGATTGGTTCCGATAATTTGGCATGTGAACGATCTAATTTTCATTGAGTTGCATGTGCCGAACATTCAGCGAGGGTTTGGTGGAAAACTACTGTATCTAGTTCTTTATTGTTTTCCACCACTTTGTCACAGTGAATGTTGTTTGTATCTACACCATATGGTGAATCAATCGTGACCTGGAGTGCTCAAGCCTATTTCTGACATTTTATACAAACTTGTATCTAAAGTGGGCAATGTCTTGTGATGTTAAGCAACCTGTCAATTAATACATATGTACTAGAAAATGTTGCCTAGAAGTCAGTCTAGACATAATGCCGTGCCATTGATATCTTTTCTCCTCTTGGTACACTGGTGGAGTGACTATAATCCTTAGTACAACAACATCCTAAACTGAATAATGCTTTTGTTATGGGCATATTGGTTGGCACATGTCGGTAGGTCAGTCGGTTCCATTTTTGGTTTCCGCTCAATAAGTTTCCTTTAACTCCCAATAAGTAACCACCACAAGATGTGGCTCATGGAAAGGAAGCTTGAGATTGTTATTCAGGTCATTCAGTCAAAGGTCAAGGTCACTGATACAAAATGAAATAAAAAACAGTTTCCGCTTAACAACTAGGGGATTCCCTTAAGATGGGTCATTTTGTCAAAGGTCACCGTTAGTATAAATAGAAATTTGGTTTCCGCTGAATTAGTTTCCCTCGACGGATTTTAACAAAACTTCACCACAAGGTGCGGCTCATGGGAAGGATGCTTTGGATTGTTATTCGGATTTTTTGGTCAAGGTAACCATTACTATAAATAGTGTTTTCCACTCATTTACTTTAGTTTCGTTTGAGAGATTTTTATGAAATGTAACCACAAAGTGCAGCTCACGGAAAGGAAGCTTGTGATTGTTATTCGGGTCATTTAGTCAAAGGTCAATGTCAACATTACTATAACTAGAACATTTATTTCCGCTAGATAACTTGAGTTTTCCTTGAGGGATTTTTATGAAAACAAGGTGTGACTCGTGGAAATGAAGCTTGGGATTGTTATTCGGGTAATTTGTTATTCGGGTAATAATCTCAAATATCAGTCACCATAACTAACAAGAGGCCGAGGGCATGCATCGGTCTACTGGCTATATGGTGTGGGGGTGGGGGGGGAGGGGCATAGAAGGATTGTGTGTCAGATATGGCAGTATCAAAGTAGTTTTTTAGCTCGACTGATCAGAGATCAGTAGAGCTTATGCCGTGGTGCGGCGTCCGTCTTCCGTCTGTCCGTAAACCTTTTTTTTGTAGCGACTACTCCTCTGAAACTACTGAATGGATTTTCATGAAACTTTACAGAAATGTTGCCCATGAAGTCTTGTTGATCCTAGCAAAAATTCATGTTGATGTGAAATCCAAGATGGCCACCAGATCTAAAAATAGGTTTTTAAAAAACAAGTTTGTAGCGACTACTTCTTGAAAACTATAAGTGATATTGATATGGGACTTCTTCTAAAAGGATCAGCATGACATGATGTTGGTCCTTGTCGAAAATCGTTTTGATTCGACGTTAAACATGGGTGCCAGCGGCCATCTTTGTTTACATAGAGTTATATAATGAAAACTTGTAGCGACTACTCCTCTGAAACTACTTGACGGATTTTCATGAAACTTCACAGGAATGTTGCTCTTGATGTCTAATTGATCCTAGCAAAATTTCAGGTCGGCCGGAAATTCAAGATGGCCGCCACGGCTAAAAGAACTGTAGCGACTACTTCCTGAAATCAAAATCAATCAGTAGAGCTTCAAGGTCATTGACCTCTTGTTATAAAGTGTCGTCTATTAATACCATGATATAGGGGGAGGGATGTATTTGGCTCAAGTTTGGCTAGCTTTAAAACAAATAAAACTTTCGTTAATATAAACACTCAAACCAAGTTTGACACGTGACCCAGGGGCGGGGCCAAATTTAACCCCAGGGTCACCATTTGAACAAACTTGGTAAGGGACCATAAGCTGAGAGTAAATACAAACTATATTAAACTGTTGGCTCTTGTAATTTCAGAGAAGAAGAGTTTTTAAGTATGTCCCTATATAAGTCTTATGTAAAACATGTGACCCCGGCTACAAGGCCAAATTTGACTCCAAGGTCACCATGTGAACAAACTTGGTAGAGGACCATAAGCTGATGGTAAATACAAAATATTAAACCTCTGGCTCTTGTAGTTTCAGAGATGTTTTAAGTTTTCCCTATGTAAAACATGTGACCCCTGGGGTGGTGCCAAATTTGACTCCATGGTCACCATTCAAACAAACTTGGTAGAGGACCATAAGCTGATAATAAATACAAAATATTAAACCTTTAGCTTTTGTAGTTTCAGAGAAGAAGATCTTTTAAATTTGTCTCTATCAGTCTGTAAAACTGACCCCTGCGGCGGGGCCAAATTTGTCCCCAGGGTCACCATTTGAACAAACTTGGTATGGTAAAGGACAATAAGCTAATGGTAAATACAAAATATTAAACATTTGGCTCTTGTAGTTTCAGAGAAGAAGAGTTTTGAAGTTTATCCCTATGTAAGTCTTTGTAAAACATGTGACCCCGGGGACAGGGCCAAATTTGACTCCAGGGTCACCATTTGAACAAACTTGGTAGAGGACCATACGCTGATGGTAAATACAAAATATTAAACCTGGCTCTTGTAGTTTCAGAGAAGAAGATTTTATAAGTTTTTCCCCATGTAACTATGTAAAACATGTGACTACGGGATTCAAACTTGGTAGAGGACCATAAGCTGACAATAAATACAAAATATTAAACCTTTTGCTCTCCTAGTTTCAGAGAAGAAGATTTTTGAAGTTTTTCGCTATATCAATCTATGTAAAACTGTGACCCCTGGGGCGGGGCCGAATTTGACCCCAGGGTCACCGTTTGAACAAACTTGGGAGGAGGACAATATGCTGATGGTAAATACAAAATATTAAACCTTTGGCTCTTATAGTTTCAGAGAAGTAGATTTTTGAAGTGCTTCCCATAATCAGTCTATGTAAAACTGTGACCCCTGGGATGGGGCCGAATTTGACCCCAGGGTCACCTTTTGAACAAACCTGGTAGAGGATCCATAAGTTGATAACAGATAAAAAAATATTAAACCTTTAGCTCTTGTAATTTCAGAGAAGATCTTTGAAGTTCTTCCCTATAACTCTATGTAAAACTGATGCGATATGGGCCCTTAAGCTCCCAATTAAAGTAAAATTGAACCCATGAACCAAGGTTTCTTGTGAGAAAAAGAAAAAAGTCTCCAGTGAGATTTGAGCCCACGACCCCTGGGGTTTCCAGTGTACATTCAATTACCAAATATTGAAAAAGGGCCATAACTCCGGTGTTACTAGTTCGATCTGGCTGGTTTTCAAATTTATCCGAGCTTTCATTGATATCAACAATCAGGCCAAGTTTGGGATAGCTCGAATACAGAATGAAGGCGCTAGAATGTTCATAAGGCTGAAAATGGCATTTTTCAATAATTCAAGGTGACATAACGCTGTTGTTCCTGGTCCGATATAGCTGGTTTTCGAACTTGTCTAAGCTTTCATCAATATCAACAAGCTGGTCAAGTTTGGTAAAGATCAAATACAAAATAAAGGTGCTATGGTGTTCACAAGGCAGAATATGGCATTTTTCAGCAAAACAAAGGCCATAACTCTGGTATTACTGGTCCGATTTGGCTGATTTTCGACCTTGTCCGAGCTTTCACCAATATTAACAATCTTTTCACCAATATTAACAATCTGGTAAAGTGTGGTAAAGATCGGATTTAAAAATGAAGGCCATATCGTCTTAACGAGGCAAAATATAGCGTTTTTAATTAAATCCATTGCCATAACTCCGGTATTAACGGTCAGATTTGGCCAATTGATATTAACAATCTGGTAAAGTTTGGTAAAATGAGCCCTATCGTCTTAACGAGCCAAAAGTTAACGACGGACAACGGACGACTCGTCATCCCATAACGGCCGGTAGAACTAAAAATAGAAAATTGGTTCTGCTTCAACACAAGGTGCTACTCATGGAAAGGAAGCTTTGGATTTTTATTTGGGTCATTTGGTCAAGGTCATAATGACAAAAATCGAAAATTGGTTTCCGCTCAGTAACTATTTTCCCTTGAGGCATTTTTACGACACTTCACGACACAGTGCGGCACATGGAACGGAAACTTTGGGATTGTTATTAGGGTCATTTGGTCAAAAGGTCACCATTACTATAAATAGAAAATAGATTTTGTTTACACTGGAGTTATAGCCCTTTGAGGGGGCATACTTGCACGGTATTATTGCAGAGAGTATCCATGTGAAATGTTGTTAAAATGTATCTAAGCGGTTTCACAGGAGAAATGGCTAAGACTGACAGTCGGAAGGACAAGCAAATGATGTGTGAAATGTCGACATTCAAGTCTGCATAGCATTAAGGCGCTAGCGTTTAAGTCTCGTTTTATAAATCAGATATGTCCATTCAGTATCTCAGCCATGAATATAGGTAATTCAAAAGTTTATTAATAAACATTGAAAAAAAAAAATAACAGCAAATATTTAAACAGGAGACAATGATTGAGATATAACAACAGCTTTGTTTTGTTTTTATAAGAGGTTATTCTGTTATTGAAATCATTGACATTATTAATTTATGCAATATGAGTGTATACTGAGACGGTTATTGTGAGTTATGTTAATTAAATATTGATTTATATTATCAGTCCATCTGAACTGAGATTATGAGTCCTGGGATACTGCATTAACGTTTCTGTTATCTTAATTATCTAAAACGATAAGATAAATCGGCACAAGGTTATACTCTACAGGTCAATATACATGCATGTGTATTGGCTAACAGTGTTGACCTGTCGATATCACTCTGCATATGTAATGGCTAACAGTGTTGACCTGTCTATATCACCCTGCATATGTAATGGCTAACAGTGTTGACCTGTCGATATCACCCTGCATATGTATTCTAATATGCCAATTTCCACCTAGATAACAAGCAGTACCGACATAAAAGTAGTATTAACTTAATTATATTGGTTTTACAATGACAATGTCCACCCATTAAATAGTTAGTACAGATATTATTATATTGGTTTCACATTGACAATGTCCACCCAGTAAATAATTAGTACTGACATAATTATATTTGTTTTACAATGACAATGTCCACCCATTAAATAGTTAGTACAGATATTATTATATTTGTTTTACAATGACAATGTCCACCCATTAAATAGTTAGTACAGACATAATTATATTGGTTTTACAAAGAAAATGTCCACCCATTAAATAGTTAGTACAGACATTATTATATTGGTTTTACAATGACAATGTCCACCCATTAAATAGTTACTACAGACATAATTATATTAGTTTTACAATGACAATGTCCACCCATTAAATAGTTACTACAGACATAATTATGCCCCCCTACCCGAAGTGGGGGGGGGGGGGGGGGGGGGGGGGGGGGCATATGGCTTCGCACAGGCTGTCGGTCGGTCCATAATCTTCTTATCTTTGCGAGAACTCAAGAACAGCTGGCACGACAAACTCGAAACTTGCCAGGAATGTTTGTGTCATGGGGTAGTTGTGCACCTCCCCTTTTGGGTAGATTCGCATAAGAAATGTGGTTGCCAGGGAAACAAAATATATAAAAAAATGTCGGTCGGTCGGTCGGTCGGTCGGTCGGTCGGTCGGTCCACTTTGTCTTTGTGATAACTCAAGAACGGCTGGCACTACAAACTCGAAACTTGGCAGGAATGTTTGTGTCATGGTGTAGCTGTGCACCTCCCCTTTTGGGTAGATTCGCTTAAGAAATGTGGTTGGCATGGTAACAAAACATGTAAAAAAACACTGAAAATCGCCTGTCTTCGCGCTAACTCAAAAACAGCTTGAACTACAAACTCGAAACTCGGCAGGAATGTTTGTGTCATGGTCTAGTTGTGCACCTCCCCTTGGGTAGATTCGCATAAGAAATGTGGTGGCTATGGTAACAAAACGTGTAAAAATCACTAACAATTGCTTATCTTCGCGATAACTCAAGAACAACTGGCACTACAAACTCGAAAATTTGCAGGAATGTTTGTATCATGGTCGTTGAAGGGGGGCATATATGTTTTACAAACATCTCTTGTATTGTTTTTTTGCAGTGACAATGTCTACCCAGTAAATAGTTAGTACTGACATAATTATATTAGTTTTGCAATGACAGTGTCCACCCAGTAAATAGATAGTACTGTGATAATTATATTAGTTTAACAATGACAATGTCAACCCATTAAATAGTTTGTACAGACATAATATATATTGGTTTAACAGTAACAATGTCCAACCAGGAAATAGTACTGACAAAAAGTATATGTGTTTTATAATGACAGTATCCAAAGGTAGTACTGACATAATAAGACATAGTTATAGTACTTTTACAATGTCCAACAGTAACTAGATCGTATATTGGTTTTACATTGACAATGTCCTACCAGCAAATAGTTAGTACTGACATAATTATATTGGTTTTACTGGAAATGTTTAACCGGTAATTATATAGTACTGAAATAAATATATAGATATAACAATGACAATATCTAACCAATAAAAAGATAGCATTGACATAATAAGACTGTATTGACATAGTTTATTAGTTTTACAATAACAATGTCCAACCAGTAACTAGATAGTACTGACATAAATATATAGCTATTATAATGGCGAGCCAGTTTAAGATTGTCAAGCAATACACCCAGTTTGAAGACAAACCACGTTATCTTACCTGCATGTCTGTCAGTGTAAGGATTAATCAGTATCGTTTACATTCATCATGAGCAAAGTAAGTATTAATGCTTTCTTTCAATCGTGTTTTCATTAATTTAACGTCATTTATTATGAATCTGTGTGTATTAATGCATCAAAAACAATAGATTCACGTTGAGTTTGCAATAATTACGAAATTATTCGCATTTTTATGTTTTGTGTTAATGCGATATAAAACACTGACAATAAAAGGCTGTAGTAAATACTGAAAAGGTGGTCCATTGGAAGTGACAACCCTAAACAAGAAACAAAAGTAGCAGACTATGTTTTATTGAGTCTGTTCATGGGAGGTAATATAAGGTGCAATGCCTCCTCCTAGCACTGGCTTAAGCGGTATTCTACTTTAAAGCCATACAGATATTCATGATCCCAATAACGCGCATTGGTGGGAATGATAATGATAAAACGTGCAATAGAGACAACTATTGTCAGCGTCTGTTCATGCATTGGAATAGTCATTTACTATTGAGATAAAGTGGGTGCTTGCTCACTAGCTCCACCTTCTTGAAAAATGAAGTTTGTTCGAGATAAAGCGCTTTTTCTTTCAACAGCACGTATCAAGTGATATTTTAAATAATTGCAGATAAGTAGCTTCAGGCTTGAAGGGCTGGTCCCTGCCACGTTTACACCTATGACTCCAGATGGGTATGTTATTTTAGTCATTTCCCACCAACTTTCAATATTTTCCTTCACATGTTACAAATCATATGTTTCTATAAACTATTATCTTGCTTCAATACAATGCATACTCGTGAAACAGTTGCTGGCAAGAAGTACATAAACTGTGTCTTTGAAACCCAAATCCAAAAACATCTAATTGCATTTGCAATCAACAATTTTTGTCTCAACTAAGGTAAACAAATAAATAATAACAATAATAATAATACTGATAATAAAGATATATAACTTGTTAAGGTACCTATTCACTACAACAAGTGTCAAAACAAATGATTAATATTTGTGTGTATTGTTTGGGGCGCTTGTTTCAGCCAAAGGTTTTTTGGACATTTAAGATAAAATTAATCTACTACCTATATAAGTTATAAATCAGTGGAACAGACATTTTTAGTGGTAAATAAAAATACTTTACTTTTCAAAATCGGTTGAGAAATAAAAATTTCATGTGCGAAAGTTGATTTTGATGGGTCATTTTCAATGCAAAATTCTGCTGCATGAAAAATTCGAAAAATATATATTTTTAGATTTTTTATTCAAAAATAGTTTTAAATTGTTGGATATTAGTAAATTAAGACACCCTGAAAGTTTAATAACCAAATATCAAGTTTTACTGAAGTTATTTGACATTTTGTAATTTTCTGCTGTCCCACCAACAAGGAATTTACATAGGAAAAGCCCCATCAAAAAATCATTTTGGCTGTAAAATATTTATTTCTCGACTGATTTTCAAAAGTAAAGTAGTTTTATTTACCACTAAAAATGCCAGTTCTAATGATATATAACTGATGTACGTATTATTTAAATTGCTCGAGTTACTGCAGAAAAACCTTGGGCTGAAACAAGCGCCCCAAACAATAATACATTTTAATCGACTTTGGTCTGGTATGCTTTATTTAGGATGTATTTAGCAATTATTATGAAAGTCATAACTTCTATAGTTTTAAAATAATTTTACAGATTTTATGACTACAAAATCACAGATTCTATTCCTGTAAAAAAATAATTAAATGTTAGCATTTATTGTTTGTTGCTTATTGATAGAATGCGTCATTGTGCTATTGTGTTTCAGGGAAGTGGACTATGATAAGATAGAACCATATTGCCAACATCTGGCTGACAATGGAATAACACAGATCTATAGTTTGTAACATTTGCTCTTTCTTTCCACAATATTGACATCATAGTATTGCTGCATGTTGTTCACGAATAACTATCATATGTAAGAGAGCTACTTTTAAAAGTGCAAATTCAGTAACGCTATTTTGAAATAGTACAGTTCATGATCTGTTAATAAGGTGTGTTAACGGAAGCTGTGTTGTAACTATGAATGATCTTGAATGCAGGCACTTGTACTCGTATACCGGTACAAACAAAACGCGGTAATTGTCGAGCACATGACAGAGAATTTTATGTTCTACAAGCAATGGTCACCGTTTATATTATATTTTTTAATTTAGCATTTACCATAGGTTTTGAGCATCTCCGTGGCCGAGTGGTTAACGACGTTGCGTTGTAAACTTTCTCGCCTCTCACAGCTGCGGGTTGGAATCCCACTGGGAGCCCGACTTGTAAGTGAGGAAGTGTCGATTTTTACGGACGGCGGGAGGTGTACAGTACTGGTTCCACCCAGGATCACCACAAAATCATCGACTTTCCTATATAACCTGACATGTGTTGAAAATGACGTAAAACATACAAACAAAATACAAAAGATCTTATGAACCATGAGGATTCACAACAAAGTCGAACAGGAAATGTAGTATTCACAGAACTAGTTCGTCTAAAAACAAACAATATACAAAACATATATATGAGGTTGACAACAGACAAATGCAAAAATTGAATGTTGTAAATACAAAAGTACTATTTAAAAGCAACAACGTATGCAATTGGTAAATAATACGGAAAAACTAACATTTCAAGAAATAATTAAATGCAAAATGTGTGTTGTTTTATTATTATTTATATTGTACTTTCTTTAATATATTTCACCGCATAAGGTGACAGGCATTTAAGTCACAATTAACTTTATTTCACCTTTTTCACACGTAATTCTTCAAAAAACGTAACATTATTTCGTTTAATGACAAGAGCTGTCGGAGGCAAACGGGCTCTACCATCTACGTCTTGTTCATAAACGTAAACAGTGTCACATTTCAGAGTGGTGTTGTGTTTTTACCATGTTTGGTATTTCTCAGTTTTGGTTTAAACATAGGTTGTTTTTCATTAGTTTTACAACATGATATGTGTACACGAAAGTGGAAGCATTATTAGAACGATAGTTATATACTTACACTATGCATAGCAGTGACTGTTCACACTTTGGTGGCATAATAAACAGCAGTATAATAAAATGACATAACAATACGTACTCAATAAGTATTCATGAACATGTCCCAGTTGTGTTAATCACAATGTCATGTATTTGCGATAATGTGTAAAGAATTCCACTTAATACATTCTTTATGGGGTTACTGGGGTGGGGTGGAGATATGGCAGATATACATATGTATAGAAAAGTGATTTTAACTCGTATTTCTTATTGTGGCAACCCTTTGTTTCAGTCAATGGAACGACGGGAGAAGGGTTTTCGCTAACTCTCGAAGAACGCGAAAAGATAGTAGAGAAATGGATAGAAGTCGGTAAAAAAGAGGTCAGTGACTAAACAAGTATTGAATACAATAACCATAAGAGCTTCAGTCAATATAAATATATGTACACGACAGCAGAGTTCTTAAATTACTTTTATATATTAAAAGTATAAGTATATCAGGTTTACGATAATGAATTCTGTTAAGGTGTTTCGAAATTAATGGTAATTTATGATGGAGTAGTGTTAGGTTAAACAAATGAATGTTAAAGTCCTCAACTCGATATTGTTTAGAAACATAAACCACATTAGTAGTTTCTTGCGGAACATCCCGTCTAACTGCGGATAATTAACAATGTCAGAATTAAAAGCTTCTCTATTTTTATAGATTTTGCTTAGTGTTTCTCCATTTTCATTCGAGAGATGTAAATCGAGAAATATTAGCTTTATTCAGTATAGATATTATTACCCATAGTAGAACAGAGAGGTTGTCAACGTTCAACATATCACCCAGACACCGAGAGGTGCTGTTAAAAGCTTCGGTGACACCTGTCTGGGTATCTGGTGAAATACTCGGCGTAAAATCTCTTTCATAGCAATACAAAAACAAATCTGCGACAAGAGGTACATAGTCCGTTCCATTGTGATATCAATAATTCGTCTAAAATTCTGAGGAAAACATTATTTTCACAAACTTATTGGCAAACCACAGTGTGTAAGTGTCTAAACAGTCAAGAGTGTCGTGTACTTGTTGTTGTTTTTTGTAACAATTTCGCAACTGGCCTTTCTTGGTCATGATCCATCCTTTAATTTTAGTCCATTTTTAAAATAGTTTATGTTGTGTGTCATACATATTTTGTGTTGTGTTTTTGTGGGTTGTTTTTGTATTTATTTCAGACATATCACAATGGCTAATTACATTTGACTATACAAAGTCTGAGGATTTTCATTTTATTTGTTTTTAGTAAAGAATAACATCCGTTCACTTTTTCAATTTTACATTTAACGCAGCCAATCATCGAGTATTTTACACTTGTTTCGCTTCTGAAGAAGGTGCGAGACAGCTGTATCACTGTGCTGCTGGCTCGGTGACGATTACTGCTGCTGGCTCGGTGACGATGACTGCGATGATGGTGCCAACATTGACGTTATTGTTTCGCGTTAAAGCTCTGTAACATAATACTATCGTCAACCTCTCTTATTCAAATGTGTTCAGATCTTGCGAATGTCTTCAGTATCTTCAAGGCCACTTTGACATTCAAGAAGTTTCATTTTCGTATTTGCATCAAGTTTAGCAAAGGGGCATTTTGCCACTTTTAACTCACATTATCAAATAAGCTGTCAAAAATAATAGTATTAATTATAAACAAATGTAAATATTCAGCATTTGGATATGACTTATGTTTCAGTGGGAGAATAAAACAAATCGTAGTTCAGGTTGGAGCACTCAATTTGCACGATACTTTAGCAATGGTATGTATGAGATAACTGATACGTGCATGTGTGTGGCATTTTCCTTTGAAGAATGCCTTTCTCTAAATGTTGGTAACAGAACTTTTTCCGCACGCTAAATGAACATTTGGTATTGCACTTCTTCGCACAGTTGCTTTCATTTTGTAAAGCATGAATTTCCCTGAAACCAACAGTTGGCTATTTTAACGTGTTTTTCCTTTTAAAATACATGACCATTTGGTTAAAGAGGCTCTAAAGAGAAAATATGTATTTTGAACAGACAATAAAGGTCGGGAAAAATAAAGAATTCAATTGAATTGAATTGGATTTTATAGTCGCACCAACAGCTAAGGTCATATGGCGACTTTCCAGCTTCCATTGGTGGAGGAAGACCCCAGGTGCCCCCCCCCCCCCCCCCCCCCCCCCCCCCCCCCCCCCGGGCAATTTTCGTGCACAAAACAGTTACGAAAAATAAAGAATAAAATGATACACAAATGGATACAGTATTGTCCTTAACATAATGTCATATATAGAATATATCAATAACTATACTGTATTATACTGTTTTATAAACAAATAGTATTAGTTGATACAAGTTGCTTATATTAGGTGTATAGCTAGTGTTGCAATACACTACCCGCTGATTATTTATAAATGTACATCATCAGTTACTATATATATGGTATATTGTAGGTTAAGCATTCGGTCAGAGTAGGTGCCGACGCCATAGCGTCCGTGCCGCCTCTGTTCTTCAAACCAAAGACAATTGGTAATGTACAAAGTTTAAGTTACAATTTTACATAAAATCTGCTGTTTAAAGTGTGAGCTATGTGTTTAAAAGGGAATGTAGGCATAAAGCCATACAATCTTTGTTATTGAGAGTTCTGAAACATTTGGGAAATGGTGAAATATATAATTATCAAAATCGGATGACAAACTAAAGATGTGACCATTTGAAGTTTGTTCTAAAGCAGATATCGGAGCTGCCATTTTGGGAACTATGATGACATAGTTATAAATTACCATATACGGCATATTAACCTTAACCTGCTAAGGGAAACTACAATAGCCTTTGCGTCCATTGTAAACCCAGATCGCAGGCTGATCAGGGTTTACAATGTCCGCTGATCAGTCATTTTCCCCAAAATACCCCTCTGTCACATAAATGGAATGGTCTTAATTTAAAGAACAGTCCATAAATGTAGGGGGTTAATGGTTAATAAATAGCATTTAACGCAAAGAAACTCACTGCAACTTAATGCAAAATGCTTTACTGCATGATCAGTTAATGCATTATTACATGCTAGTATACTATTATTTCATAGTTGCTTTTATTCTTCCCTAAAAATGTCAGTAAATTATTATGAATTATGATATTTATAAATAATCCATATACGGTAATTAGAACTATGATGTCATAGTTCTCAAAATGGCGGCTTCCATATCCATTTGTAAAGAACCTACAAATACTAATATCTTTTCCTTTATTATCCGATTTTGATCTTTCTTTCACTCTTTTCCGAGTTTTTTTTCCAGTTCAACTCTAAATAATAAAAACTGTTTGGCTATATGCCTATATTCCCTTTAACTAAAGCATTGTTGTTTTTAGTTTAAGATGTGTTCTAGTATTGGACAACTGGCAGTGGTCAGTTAATGTCAGTAGTTATATAACAACTCGTGTAGTTCTTAGTTTGAAAATAAAGACTGCTGTAATTAACTGTCAAGACAAAAACTCTATTAGAAAATCATCTGCTTTAAGAGACCACCTGCTTTAAGATGCCGTCTGCTTTAAACGACTACCGTTTCAGTTCCTAATTGAAATGCTATAATTACAATGCACATGTATTAGCAGTCCACATGTGTTAAGAAACCATCTCGTTCTTCCTGTTAACAGGTCTGACCGATGTTACAATTTGTGTAAGAAAAATCAAATATGTTTTTCGAGAAATAACTATGTTTTCACATTAACTCCTACCTAATGCATTATTTATTATTTCAGACTATTTAATCAGATACTGTAAAGAGGTGGCTGGTGCTGCTCCCGAGCTTCCGTTCTATTTTTATCATCTTCCCGGAGCGACAGGCGTAGAACGTGAGTACTAATTGTTTAGCTGTATACAGGTGTTGCATATAATGGTATATGTTTGTTACTTAATTCTGATACTTGTGTGTAACACCGAGATAATGGTATTTGGTTTAAACATATTTTATTTCCAAATAGTTACAACAATACACACAATTTGTACACAAAAACAAAAGGATCAGAACGAAAGATAAAATCTTATAGAGTTCTTATCCACAGAATGGTATTTGAATGTACACAATTATCTGAACCAGAAAGCAAAGAGTTTATTTAACATTTAAAAGAGTGTTTTGCTAATTGTTAAAATCCATGCTAATTAAGCTACAGATAAGGCACAGAATCGAGATAAATAATGCTCCAAGGGTTCCCGTTGAATGCTTTACCACTTTGCCAAACTATCCACACTGTCTTTATAGTAGTACAGTCGAATGAACGTATTAAAGCAACTAACCTGCCAAATAATGACAAAATTACTCTACAAATAATTTTTTATCAAAACTCTATCCAGGTGTTCAGGTCATATACTAATGTATATCTGCAGATTAAAAGTATAGGTTTACTAAAGGGTTCTTAAAATACTCCTGATTGAATATGCTTAAAATGAATTATGAGTTGGTAACTCTTAATTCGACGCTACAGTTTTGGGTTGTGGCCTGGCTGGTTAAAACCGTTTATATTGTGTCTATTGAGTTTGGATTCTCAAAATATATAAGTTACATGTATACCTGCATGGTCGTCAGTAGGTGTAGAAACGGTGTACATATTTTGTTGTTGTTGGCGGGATAGCTACTGTAATCAGAAAGGTCAATAGGTATAGATTAGCAATGTTTGCGTTTTTCACAGTATGTCTCTAATATAAAGTTCAACAGTCTTTCAAATATACTTTCCACGAGAAAGCAACTTCACAAGTTTTAAATATACGAGTACTTGCATTAAGTTGTTTAATATGTTCTTATGTTTTAAACATCTAATCCAAATACACCTTTGTTCATTTCTGTAGGTACAAATAGTGCGACGGAGATTTATAATAATAACTTTATTTCAAGAAGGTAACATATTAAGACATAGTATTTACAAAAACAATACAAGTCTTGTTTACAATATGGTCATCTATAAAACTATACAATGTTACAATACATGCATATAGTGAAAGATAAAACAGTACATGCATCATTATATAACGTCAACCAGACAGACACATTTATTATACTTGTAATGTAAGGTTACAAAATACAATGGAGTTTCATTCTTTCATTAAAAGAAAGGATTTGTATTTAATCTTAAATGTAATTAAAGAATGTGAAGCTCTTATCAGGAATCATGTTCCAAACTATCCAAAAATATGTTTAAGAATATTTGTTCTAGGTTTTAAATGAGAGCTATATCCTGACTAGCTGCAGATCTTAAGTTATTATTTGAATTTGAAGAGACTGTTATTAAAATATTATGTAATTCTTAACGGTGAAACTTGAAATATGTCATCAGTACTATCAAGGACACTGGTAGACACATGTTCCATACATCTATATTGTATTTAAGAAGATGTGATTGCTTCTTCTAGACACCCATTTCAAAACACTTGCTTTATCGACTTACAGAGCGCATGGACGATTCGCTAATTATAATAAGATGAGGTTGGAATACAGATTTGCTCTCTGCTCGACACTTATTTCAAAACACATGCTTTTATTGACTGGCATAAGTTGCATAAGTCACAGACCTAATAACAAATAGATATAATGTCTGTGCATAAGTATATATTTTATTTATATACTTATAGCGAGCATGTAAGAATGGCCAATTTTACTAAAAAGAGGTTGCAAGGGTGACACTTTTTGTTAAACACTTACTCATTTCAAAATGTTTGATTTATTGACTATTATTTATATACGTATAGCGTGCGTGGAAGATTTCCTCATAGAGGCTGCCAAGGAGATTCCCTCTCTGGTCGGTGTGAAGTTCTCCTCAAAGGATTTGGTGGATTTCATTGGCTGCACCCATGTTACTGCCCCAAACAGGGACAACAAGAAGTTCAATTTAGTGTTCGGTTGTGATGAGGTACTTGTCCTGATGAGAAAATGTTATCTACAAAATCATTCCCTGTATACGAAATCAATTGTTATACTCCTTTACATCATTGACAAATATGTAACCTAAATGAAAGAGCAAACCAGTGCAAACATACTTTTATTTTCAATTATATGTTTTTTGTCAAGAGGTTAAACGTATGTCCAAAGAAACCCTGAGTGTCTTTTATTTAAACATAACAGACGTGACCTATAGCTATTTAAGGTTACCGGAATGTTGAGCATCCCGGGTAAAACAAAAATCACTTGAAAAAATTACCACCATAAGACCAAAGGCCACCAGAAGTTTAACATCGGAATGCGACCAGTAACGTTAGTATTTATTTATAAGAGACATACAGTTGATAAGTGTAAAAATTGATAACACGCTTGTCCTACACATATTCATCTATGCATGTTTGAATTGGTTGGTCTTTTACGATTACGAATTCAACGGAGACCATTTGTCATGTAATTCCCCGTCGTGTGCAGTGACCAAAAACACATCTTACTTTATTGTCATAGTGGTAAATTAAATATGTTCTGGTTAGAAATGTGATGATGCATGCACCATTCGCGCTATTATGTACGATGAGGCGTGCATTTAATCAAACGACAATTGAGAAATGACCTAAACGACTTGAAATCAAATATGCTGACACTTTGTAGGTACCTTGTACCTAAAAAACAATACGAGATAACGATCATAACATAATAAAGACCATTTTACCAGGAAATGTTGGTAATGTTGGTGACGGGAGTTGATGTAGCCGTTGATATGCTAACATGTATAACCTTATATCTTTATAATAACAATATTCTAAAAACAGCTAATATAATGGTACAACACTGAAAGGTCTAAACGGTGCATAAAAATCGGTCAAAACTACAATTTAGTACTTAATTAAGGTTATGTCTTTTGAAAAAGCATACATATTTAATAACATACTACGCATTTTCTTTCAGGAACTGATGGCCGGGATGGTAATGGGAGCCGACGGTGCCGTGGGAAGCACATATAATTTTATGCCCATAGTGGTGAATAGGGTTCTGAAAAACACGGCTGAGTGTAAAATACTAGAAGCACGGGAAGACCAATATCGCGTACAGCAAACATGTAAAATACTGTATAAGTATGGTAAGTGAGACGTGCAGAGGCATACAGCTTATAGATATGTATTTAGTTTGTTATTTATGCATGCGTACTTGGCACAGGAAGCATGTACGTGTATATAAATAAAATAACCAACTCAACACGTATCAGTATAAGTTTCAGAAATGAAAGTGAAATCTCTGATGAAGATGAAAGTGCATGTTTAATAGGCGGCTATCTGTATTAAAACATCAATTTTGCTCTTCCATTTTTTATTTTTTTTTAATATAGTTTTGTTTGTATATTAAAATGCTAAGATCGTGATAAATTAAGATAAAAGTAGGTATAAAAGTGGAGTTGGAAAGGTAACATTCCAGGAAACCGTAGACCAAAAACACGCATAGAAACAAACAATAATTACAAGGATAAATAAAAGATAAGGTATATAACATCACAAACATAAAATGGTTGACAATAGTGCTTACGTCTTAAAATGGTTAGTGGCAAAAAGGGTTTAAATCAGGTTCTAGGGTGCACTAAACCTCATTCTTACCCTAGTGTAATCCCATTAAAACAGTGCAGTAAAAATAAAGAAATCCCTGAAAGGCGTTATTCTCTAACAAACTAGGTAGGATTAATATGCAGTATAAGTATAACACAAAGATGATCATGTATATATGAATACAAAAAACAAAAGTCTAGAAAGTCACACAGCCGGTTCTCAATGTCTAGCCAGAAGCCAGAGCAACAAGAGAATAAACCCATTAAGGGCACGACAAGACAAAATTGGAGACAAACATCAAACGTTATCGTCCTCTCAGGATTTAGATAGATGCCATCATAGGGTCCACAATATGTCCAGTCATCGCACAAAGAGGAAAGCACAGTGGCGAACTGTAGGTCAACCAATAAACATGAAGAGTGTTTAAGAATTATGGGGCCATAACCTCTTTTGATACACTGCTTAACGATAAACTGCTTAACTCGTTTAACTTGTATGACTTGTATTCACATTTCTGAAAAGAAATACTACAGAAATTAACGATCAATCCAATATATACGTGAGGACTAAGAAGTTGTGTCTGCTTTCATATAAATATGGGTTTTGCGTAACATGATATCTCTTTCATCTTTAAGGTGACCTGTTGGGAAACAATGTCGCTGCCCTAAAAGCAATCATGGCCTTTGTTGGCATGGACCTTGGACATGCAAGATCCCCAATGAGAGCCCCTACAGCAGAGGAGTTTAACGCCTATAAAACAGAATTAGCCAACATTGGATTTTTTGACTGGTACAAATGAGCAATGAAGACGTCATCAGAATTAGGAAAAATAATATTTATATTCTTAATTTATTAAAAACATTTTGTTGTAGCTATATTATTGTTGTTTTCAGTTTTAATGCCATACTATCAAATATAGAAAGATAATTGAATGAATACGCATTGGTTGCCATTGACTATTTTGTATCGCATCAACTATTCTGTTAAAGAGAATGTAGCGACACAGTCAAACAGCTCTGTTATTGAGAGGTCTGAAAAACTTGCAAAAAGGTGACAGAATTATCAAAATTGGATGATAAACAAAAAAGATATGACCATTTGAAGTTTGTACAAAAATGGAGATGGGAGCTGCCATTTTGAAAATTATGATGTCACAGTCCCATAACTCCGCTGTTACTAGTCCAATCTGACTGGTGTTCGAACTTGTCTGAGCTTTCATTGATATTAACAATCTGGTAAAGTTTGGTAAAGATCGGATGAAAAATGAAGGCCCTATCGTCTTAACGAGACAAAATGTAGCGTTTTTAACTAAATCAAGGGCCATAACTCCGCTGTTAATTGTCCGATCTGGCTAGTTTTCAAAGTTGTCCGAGCTTTCTTTGTCATCTGGTGAAGTTTGGTAAAGATCGGATTAAAAATGAAGGCTCTATCTTATTAACGAGGCAAAATATAAAAAAAAAACTTAATCAAGGGCAATTACTCCGCTGTTATTGGTCCGAACTGGCTGGTTTTCGAACTTGTCCGAGCTTTCATTGATATTTACAATCTGGTAAAGTTTGATAAAGAGCGGATGGAAAATAAAGGCCCTGTCGTGTTAACGAGGTAAAAGTTAACAACGAACGACGGATAACTCGCCTTCCCCCAAAGGTCAACAAAATCGATATAACGGACATACTTTTTATATAGCAACAGCTCAGCAACAGTTCACTATTTTCTGTGCCGTTGCCTTCCGGCTAAAAAAATGCCAACAGTTTGAACATACCGAAGAGTCGATATACACATCAGGCCCCATATTCTTGAAACTTATGCTCAAGCTCAAAATTCATATATTTCTTTTAGCTGTAACTTTTTTCAGTGATTGTTTTTCTTCCCGAAACTTTCAGGACATTTGTATTTGATGATTATCTCGATTTATGTAAAGTTTCAGGTCATTCCACGACCGTTGAGTAAGATTTTATTGTTTTTATAGCTGAGCTTGGGCCTGGCGTGATTCCGAAGGGAATCAGCCGAGTTTTCACGATTGCGAGGTAATTGGGGTAAAAGCCGTGCCGTACATAATAGCAGGTTTTACCAAAAGTAGTAATGAATATTTTACCTTAGTGTAACGAACTAATAAAGATTTATATAGAATGTAAAATAGAATAAAATGGACCAACTATGATAATTGAAAAAGTATTATTTAAATTTAGGTGTACTTATGCTATATATAGATTTAATATAAATGAAAATGGTAGTTTATACACATTTTAAGCATCTGTAATCATGCATGTCTATAATGCTATAACTGAGCTGTGGCAATTATTGTTCTGTCATCGCTCGAGATGTTACTAAAGGGAAAGGGTAACAGAAAACTTCATTATCGGTATAAATGTGGTCGATAAGGTATACATGTCTGATTGTCTGCTGTTTAAGGTGTGTAAATCCGTCTTGAAATCTGCTTAAGTGTTTGTGCCTAATATTTATTTAACAATGTTGATATTAATAATATTACATATTTAAATATGATAACTGTTACACAAATTATATTCGCCGGTATCAGGTACATCTGATAGATTTATTACGCCTGTTAATTGTTCTAATATACGATATAAATAAATGGATTAACATTTGCTTTTGTCTTAATATATGTTATATATCCTACCAGGGTCCTTATATAACATAAGGACTCTGATCCTACTTACACTGGTAATGTCCTTTAAGCTAAACTATGCAGTTCTTCTTTTGGTATTATCCGTACCACGCACCTGCTATCTTAGATGCGGAAGTGTACTACCGTTTCACTCATACAAGCGACAGTCAAACACCGTTTTCTTTGCCGTAAATTACCAATCGTGCAAACTCGCTCATTTCAGTTCCGATTGGTAAATTACGGCTAAATAAAGCGCATTCCAACCATGATCGTGGCCAAGCGTCTGATCTACGTTCTATAAAAAGATAAACATGTATTGGGTTTCACTCAATATTGTTTACATAATGCGGACGCAAGGATTTTAGTAGATTTGGGTAAATATTTCCTGTTTCAGAAGTTACACTATACACATATTATTTCGCGCCAAGTTATATGTGTATAGTTGTAGATTTGGGTAAATATGTATTGTTTCAGAAGTTACACTGTACACATATATTTTCGTGCCACGTCATATGTGTATACTGGTAGATCTGGGCAAGGATTTGGGTAGATTTGGGTAAATATTTCTTATTTCAGAAGTTACACTATGCACACATACTTTCGTGCCACGTTATATGTAGATTGGTAGATTTGGGCAAGGAATTGGGTAAATCTGGGCAAGGATTTGGTTGAATTTGAGCAGATTTGGGTAAGGATTTGGGTAAATTTGGTGGATTTGGGTAGATTTGGGTATTTCGTGCAACCGACCACGAGGGCTCTCCTATTTCGGAGGTAGACTTCATTTTATGATATCCACGCACTAGTCATTAAAGGTAATTAAACGTTTATTTGGCATGCAGTTTCTTCCACCTTTAATTTACACTCATACACGAATTCAGTTGCATACTTACTTGGTAAAACATGTACAATCAAGCTATCGATTACACCTATGTGTGAGTATGGCCTCTGACAGCATAAATTATTCTCTACTGACAGTACTGTGCATTTCAGGGTATCTATGCTAGGTACCACAAACGATCCTGCGCTTGCGCAGTTTATATCTGTCATAATGTAAACTAAACTAGTTTCAAACACGTTTTACTGCCATAAAATGTAGTTAATTCATTATTTTTATGAAAGTTTCATAAAGAAAAAAGATTGAATTTAAACATTATTTAAAAATAAAACTAAAAATGTTTTGTCTGTGACGTTAAATAATTAAATGAAATCGACCAATTTATGCTGAATACCAAAATGGCGCGCCTTTGACTTTGTGTATTCCACAACACAGGTGCTCTTTGAAAGTTAATTATTCATAACCAATCAAATTACAAGTAACAAATTTTGTGCGTAAAAGTAAGTTCAAAGGTCATAATTTATCGTTCTAATTTTTTTTTGTGGAAAGTCCTGGATTACTGAAGATTTCATTGGATAGAAAATACACTATTTTTAGAGCTGAATAACTTCACTTGTGATCATTATCGAAGAAAATCACACATACCCACATGTCGAGCTATCGTTAGGCTACCAATCAAAAACATTTATGATGTCACCAATAGGAGCGCAAATGAGCGCAAGAGACACAAACAACACAACCATAACTGTTTTTTTTGTAGATTTAAGTAGCACACTGTACACCGCTGTGTAAGTTGACGCGACTACTGAGGTGTATTTATCGACAGACAATATTTTGATAGGTCTCAAGTTTAAACTCTTATAACTTCATTATTTGTTGGCGGATTTTGATGATTTAAACACCAAAATATTTGTCATACATTGTAGAACATAACTGATTGTTTTATATTTAAATTTTATTTATTTTTAATTTTTGCCTGTTTTACCTACCTCGAATATGAATCAAGATTTTTTTTATTCCTTTCAATATGTTTTCATACCTGATATGATTGAATAGCATGAAAACGGACGCTCCTGAATCTGTTTTCAATCTTCCAGTAGCCATCCTCTAAGCTTCACAAAGTCAAAAAATCATTTTGAACACCCATGTTTACATGTAATTTTATTGACAGCCCAAAACCAAAATGGCGACAGCGGAACATTCCATTTTTCTAGGGTAGGGTGACTTAAAAAAAATCCGTTGACCACTAGTGGTTTAAATAACAAAATAATATGAATTTTAGGCACTGCCTAAGACCGAGCAGAGCTCTTAAAATTAATACCCACATGATATATCGGATCGCATGTAAAATTTAACTTGTAATATTTTACTCTTAATAATTATTCTATATTGTTGTGATAAAATACTGACCTATCTTATGTTTCTTGTCAATCAACATATGAGTAAATTCATTGACTATTCATAATTTCGATCATCAAAGTCAGCTGACCAAGCAGTGGCCTAGGCATTTGACACACCTCTAAATTGTGGTAGGTGGTAAACTCAAACTCGATCTTTATCGTAGTTTGTTTGTATGGTGTTTTACGTCATTTTCAACACGTAAGGTTATATACTAGTATGACGGTCGATTTTTTTTGTGTTGGAGGCATCCTCCCACTTTTCCTGGGTAGAACCAGTACTGTAAACCTCCCGTCATCCGTAAGAATCGACACTTCCTCACTTACAAATCGAGCTCCCAGTGTAATTCGAACCCGCAGCGATGAGAGGTGAAGGTTTAGAATGCAACGTTGTTAACCATTCGACCACGGAGACGCTTCGTCTTTATCATAGATGTTCAACCAAGTTTATTGTAAAAGTTAAGGTATTTACGGTGTGATTTTTTTTTAAACCAAATTTTGAAAATTATCTTATTTTTACTCTTTCAACTCAAGAGGCACCTTTCCTGGGTTTATACTGTTTTCCAGAGAGAATTATTTTGTATCAGACATATCTTTTTGGCAGCTACTACAAACAGTGTCATTGAACATTTTAAATTCAGTTCTTCTTTCTAGACAAATTTCGCATTTAGAAAAAACGTACGACATCTGTTCTTTTTCAAAGGCAAGTATAGCACCCATAGCAAGGTTGAATTTTTCATCTTTCTGTAATGGTGCAGCTT
>JAWPHD010002798.1:0-240709 GCA_037043455.1 Cyrtodaria siliqua | reverse complement strand
TACTCATGTATATGGATACAGATGACATTTCAGCGTACTCATGTATATGGATACATATTGACATTTCACGTATATGGATACAGATGACATTTCAGCGTACTCGTATATATGGATACAGATGACATTTCAGCGTACTCATGTATATGGATACATATTGACATTTCACGTATATGGATACATATGACATTTCATCGTACTCGTATATATGGATACAGATGACATTTCAGCGTACTCATGCATATGGATACAGATGACATTTCAGCGTACTCATGTATATGGATGCATATTGACATTTCACGTATATGGATACAGATGACATTTCAGCGTACTCGTATATATGGATACAGATGACATTTCAGCGTACTCATGTATATGGGTACATATTGACATTTCATGTATAAATGGATACAGATGCCATTTCAACGTACTCGTATATATTGATACAGATGCCATTCAGCGTATTCGTATATATGGATACAGATGACAATTCAGCGTACTCGTATATATGGATACAGATGCCATTTCAGCGTACACGTATATATGGATACAGATGCCATTTCAGCGTACACGTATATATGGATACAGATGCCATTTCAGCATACTCGTTCATATGGATACAGATGCCATTTTAGTGTACTCGTATATATGGATACAGATGCCATTTCGGAGTACTCATGTATATGGATACATATACAATTTCAGCGAACTCGTGTATATGGATACAGATGCCATATCAGCTTACTCGTATATATAGATACAGATGGCATTTCAGCTGACTCGTATGAATGGAAACAGATGACATTTCAGCGTACTCGTATATATGGATACAGATGTCATTTCAGCGTACTCATGTATATGGATACAGATAAAATTTCAGCATACTCGTTTATATAGATACAGATGCCATTTCAGCATATTCATGTATATGGTTACAGATGCCATTTCAGCGTACTCATATATATTGATACAAATGACATTTCAGCGTATTCATGCATACAGATGACATTTCAGCGTACTCATGTATATGGATACATATTGATATTTCACGTATATGGATACAGATGACATTTCAGCGTACTCGTATATATGGATACAGATGGCATTTCAGCTTACTCGTATGAATGGATACAGATGAAATTTCAGCGTACTCGTATATATGGATACAGATGTCATTTCAGCGTACTCATGTATATGGATACAGATAAGATTTCAGCGTACTCGTATATATGGATACAGATGCCATTTCAGCGTACTCGTATATATGGATACAGATGCCATTTCAGCATGCTCATGTATATGGATACAGATGCCATTTCAACGTACTCGTAAATATGGTTACAGATGCCATTTCAGCGTACTCGTATATATTGATACAAATGACATTTCAGCGTACTCATGCATACAGATGACATTTCAGCCTACTCATGTATATGGATACATATTGATTTTTCACGTATATTGATACAGATGCCATTTCAGCGTACTCGTATATATGAATACAGATGACATTTCAGCGAACTCATGCATACAGATGACATTTCAGCGTACTCATGTATATGGATACAGATGACATTTCAGCGTACTCATGTATATGGATACATATTGAAATTTCACGTATATGATTACAGATGCCATTTCAACGTACTCGTATATATGGATACAGATGCCATTCAGCGTATTCGTATATATGGATACAGATGAAATTTCAGCCTACTCATGTATATTGATACAGATGACATTTCAGCGTACTTATGTATATGGATACATATTGACATTTCACGTATATGATTACAGATGCCATTGGAACGTACTCCTATATATGTATACAGATGCCATTCAGCGTATTCGTATATATGGATACAGATGACAATTCAGCGTACTCGTATATATGGATACATATGACATTTCAGCGTACTCGTATATATGGATACAGATGGCATTTCAGCTTACTCGTATAAATGGATACAGATGACATTTCAGCGTACTCGTATATATGGATACAGATGTCATTTCAGCGTACTCATGTATATGGATACAGATACAATTTCAGCGTACTCGTATATATGGATACAGATGCCATTTCAGCGTACTCGTATATATGGATACAGATGCTATTTCAGCATGCTCATGTATATGGATACAGATGCCATTTCAACGTACTCGTATATATGGATACAGATGCCATTTCAGCGTACTCGTATATATTGATACAAATGACATTTCAGCGTACTCATGCATTCAGATGACATTTCAGCCTACTCATGTATTTGGATACATATTGATATTTCACGTATATTGATACAGATGCCATTTCAACGTACTCGTATATATGGATACAGATGACATCTCAGCGAACTCATGCATACAGATGACATTTCCGCGTACTCATGTATATGGATACATATTGATATTTCCCGTTTATGGATACAGATGCCATTTCAGTGTACTCGTATAAATTGATACAAATGACATTTTAACGTACTCATGCATATGGATACAGATGACATTTCAGCATACTCGTGTATATGGATACAGATGACATTTCAACGTACTCATATATATGGATACAGATGCCATTTCGGTGTACTCGTATACATTGATACAAATGACATTTCAACGTACTCATGCATATGGATAGAGATGACATTTCAGCATACTCATGTATATGGATAAAGATGACATTTCAACGTACTCATATATATGGATACAGATGCCATTTCAGCGTACTCTTATATATGGATACAGATGCCATTTCAGCGTACTCATGTATATAGATGCAGATGCCATTTCAGAGTACTCGTATATATGGATACAGATGCCATTTCAGCAAAATCGTAAATATGGATACAGATGCCATTTCAGCATACTCATGTATATGGATACAGATGCCATTTCAGCGTACTCGTATATATGGATACAGATGCCATTTTAGCGTATTCGTATATATAGATACAGATGCCATTTCAGCGTATTCGTATATATAGATACATATGCCATTTCAGCGTACTCGTGTATATCGATACAGATGACATTTCAGCGTACTCGTATATATGGATACAGATACCATTTCAGCGTACTCGTATATATGGATACAGATACCATTTCAGCGGACTCGTATATATGGATACAGATTGCATTTCAGCTAACTCGTATAAATGGATACAGATGATATTTCAGCGTACTCGTATATATGGATACAGATGACATTTCAGCGAACTCATGCATACAGATGACATTTCAGCGTACTCATGTATATGGATACAGATGACATTTCAGCGTACTCATGTATATGGATACATATTGAAATTTCACGTATATGATTACAGATGCCATTTCAACGTACTCGTATATATGGATACAGATGCCATTCAGCGTATTCGTATATATGGATACAGATGAAATTTCAGCCTACTCATGTATATTGATACAGATGACATTTCAGCGTACTTATGTATATGGATACATATTGACATTTCACGTATATGATTACAGATGCCATTGGAACGTACTCCTATATATGTATACAGATGCCATTCAGCGTATTCGTATATATGGATACAGATGACAATTCAGCGTACTCGTATATATGGATACATATGACATTTCAGCGTACTCGTATATATGGATACAGATGGCATTTCAGCTTACTCGTATGAATGGATACAGATGACATTTCAGCGTACTCGTATATATGGATACAGATGTCATTTCAGCGTACTCATGTATATGGATACAGATACAATTTCAGCGTACTCGTATATATGGATACAGATGGCATTTCAGCGTACTCGTATATATGGATACAGATGCCATTTCAGCATGCTCATGTATATGGATACAGATGCCATTTCAACGTACTCGTATATATGGATACAGATGCCATTTCAGCGTACTCGTATATATTGATACAAATGACATTTCAGCGTACTCATGCATTCAGATGACATTTCAGCCTACTCATGTATTTGGATACATATTGATATTTCACGTATATTGATACAGATGCCATTTCAACGTACTCGTATATATGGATACAGATGACATCTCAGCGAACTCATGCATACAGATGACATTTCCGCGTACTCATGTATATGGATACATATTGATATTTCCCGTTTATGGATACAGATGCCATTTCAGTGTACTCGTATCAATTGATACAAATGACATTTTAACGTACTCATGCATATGGATACAGATGACATTTCAGCATACTCGTGTATATGGATACAGATGACATTTCAACGTACTCATATATATGGATACAGATGCCATTTCGGTGTACTCGTATATATTGATACAAATGACATTTCAACGAACTCATGCATATGGATAGAGATGACATTTCAGCATACTCATGTATATGGATAAAGATGACATTTCAACGTACTCATATATATGGATACAGATGCCATTACAGCGTACTCTTATATATGGATACAGATGCCATTTCAGCGTACTCATGTATATAGATGCAGATGCCATTTCAGAGTACTCGTATATATGGATACAGATGCCATTTCAGCAAAATCGTAAATATGGATACAGATGCCATTTCAGCATACTCATGTATATGGATACAGATGCCATTTCAGCGTACTCGTATATATGGATACAGATGCCATTTTAGCGTATTCGTATATATAGATACAGATGCCATTTCAGCGTATTCGTATATATAGATACATATGCCATTTCAGCGTACTCGTGTATATCGATACAGATGACATTTCAGCGTACTCGTATATATGGATACAGATACCATTTCAGCGTACTCGTATATATGGATACAGATACCATTTCAGCGGACTCGTATATATGGATACAGATTGCATTTCAGCTAACTCGTATAAATGGATACAGATGATATTTCAGCGTACTCGTATATATGTATACAGATGTCATTTCAGCGTACTCGTGTATATGGATACAGGTGACATTTCAGCGTACTCATATATATGGATACATATTGACATTTCAGCGTACCCATGTATATGGATACAGATGACATTTCAGCGTATTCATATATATGGATACAGATGACATTTCAGCGTTCTCATGTATATAGATACATATTGACATTTCAGCGAACTCATGTATTTGGATATAGATGTCATTTCAGCGTACTCATGTATGTGGATACAGATGACATTTCAGCGTACCCATGTATATGGATACATATTGATATTTCCGCGTACTCGTATATATGGATACAGATGTCATTTCAGCGTAGTCATGTATATCGATACAGATGACATTTCAGCGTACTCGTATATATGGATACAGATACCATTTCAGCGTACTCGTATATATGGATACAGATGCCATTTTAGCGTACCCGTATATATGGATACATATGACATTTCAACGTTCTCATGTATATGCATACAGATGCCATTTCGGCGTACATCTATAGATGATATTTCAGCGTACTCGTATATATATATACAGATGTCATTTCAGCGTACTCGTGTATATGGATACAGGTGACTTTTCAGCGTACTCATATATATGGATACATATTGACATTTCAGCGTACCCATGTATATGGATACAGATGACATTTCAGCGTAATCATGTATATTGAAATATATTGACATTTCAGCGTACTCGTGTATGGATACAGATGACATTTCAGCGTTCTCATGTATATAGATACCTATTGACATTTCAGCGTACTCGTGTATTTGGATACAGATGGCATTTCAGCGTACTCATGTATATGGATACATATTGATATTTCAGCGTACTCGTATATATGGATACAGATGGCATTTCAGCGTACTCATGTATATGGATACAGATGACATTTCAGCGTAATCATGTTTATGGATACATATTGACATTTCAGCGTACTCATGTATATGGATACAGATGACATTTCAGCGTATTCATATATGGATACAGATGACATTTCAGCGTTCTCATGTATATAGATACCTATTGACATTTCAGCGTACTCGTGTATTTGGATACAGATGGCATTTCAGCGTACTCATGTATATGGATACATATTGATATTTCAGCGTACTCGTATATATGGATACAGATGCCATTTCAGCGTACTCATGTATATGGATACAGATGCCATTTCAGCGTACTCGTATATATGGATACAGATGCCATGTCAGCGTACTCTTGTATATGGATACAGATGCCATTTCAGCGTACTCATGTATATGCATACAGATGCCATTTCAGCGTACTCGTATATATGGATACAGATGCCATGTCAGCGTACTCATGTATATGGATACAGATGCCATTTCAGCGTACTCGTATATATGGATACAGATGCCATGTCAGCGTACTCTTGTATATGGATACAGATGTCATGTCAGCGTACTCTTGTATATGGATACAGATGCCATTTCAGCGTACTCGTAAATATAGATACAGATGACATTTCAGCGTACTCGTATATATGGATACAGATGACATTTCAGCGTATTCATATATATGGATACAGATGACATTTCAGCGTTCTCATGTATATAGATACATATTGACATTTCAGCGTACTCATGTATTTGGATACAGATGGCATTTCAGCGTACTCATGTATATGGATACAGATGACATTTCAGCGTACCCATGTATATGTATACATATTGATATTTCAGCGTACTCGTATATATGGATACAGATGTCATTTCAGCGTACTCATGTATATCGATACAGATGACATTTCAGCGTACTCGTATATATGGATACAGATACCATTTCAGCGTACTCGTATATATGGATACAGATGCCATTTTAGCGTACCCGTATATATGGATACATATGACATTTCAACGTTCTCATGTTTATGCATACAGATGCCATTTCAGCGTACATCTATGGATGATATTTCAGCGTACTCGTATATATATATACAGATGTCATTTCAGCGTACTCGTGTATATGGATACAGGTGACATTTCAGCGTACTCATATATATGGATACATATTGACATTTCAGCGTACCCATGTATATGGATACAGATGACATTTCAGCGTACTCATGTATATGGAAATATATTGACATTTCAGCGTACTCATGTATATGGATACAGATGACATTTCAGCGTATTCATATATATGGATACAGATGACATTTTAGCGTTCTCATGTATATAGATACCTATTGACATTTCAGCGTACTCGTGTATTTGGATACAGATGGCATTTCAGCGTACTCATGTATATGGATACAGATGACATTTTAGCGTACCCATGTATATGGATACATATTGATATTTCAGCGTACTCGTATATATGGATACATATGCCATTTCAGCGTACTCATGTATATGGATACAGATGACATTTCAGCGTAATCATGTATATGGATACATATTGACATTTCAGCGTACTCATGTATATGGATACATATTGACATTTCAGCGTACTCATGTATATGGATACATATTGACATTTCAGCGTACTCATGTATATGGATACAGATGACATTTCAGCGTACCCATGTATATGGATACATATTGATATTTCAACGTACTCGTATATATGGATACATATGCCATTTCAGCGTACTCATGTATATGGATACATATGACATTTCAGCGTACTCTTATATATGGATACAGATGCCATGTCAGCGTACTCATGTATATGGATACAGATGCCATTTCAGCGTACGCGTATATATGGATACAGATGCCATGTCAGCGTACTCGTAAATATGGATACAGATGACATTTCAGCGTACTCGTATATATGGATACAGATGACATTTCAGCGTACTCGTATATATGGATACAGGTGACATTTCAGCATACTCATGTATATGCATATAAGTATGTAGATGTACCTGCTCTAGTGTCATTATGTTCACAAATGTTGAAAACAATAACAGATATGCTAGGTATATTTTCGATACACATATTAGTCTCTCTCTCTCACTGTCTCTCTCCTCTCTCTCTCTCGTCTCTGTCTGGCTGTCTGTCTGTCTGTCTATCTCTCTCTCTCGTCCGTCTGTATGTATCTCTCTCTCTCTCTCGCTCTCTCTCACTCTCTCTCTCTCTCTCACACAATGTATGTCTATCTCTCTGTCTCTCTGTCTCTCTCTCTCTCTCTCTCTCTCTCCGTATGCTCAAGTCCAAAACAACATAATTTGTTCCTGCCATTTCACTAAACTGAGAAATATTAACGCGTCGCGAGTGATATGTTCTGGGAGTTTGCGTCAGATAATTTCGATATGCGCAGGCACATTATTTAATAATTATATAACAGTTTACGCTTTCCGAACATGCGGAAATGGACTGGACACGGCGTATTTGAATTTGTAATTCAATATCAGTAATTTTCCTCAAAACACTCCCATGTGACATAAACATGATAAATGGAATTAATCCAAAGAAAGAACAGTCCATTATATATATTTAGCGGGTTAACGGTTAATAGAGGATGCAGGAAGTTATCGAACTTCGAATGGCACACTTTCTTATATTAGGTTTAATTATAACATACGGACAGAGTAAGATGACAGCGCAAAACAAAGACTTTAAACTGGTTGTGGTATGTTATTCATATTGTTGATAAAGCATCTTTCAAATAAACTGACCAATCATTGACCGGGAATTTGACACACTTCTAAATTCTGAGTGGACATACATTTGAAAATGAAATTAAGGGTCTCTACAAGTTATGGACAAGTTACGGTTTAAGGAGAGGAACTCTATAAGATTTATCTTTCGTTCCAATCCTATTAACTATGTACTGTACCAATACATATATATAATGTTGTAAACATGTTGAAATAAAATATGTTTAAACCAAGTTACGGACAGTTAAAAAAGAAAAGCAAATTGGTCAACCCCGTGTTGTTTTGCGGAATATTTGGACCACACATATTTGTTTCGTGCTGTGTGGCGGCTATAAAAGGTTGCGCCGACTACAAATCAGTAGCGTTCTTACTTACTGGTCCTTTGGGATCATCAAGCCAATTGTGTGTGGCTTTAAAGTAGAATATTGCTTAAACCGGCGCTAGGTGGCGTGAGAGGTGTTGCACTTAACATTACCTCTCATGAACAGACTCAATAAAACCGAGTCTCTTTTATCTCTTGTTTGTGTGTGTTGCTTCCAAAGGGCCCACATTTCAGTATTTATTCACATTCATGCTACCGTTTGTTTAGTACTGTCACAGACCTAATAACAAGTAGATTGGACACTACGAAAATTATCTAAATTTCACGTGGCACACTGTGAAAATTTCACAAATTATTTCCCAACTTTAAACACACATATTATGAAGAGTTTTATAGATACAAGTTTTATTCATGCCAAATACCATCACAAATTTAATTTCCTTTTCAATGATAGTATTTTTCTTTCTCTTACATTTAGAGCAAAAAAGGAGTTTGACGGAAACTTTGACTATGTCAAAACCTTTATTTTTATACAATTTCTTACTTTCAAAATAAACATAAATTATTTTAATACCATTTTGCTATTCACTGTGAATCGTTTGAATGTATTCTCATCAAAATCAGTGAATAATTGAGAGAGGAGATAGAAGGAAAAGTTCAGGTGCCACGTGATATTTGTTACTTCATTGGTTAAGATAGAAAGTTTCCTATCTGTTTATTAATATGTCTGTGGTACTGTGTACTGGCCGTAAAAAGTTGCCCTGATTACAAATCAGTAGTGCCATTACTTACTGGTCACTTTGGATCATCAAACCCATTCTGTGTGGCCTTAAAGGTTCTTTAACAAACAAAACTAATCTTTTGTGCAAAATCAAGAATTTTCTCACACATGAAACAGGAACTATGTATTACAATGCATAATATATACCACCAATTTTGGATTATGGTGACACTATTTGGGGAAATTGCTCTAGCAACAATATTAATAGAATCCAAAAAAAAAAAAAAGAGAGCTGCTCGGATCATCCTTAATAAGCCATATGATGCATCTTCAAAACCCTTATTTAAAGAGCTTAAATCGAATACAATTTCATAAAGCAGTGCAGGTTTACAAATGCGTCAATAATCTTGCTCCAGACTATCTTACATCTTTGTTTCAAAAGGTTCATTCCTCTTATAAATTAAGGACTTGTTTAAATGGTGATCTAATCGTCCCGAAACATAGGCTAAGTATATATAAACAAAGTATTCGTTATTCTGGTGCTGTCATATGGAACTCGATCGCACCTCCAATGTGACAAGCCAAACATATCAAAGAATTTAAAAAGAAAAAATATTCCTATCTTTTAGGTAATACTAGTTAATTTTAATTTGCTTGAATTTGGTTAAGTACTTTAAAATAACTTTAAAAGATTTATATATAGGTACTTTTGATTTTACAACAGGAAACTCTTCAGAATTGTATAATAGTGTATGTATATAACCATGTGTGTGTGTTACATGTTTCTTCATTTGATGGCCTCAAGGGAGAACAATTGTTGTAAATTTATTGAGTTACCATCATTAAAAAAAGCATTTATTATTATTATTATTATAAAGTAGAATATCGCTTTAGCCGGTTATAGGAGGCGTGAGAGGTGTTGCACTTAACAAAAATCAAGAATCAAGAAATTTTATTTCATAATTTTGGCCACCGGCCCATTATAAGAAACAAGTTGAACAGCATCATAACATTATTATACATTACATGGATGAAGATATATGAATACAACATGTTTATAATAATTTCAGATTACAAATATAGAATGTATAAACAAAGTTAACATTACCTCTCATGAACAGAATCAATGAAACCGAGTTTGCTACTATTATCTCCTGTTTGTGTTTGTTGCTTCCAACGGATCCACTTTTCAGTATGTATTGAATTAAGGCAACTGATTGCTGATGCTTAACCATATTGATATTGAATATACAACCAATATAAAGGTGTAAAGTGTCTGAATGGTTAACTCATAATTTGTATAATATTTTGCTAAAGGCTGTAAAAACACTGTTCAAGAGTTTAACGATATTATCCAACCTATCAAAAAGGTCACTGACTCCTAGTGTATTATCATATTTAAATTGCCTTTAATATGGATAAAAAATTAAAAATAAAAGTTAAATCACAACCTGAGCATCATTAAAATATCTGAGCAACACATTTAATTGATTATTAAAACAAATCAAGTGAATAACTGATACAAATGATAACCCCACCGTCACCACCACCTCCACCACCACCGCCACTACCACCACCACCAACAACAACAACTCCTCATCCACCATCACCACAACCACAACCACCATCTCCACCTCCACCACCACCACCACCACCTCCAACACCACCTCCACCACCACCACCACCTCCACCACCACCACCACCACCACCACCACCACCACCACCACCACCACCACCACCACCACCACCACTGCCACCACCTCCCCCACTACCACTTCCACCACAACCACCTCCACCACCACCACCTCCACCACCTCCACCACCACCACCACCACCACCACCTCCACCACCACCAGCCCATCTACCACCACCACCTCCTCCCCACTTCCACCACCACCTCCTCTACCACCTCCCCCACTACCTCCACTACCACCTCCCCCACTACCACCTCCACCACCACCACCACCACCTCCCCTACTACCACCACCACCTCCACTACCACCTCCCCCCACTACCACCACCACCTCCGCTACCACCACCACGACTCCTACTGCTACTTACCCACACACTGTGGGACTTCTACCTTATAATTAATAAAATATTTCGTGATTTTTTTTCGTTTCGAAAAGGGACACATTATACTATAAAACCTATACCCTCTTTACCACCATGTATTTACTTTATTACAATATTTTGTTGTCTTCATCTGATTACTCGTGACCTCATGTAATCTTTGTTGTATATATGTCAGTTAAAGGTTATTTTTTATATATGTTTACTGTAGTTTGTAGAAGTTATGTATGTTTTTCTTTGATTGATGCAAAACATGAAGATCTATATATCTATTTATTTGACAGACATGGTAGTAGCCTAGTTAAACAGTTCACCGATCTTAAATCCGTGTATTAAGATCATTGACTGCTGATGTTTAATCCTACTGAGATTGAATATATAACGAATTAACAGTTCAAGGTTGAGAGGATATTTGTTTGTTTTGAGATAGGATTTATTTTCATCGAGAAGTGAGAAAAAATATATTTTCACGAGCGTTATAGGACGAGGGAAAATATTTGAGTTTCTCACTTCGAGATGAAAATAAATCCTTTATTCTATTTATAATATACTTACAACCTGGCATCGAATTTTTCAAATTCATCACTGATATTCGGCAGGTGCTCTCCTGATTGTTAAATTATTTCCTGTTATCTAGGCATTGCCTATTTCATATTACTTCTAAATGAAGTCAAAGTCATGCACCATAACAAATTCGTCACACGATTCTTCCATACGTACAAGGATTGCCATATTTGACCGGATTACCTTTTCTCCCATAATTCCAAGCGCCAAACATGAGAGATGATACTAGTATCGATCGAGGGCGAGAATGACAACCTGGAAATTTATGCAGAAAAAATATAAAGCGCCAAAACAATGACGTCAATAACACCAACAACGTAAACAACGTCAACAGTCTCATGACGTCATTTTGAGTGAAAATATATAATACATTATATTTTCACATGTGAAATATAAACGATGAAAATATAAGGTTTTATTTTAATAAAAAAATCCACTATTTCACTGGAAAGTATATAATAAATCTCAGTATTTTATGTAGCTACATCTTACAGTATAACTTTAGCACGTGCATATATTCATGAACATGATACGCATGAAGAATAGGTACGGTACACAATCGGACAGGAAGTGTGTCATTCACAGAATACAGTCAACCAAACAAACGCTATTATAACAAACAACAATTACAATAAAAATAGAAGCAAAGTATGGGACACCTCAAACATAAAATGGGTTGGTAATAGGAGTTTCGCCTTTTAACGGTCAATCAAAACAATGTGCGCTGGTAATACATCCCACCTCCACGGTCATGTTATTCTATAAGTGGTTGACCGGTAAATTGGTTATACAGATCAGGTCAGGTCATTATTTTGCTAAAGGCTGTTGTTATGCTTTCCAATAGTTTAATGATCTCATCTAATCCAAAAAAAATGTCATTGACTCTTAACAAGCTTAAGAGCTTATCATATTCTATTTTACGCTTTCCAGTGATTTATATAATTTTCTCAGTGGAATAAAAGTGGTAATCCACTGTTTTCAAACAGTGAAATTACCATAAATAAATTTCATTGTTTTCGGAGATACTTTTTTCTATAGTGATTACCTATAGATACCTACAAAAAAATCTATAGTGATTACCTATAGATACCTATATATTTTATAACTTTTTTAAATACATTTTCTTGATTATTTCACGAAAAATATTTTACTGAAATAAACAATTTCAGCACTGTGCTATGTTTAGTATTAACTAGTGATCTCCAGTGAAGCGGTTATAAATTGGGGCTACCAGTGGGGACTACAAATGTGATATAGACACAAAAACACTGATGGAAGTATAAAATCAAAACAAAATTTGTTTTACTCAGTGGAAGATGCAACTTTATGTCATCGAGTGAGCTGCCAAAACAGTATTCTCAAAAGTTTTGGGAGCTTGCATCTTCCACTGAAAAAAACAAATATCCTACCTCAGTGAACCTACATGGAATAGAGTTATATTGCTTTAAAACTGCTTTCTCGTGAAAATATGTCATCGAACCTACATGGGATGGATTAACTTTGCTTCAGTACTTATTTCTCATGAACATAGGCCATCGAACCTACAACGGGTAGACTAGCGTTATTTAAAACTGTGTAGATTAGCCTTGCTTTCATAACGGTTTCTCGTGAATAAAATAAATTGTTTATAGTAAATATTGCAACTATTCTCTCCCTTCAATATAAAACCAATTTTTCTGATTTGTTCTTGTTTTATCTGGTTTAGCAAACATGTTGACCTTATTTCTTTGTCTAAGTTTCGTTATTACGATATGTTTGCAATGGAGAACAACCATTAACAAAATGTTAAGTTAAGATTCATATATACCTATTTTACAGTCTATAAAGCTGATGTTAAACATACCATTACCGATATTTTACATAATATTTAATCGATAGTTGATTGAAGGACTGATCCTAGCTATGAAACACCTTTGGCTGACGCCGTATTGTCGTTAGCAAAAACATTATTTTTACGTGTTTCCTCTTTCCGGTGTAGATTGAAGATACGGTAGTCTAGATCATCTACGACGCTTGGTTATTTTTAAGACAAACGTCTAGTAGTTTCTACTGAAAAAAAAAAAGACCTGGCAGCCATTTTACCGAGATTCTGGTATCGTTCCTGATTGGCAGAACGGCATAAAGACAATGCACCATTTTATAAATTTATTTTAAAAAAAAACTCATCTTAATATTGACGAACTAAATGTGGATGGTCAAACATATTTTAATAAAAATAATAATAATTATTATAGCGGACATACGAGTATGGTTCCGGTTTCAAAATAAATTCTGCACAAAGGGTCAATATGTTTGTATTTAACATCAAGGGTCGAAGATGATCAAGGCTACAAATGAACATATTACTGATGCCGTATTGTTAATATTTCGTAGTTAGTATATTTTGTAGTTTAGGTCAAGAAATATTTCTCGATTTCTCTATGATCCTGGTATGTCTGATGTAGTGATACACCTTTCATAATAGTTTGCTTAAAGTAGGTATCCCACCAAATAACGGCAAAATTACACTAAAAACCGTGTATCAAAACTCTATCCAGGTGTTCAGGTCATATAATAAGTATATGTGTCTATTAAAAGTAAGTTTTTATTAACGGGTTCTTAAAATACCCCTGCTTGAATATTCGTAGCATGAATTAAGTTGGTAAATTTTTAATTCGACGCTCCAGTTTTGGGGTTTAGCCTGGCAGGTTAAAGCCATTTATATTGTGTCTATATAGTTTGGATTATCAAAATATGTAAGTTATATACATAAATTATATTGTCGTCAGTAGTTTTAGAAATGGTATACATATTTTGTAAAATGTGGCGGGATAGCTACTTTAAAGAAACTAACCCGCTAAAAATATACACTATGAATATACACTACAAATATACACTACAAATATACACTACAAAGCTGTGTATCAAAACTCTATCTAAGTCTTAAGGTCATATAATTATGTATGTGTGATTTTAGTCTTGTTTTAGATTTCCTGATTTAGAAATCAGACTATATAAATCATTATAATATGTTCTTATATATATTTACTTATTTATATACCTGTTGACTGGCATTTGTTGATTTACGTATATAGTTTATATTACTACCATATCACCCCTTATTTGTAAATAGTTTTATCATTATATATTTACATTAATTTTTAATTACTACTTCATTTCTTCATCTTTCATCAGTTTTTTGCGCGCAATGTAACCTATTTATGTGTCGATGTGCCGTAAAACACCATTCATTCATTCATTCTTAAAATACATGTGATTGAATATGCGTAAAATGAATTATGAATTGGTAACTCTTAATTCGACACTCCAGTTTTGGGGTTTGGCCTGGCTGATTTTTAAAGCCGTTTATAGTGTGTATTGATTTTGGATTCTCACAATATGCAAGATATATATAGATATATATATACAGATATATATATACCTCGTCGTGAGTAGGTTTAAAACAGTGTACAGATGTTGTAAAATGTGGCTGTTATTGACGGGATATCTACTTCAAAAGTTCGTTATTGGAGAAAACGGCTCGAAGGATGGATAGCATAGTAGACTTGAGATCCGAACATTTACGGTTCGAGCCTCATCAGTGTAACATAGTTTCTTCCGGGAGTTCTTTACCGTCCAATGTATCAAGGATCAGTTCTTCGATCAAGGTCTCTATTCGATCGTAAGATATCCAGAGTAAGATATCCAGGCTCGCGAAGTATCTTTCGCTTCTGAGTCTGGGTCGGCTCAAACTAAAATAGAGTTGTTGAGTCGTGAAAACACTGTAACTATGTATGGTTTTTTTTCTAGAAGCAATTTCTCTCTCTAGTTTGCGGAAAACACGTTATTTCACTGTTTCTAAAAAAAAAAGTACTGAATGATTGTTTAAGGGATATCTGTTCAAATTGATGATAACAACTTCACTAGAAGCGCATAGCTGGCGACGCAAACATAGCATGCTGACCCCCTTTGAAATTCATAATTCATATCTATAATACACGTTAATTTTTATTTTGGGCAATCTGAATGTAGTCAAAAGTCTACTCCGCGAATTTATGAAGAGTATTTCTTTTTGGTTTTAAATCTACTGTTTTAAGTTTAACCATTAACTACATGATTGATGAAAAATCGATATCGCGTCATGCCTAGCGCCTGGAAGCCATGTACGTAAATAACTTAGTCACTTTTATTTGAAGACCCCGAAGGAAGACATGATATCTGTAAACATAAGGTATTTGACTACATAGGTTTAAGAGCGGATGTCTACCGACGCGTTTTAATTACTTCCACGTACATTTTGTCTTATTTATTTTATTTCTAGAGCCCGAAGCTAAGGTCGATGTTCCCTGAATCAACGTGTCATTAGACACCACGCGCTATCAACATGTCTTTTAAAACGTTAAGCTACTGTAGGTCACTGTGTGTGACATACAATGTGTCACGGTGTTGCATACAATATGTCATGGTGTAACATATTAGCTGCAGAAGACGTGCGTCAATATTTTGAGAATGCGTTGACTCCCAACTAAATAGCGTGTATTATATTATCATATTGAATGCATCAAATTACAATTACACACCGTTAAATATGAGATTGGACTAATATACTCAATACAACGTATAACAGCCAGTGGCGTAGGTGCCTATAGGCAGTGTAGGCACGTGCCTACACATGTCCCCAGAAATAAAAAAATATATAAAAGTCCCAAAAATGCAATAAAAACTGAGGGTGGTATGGGTGGAGGGGTATGGCCAGCTCATACCAATTTTTACTCGTTGTCTTTTCAGAAAATATAAGTCGAACTGTTTTCGCTCGCGGTCTGATGGAACCAAACATTGTGCAAAATTTCGAAAGATTTTCAGAAAGAAAGTATTCATATTAATATATGTTCCGATGTTTGTTATTTTGCGAAATCGCAAATTAAAAAAAGCTTGAAATCGCGGGTTAAAAACATATTGTTTGCTGCTTAAAATACCGTCAGAAATGCAGGATATGCCTTCCTTCTAGAACAAAATTCCCGTGGGGGCATGCCCCCGGACCCCACTAAGCCTTTTGCCTACGCACTGATTTAGGCATACATTCGATTTTCCTCCTATGTTGATGCAAACATTGAGTATTATTGGCTGATAAAATGTACTACATAATTTGTATGCATTTCTTTTACATGATTTGTATGTTTATTGAATAAAAACAATGAATCATGTAATGCATAAATGTGAAACAATCTATGATAAACTGGAATTTCTTTTTACAAAATCTCAACAGAATGAATTGAATGTAACTCCTAAGGAATTCATTTCGTTGATTTTCAATGAAAATTGAAATGCTGGGTTTTACAATTGGCTAAATGGAAATGTTATCTTTTTCCAGGATGTAATATGAACTAATTCCGTTTAAAACAACACACAAGTATTGACACCATTGCACAAGCATAGTTCATTTACAAATATACATTGAAAACTGTAGCACAATCGGACGTCTTGCTTTATATAAATTTTGTTGAGTGTATAGCGATAGCTTTATCATTGAAAATAATTAGGAAATAGGACGTGTTGCGGTTTACGTTTTCTTAAGTATATAATTTGGCATGCCATGCTTTATATTTCGATATGCAATACCTTACAATAATGCAAATGTAAACTATAGTACAATAATAAGCTGGGTTCTTGCGTCGTGTAGTGATAACGGCCAGTGTGGCTTTTCGTACAAGTCTAGTCTTCCAGTTTATGTTGCACTGTATTTAGAACATTAATTCAAACGAAAGTAGGTCAGTTAAAATCAGTGCAATATGGCAGCCGCAGATTTCTTTGCTAAAGGACATAAAACATTGTTAGTTTGGAAGTAATTACATACGATACTCTTATATATAATACAATGATAGTTTTTTTCTTTTTGAAACTCTCAGAAGGTTAATAGGCTTCAATGAAAAGTTATGGTACGTATTGGTATTTTTAGAATTTTTCTCATATATATTTGTAAAAAGGCTAGGCTTGTAAGTAAGTAATATTGGGGACATATGTACTGGCTATTTTGAATTTTATACTATTAGTGATAAAACTGTAACATGTAAGAACATACCGCCGACTTTATATAGAATCCCTGTTATATTTTGATAAATATTATTTATAACCCCCAACGGCTTATTTGCCACTGACCGTTCTAATGCGGTATCCCCATTGGCAACCCGTTTGTGTTTGTGATGTCCCGTGCCTTGCTTCTTATTAACACTTTTTGTTTGTTTTAATGCTTTTGATTGACTGTGTTCCGTGAAAGCTACATGTCTGGTTCGACTTGTATACGTTTACACTCGCCTTTACGGTCAAGTGGTTTATTACAACTACAACTCAGGTCTACAATAACCATCTAAAACGTTTACCATCCAAGATCTAACCAGTGTCGAGGCGACGCTTTTAGACGTCAAACGCCCTACACCATGGACGAACGACATAATATGCTTCTGATAAAGACGCTCCTGTGTGATGGCACAGGTAAAGTTCCAGTTTGTTTATATAAAGTAAGAGTATTTTCATTTCATTTCATTTTATTTCAGGCTAAAGAAAAATATATACATAAGTTAAGATAATCACAGTTTTATAATAAGTATACATTATCAAGATGATATTATATAAAACATACCACATATTATCACAATGTTACTTATATCATAGATTTGAATATCATAAAATGCTTGGAATTGTGAATGTATATCACATATGCACTGGCATCATATCATAGAAACGTGTTAACTGTACCGAAATAATATAAGTATCTTTACCTAAAGATGGCCCATAATGCCAGTTTGGCTTATTTCCAAGGGGTCCTTTAGTTGCACACTCCACTTATTTTTAAGAGCAGAGAAAGGATTATTGGTCTGTTACCGCTTCGTAAGTAACAGGGGCTACTTGTTATCTAATGTTGGCTTGTTTGGTTTGAATGGTGTTTTACGTCATTTTAGCACATGTTAGGCCATCTATGATGGTCAAAACAAAATTGGTAGAGGCAAAACTTTAGTTTCTCTTGGTAAAGCCAATACTGTATTCCTCTCGCCATCCATAATAATCGCACTTTCTTAGTGATGTTAATAAGCTCAGACGAGTTATTTCCCTTAAAAGAGCCGAGAGGCTTGTTTATAGTAAGGGAAATAACTCGTCTGATCTTATTCTCATTACTAACATTTGTGTTTGTGTTCTGTGTTGCAAGAGGTCAGTATACGTTATCCTATTGTGCATGGAATGTAAACAATGTCTTACCTACTATCACAGTAGATTTGTTGACAAGGAAGGCTAATGCTGTTTCGTAGCATGGTCGGTGACATTTCCTTTGATGAATGCAGAGCATTAAATCGTTTAATTTAGGGTAACTAAAGGGGCGTGGCTATACCTTACTACAACTACCAGAAATTGTAATTTAGAGTACGGTCACTACTTAGTGCTACTAAGTACACCATGCTACAAAAAAGATAGAGTCTGTCTCAGCTCTTTGCTTATTTAAACACCTCGATGGGCTACACCCATCGAGGTGTTTAAATAAACCAACTCGCTGAGACCAGACTCTATATATTACTTAACTGAACCATCATGTGCATACATTGTTTAGATTGAATTTGTTTGACAGTTTGACAGTAAAATAATAATAGTAATAATAATAATAATAATTTTTATTTACAGAGGGAAGTCTTTATTTACAGAGGGTAACATCATTAGTTATACACTAATCTTCCACAAGGCCCTCTATTATATACAAATTTAAAAATAATAAATGACAGAACAAATAAAATAAAGCAGAAGTTGATCAATAAATGCAATCTTTTTCAAATATTAAATGTTGCATTCTAAACGAAATTACTAAACCTTCAAAGAAATCGGTAGAACCGATGGAGGCTCCTCGAATAATGGAACATGTGAAATACAATCGGATAAAAATGTAGGAGGAGTTGAGCCGACAAGATTAATACTTGAAAAACGTCAAAATCCCTTAACTTCGCCAAAAGAAAGTCGAGCAGAGCGTCCTGATAATATGTGTTACTATGCATGCATCATACTGATCTGCCTACCAAGTGTCATGAACATCGGATGAAACATGTAGTAGTTGAGCAGAAATGCTTTACACTTGAAAAACTTCTAAGTCCCAAAACTCCACCAAAATTCATTCAACCGGAATGACCTGACAATATGCACTACTAGACATTATACTGATACTTCCTGTGAAGTTTCGTGAAAATCGGATGTAGGCGGAGTTGAACGGACAAGATTTAGATTCGAAAACGTCAATGTCCCGTAACTCTGTCAAATATCTTTCAACCGGAACGTCCTGACAAACTGCGCTAACAGACATCATACTGATACTTTCTGTGAAGTTTCTTGAAAATCGGATGAAAAATGTAGGAGGAGTTGAGCGGACGAGCTTTACATTCGAAAAACGTCAACGTCACGTTACACCGCCAAAAATCATTCAACCGGAACGTCCCGAAAATATAGGGGAGCATAAAAAAGAAGAGGGAATTGGAAATAACTCATTCAAATACATATGAACAAATGGTAGATAACATATACGATACGCGCTAGGTAAGACTCTTAGGAGAAATTTGCTAACTGAGGGTGCAAACACGCTGAGGTCAATGCAACTGTATGACAAAAAATGTCGACTTCCTCATTCGAATATTAAATTACTAACGTGCGCTACTTGAAGAGATAAACATGTATTTGTCATTTTAAGTTCAAGGATAAAGTTTCGCCAGTGGAATGTTTTAGACGAACTGAACAATTTTGATTTTAATAATCTTTATAGAATTTACATGTCCATATCTATGTTATTCATTACTGTCATTCAATACGTATCATAGTATTTACCAGCAAGGTTTTACGCAAGCGTAAAGAAGCTGCCGGTAAATAAATAAATAAACCTGACTGTGGGCCAGTGAACTGGTAGGAATGCAAACAACTGTTTGCATAATTAGTGAAAATCAGAGAGTTATCAAGCTGAAATAAGTGTTACTGTTTTTTTTATTAAAAGCAATAACTACGCAATGGATGCGTCAGTAGTGTTCATTGTGAAACTTCGCCGTGGTCTTATTGATATAATCCTTCAAATGAAAATTTATAAAAAATCAGAAATCATTAAAAGTGACAGTGTGGCCAAGCTGAATTCTACTCAAGGGCAATAACTCTTCAACATCTGTTGCTAGTTGATGAACTTTTTGCAATCAATTTTGAAATAAAAATACCATATTATAAATAAAACCGATATCGGCAGCTGAATAAACTACAGTTATATAACAATACCGATGATGATTTGAAAAAAAGCTTAAAGAGACACGTGGCAATCTTGATCTGTTTAATACTCACGGCGTCTTGTAGTTTTCTACAGAACCTCCAAATATGCAAACATTGATATCAATTATTCCAATAGTACAAAAAGCAAATTGTTTTTACATACTAACTTTTCATAATATTGCACTAATAATATATTTAAAAATATGGTAGAATATTGAAGAAATTTGACATCTCATTTTCTTTATTTAATTATATGCAAGCAGTTCTAAAGTCAAAATGAGGTTGGATTAATAAATCGAGTTATCAATTTTCATGCGTTAATAAAACTCGAGATTGTCATGTGTCCCTTTAAAGCTTATAGAAGGCAAAGAAAATGATCCCAATGCAGAAAACTTGGCAATGCCAAAATTGCTACATTCATTAATAAAATGCATCTTAAAGGTAAGGTTAACCCTTAACCCGCTAAACACGACTATAATAGCCACTGCGTCCATTGTAAACACTGATCACATAAATGGAATGGTCTTAATTCAAAGAAAGAACAGTCCATTATATAAGAGCTTAATACTTATTACGAGCTTTAAACAAAAATATGAAAGAAAGGTAAATTAAACAGGATATCACCGTTGATCCATCTTTTCAAAATGGCCAGTAAATCAAATTTAACCGTTTTTATCTACGTAACATATGTATTTATTTCTATATACGTAGGACAATGATTGTTTTTTTTCATCAAAGATTTGAGTTCACATAAACAATAACATAAAACTCATTTATAAATGGAAAACTTTTCGCATATTTATATCCAATAATCACAGAACGACGCTTAAGAACTCAACGAGAAACCGAGAAGATATAAACGAAGCCAGCACACATAAACGTTCTTAAGAACGACACGACCTCCACCGAGATACCATAAGGCAATACACGACAGTAGTCACTTAGAAATGAATGTACTGGAGCACAGCAAGGTAGCCGCAACTTATAAGCACAGGGACGCGCTAAAGCACGACAATAAATCCTCTGATATGCATAATGGCAATAAATGACAGCAACCACACAGAATGGGCACAGCAAATTCTCCAAACATATCAGTGAAGCTGGCATACATAAACTCTCGTTAGCATGACTAAAACGCCACTGAGATGCTGAGATTCTTTAAGGCAATATACGACTGCCGGACAGCAACCACACACAGGTGAATGTACAACAGGTTATTCACGTAATAGAAGGGAAATCGGAAACCGCACTGAAACGCACAAAAGCACCAGAAAAAACAACATTTAAGTGAATTAAAGGAAGGCTACAAATACACCACATATAAAAGATCGACGTTTACCCGGAAAGATATACTCCTGATTTTTTAAATATTAACAGATGGGGTCTTGTACATATGAAACCACTGTATGGACTTCTGGCATACTTTGCATTTCGTAACAGCATCGCGATTTCTACGGTAACCCATTCGTACCAAGCCAATATATGAAAATCGCTGAACAAAAGGAAAATAAAGAAATTTGCACACGTCCTTTTCGGCAAATACAGTTCCAGTATTTGAAACCTATCTGTGTATATGAAATATCAAACTACAGAATCAAGACCTGATTATGTTACACTTTACTAATTTTAACAAGAGTTATAGACCTTTTATGAATTTTGTTTTGTCTTGTGCCAAGGATAATGCGAATTTCTTGTGTTCACAATAACTGCAGTAAACGGTTTCCGATTTCCACTAAATGTTGTATGGTGTTAGGCCTTATACCTACAAGGCGTTTGACAAGTTCAATACTAAGTAAAACTGACACTTGCTTTAAAGAGTTATTACCCTTGGTTATTGAAAGAATAGGCACATTTTAGCTTGAGTACACACATTACTTTAGTAAACGGATTCCGATCTTCACATTATTTAGTGTGAGACTTTATATGAATATAAACTTTGACAAGATGACATTGAGCAGAATTGACACATGCCTTACTGAGTTATTGCCCTTGATTATTGCAAAAATGCAAATTTCAGCTTTCGTACACAATACATTAAATAAATTGGTTTCGATATTCACACAGTTTGGCGTGTTACTTTATATCAAACGGATTTCAGACAGGTTAGACGAGTATCAAGTTATTGCTCTAAATTGTCGAAAAATTCGATCGTCTGATTGTTTCCTACTTTCCTTTGAAATATCATCAATTACTGTATACTATTCTAATTGAACAAAGAGGATATCGTCCTCTGACTAAGGAGTGTGATTGTTTTCACGATGATTGTAATAAATAGAATTTGATTTTCCATGCTTTTTGGGGTAATATTATTAAGGTCTCGGTTTTGCTTGACAATGAGAACAATTGAGAAGTGGTTTACGCAGTTATCGCCCTTGATGTTTGCAAATATTTAAATTTCAGACTGAGTACACAGCAACTTCAGTAAACGAGTTTTGATTCTCACTAATATTTAGTTGAAGGTTTTGGACAATTACACCATGTGGACTTGTCACGTAGTTGTTTTCGAAGCATTTATATTCATATAAGATAATATTTTTTACACATATGGAACTAGTTAAGTATGACACTACTGTTTATAGACAAATTGTTGGAATCCCAAATGAGAACGAAATGTGCAACTCTTGTTGCAGATTTGTTTTTGTTTTGTGATGTTAGAGGTTTCATTTTTAGTCTTTTACTAGATACGCTTATGCAGATGTAATCGAAGCCTTTTATTATACCTCTTGGTATATGGATGATATATTCGACAATTACAACCCTTTCTTTTCTTTACTAAATATACTTTCTTTCCAAAGAACTTTTGACACTGTTAAGGGCACGACTAGACAACATCGAACGTTACCGTCCTTTCAGGATTTAGGTAGACGTCATCATAGGTCCACAATCTTTCCGGCGATCGCACAATCAAGTGGAAAGCAAAGCGGTGAACTGTAAATGGTCAGCCACTAAACATACAGTGCGTTGCAAAATAATAAGGTGACAACCTCCTTTGATAAGGATTTAAACAGTGAGCATTACCCAATCTTTACCAGGATCACCATGTGACTCTATCAACGTCTTAGAAAATAGTCTGCGATTACGTCATAATTTGTCACATGACCATAGCTAAAATATCAAAATGGTTATCAGAAATCATCTCCGCGACCTGATACCACTAATGCCATGTGGTGGTGCTGAGTGGTAAACAATCGAACGGAACTCCGCTTACTTTGGACATTTTTGATGAATTTAGGTTAGTATTTTAATTTTAGGTAGGCTGTTTAGAGTTATGAAATTTTAGAAAGTGATGGTAAAAACAAAAGCTATACTGCAACCCTATGGAAAACGCAATGGTAGAGTCCATTTTGATTGTTTTAATGGCGGAGTGATATGCCAAAGAATACATTTTATTCTACCGCATTATAATGCTGAGCGAACATTAGTGTTTATTCACTAAAATAAATATTGAATAAGAGCAATAAGCTTATATTTGAAAAGGTTTGCGTGACGTTTACTGCATTGTTTTTCAAGAAAGTAATAACGACTAAAATATATTAATCCAAGAGTTAGCATAAACTTTAGCACTACATTGTGTTACGTGATCTACAGCGGCAGTAAGACATCATACTGATACTTTCTGTGAAGTTTCTTGAAAATCGGATGAAAAATGTAGGAGGAGTTGAGCGGACGAGCTTTACATTCGAAAAACGTCAACGTCACGTTACACCGCCAAAATGACGAGATGTTTGTAGTGGTGCAAACACTAGAAATAGGAAGAAAGTGTGCTTTATTAGGCTGTTTTTGTAAATTAGGAATCCCGTACATAGTTGGAAGTTTGTTTTGCTTTTCATCTACTCCAGCTTTAATAGTGCTTCATTGAGTTTTATATCCGGACAAACCTTTGCAAAGGTTTATTATCATAACCCTGATTTACTTAAAGTATTGTCAGAACTCTTCTGCTACAAGGTCTGTCACAATGTGAATACCATGGTGACTATATGTACAGACTTTTTAAGATTATTGGTCATTATCACATTCATACAATCTGTGTTTAACTTGTTAACAAACATAAAAAAATAGGATATGACCCTATCATTCTGCAATGCACTGCATGTTTAGATGTTGACCCATTTACAGTTCGCCACAATGCTTTACAATTAATAATGCGATGACCCGACAGATTTGAACCCTATGATGACCTACTCATCGGCATTTATTAGGATATATAGTATAGAAGGCTAGAGAGAACATAGTTATAGTATATGTATATAGTAAAGGACCTTCTTCTGCGTTCTATCCTTCAATACTATATATCGTAATGAATGCATGTGCTTCTACCTAAAATAGGGCACGGGATGGTAACGCCTAATTTTTTACTTTAATATTGTCTTATCGTCATCATTCTTTTTTTGTCCTGGCTTCTGACAAGTATTTGCTTTGTGGCTTTCTGGGAATTTCTATTCATATATACATGATCATTTTGTGTTTTACTTATATTGCCTACTAATTGCTGTTCATGCTTCCTAGTTTGTAAGGGGTTATGGCCTGGCTGGTCGAATTTTATTGGAATGAAAATAGGGTAAGAGTGAGGTATGGTGCACTCTAGAACCTGGTTTAACCCCAGCAGCCTTTATGTAACGGACCATTCCAAGGAGGTACCCAGCATACTTTTCTCTTTTCTATCCTTGTGATTGGTGTTTGTTTCAAATACGTGTGTCTGGTTGACTGACTGTGTTCTGTGAATGTTATATTTCCTTCTGGACTTTTATACCATAATTTGTTTCTGACTCGAAATAGGATATGGATCACATTTAGTGATATTTATAGTTTTCAACTGTAAACATGATTCTATTACACTATTTAACATATTGCGTCCCATGGATCAAGGCGATACAAACCGTAGGAAAATATTCAAGTTCATGATGTGTTTGAGAAACGTTGACAAACTTCTTAACCAGAAGTTGCCTGTTCAATCAATCTGAACCTAGAATTGAAACTCAAGGTCACAGAAACACCAATGTTGGTTGGACAGTTAATGATCTTACGTAAAAAAAGTGCAAATTTCAAATAAATCATTTAGATAGTATTCAAGATGTTTTGGAGAAACTCTGTCAGACGTCATACCCAAACACTGACGTCGCTCAATCTTCTTTCAACGTAACTAGTCAATAAAAACCCCGTAATTTTTCTGATAAATACAATCATACGACTGTGACAAAATAGTGAACCAATTTGGAAGTTTACAATTGGATAAGACAGTAATTGCAGTAACTACTATTCTATTTTCAAGGTTAATTAAAGGTCCATAACTGTATTAAGATATCTAAAAGCTACCATCGAACGGATTCTAAATATCTGCCAGTATGTTAATGTTATTAAGACTTCACACTAAACGATATGGTTTAAACCCTACACAATTAAAGATAGTTCTTGCAATAATCATATTTAATTAAATTAAGGGCCATACCTCTATGCCAAAATGGAAAAACAATTTGATGTATCATAAATATTATTAACATATACTCTTATCCTATTTGTATATAAAATGTCCACCCAAAATGTTGTTTAATTTTCAACAAAACTTGATTAATTAACATTAACTCAACACAAAATGTATTTTCGTAGATAAGCAGTGGCCATAACTCTATTTAGAAAAGGCAAAGGTACACATTGATCGTAAGGAAGTGATGTCTGTTTGATATAAGGCTTCACAGCAATTTTAGTTAAAATCCAAAATAAGATAAAGAAGTTATCAAAACCTTGCAACTCAGCTTTACCCAAAATGTGCATTTTTGTTAAGTAACTCAGGGGTCATAACTCTATTCTGAAAAGGAGAAAATCGGCCTTGCTCGTACGAAAGTGTCATCTTAACGATATAACACTTCACCCGTGTGCCCGTCCCTCCCTCCACCCATCTGCCTGCCATCTTCAATCCTTAACTGCTTTTGATTTTAAAAAAATAATTGAAAATTTCATTCGGCATAAACAGAATATAATCAGGCGTGCTTTTGTCTTATTTATGTACAAAACAAAATCATATCGCTAAAAAATAAACTTGTACACATTTTTTCGTTGAATATCAATATTTTCTTATCACTTATGGGCTTCCGTAGAAAATGCGTTGGTGTTACGAAATGCAAAGAATACCATTAATTCATACAGTGGTTTCGTATAGAGTACAGTTTCTGCTATTGATATGCAAAAAAATCACGAGTATATCTTTCCGGGTAAACCAAAAGTGTTTTTTTGCACGATACGAGAAGTTGGGTCCCCGCCTAGTACTAGAGCACAACAAGTGAGCCACCCAGTAAATATATCTCACAGCATGATATCCACATAATTGTAGTGAACTCCGCAATCACATTGAATCGCATTTGGGCAAAAGAGACTCACAGAAGATCCAGTCAGGGATCTTTTGAAAAACCATCACCTTAAATGGTGATGATGTTTCATCACATCATAATGAAATACGCGAACTCGCTACCATGCTACAAGTCCGATCTAGTTCACGTCCCTATGTTTATCGCCGTTATTGTTGCCTGTTGGTATGTTGGTTTATCGGTAGAAGTATAAATAGGGAACCCGCCAGTAGCTTTATAAACGAGAACCTGTCTACACACGGTTTGTTTTACGAGACAAATGGCAGAAATCGGTGCAGAAGGTTAACACATGTGTTACTGCATATCATCCAAATTTTATCGAATTCTGTTTGATGAATGTTATAACATTTTCTAGAAGAATTTAGCTTTGACTTGAATGTATCATAGTATGCGTTTCGCGACAGGAATGAAGCGTTTTCCTTTGATCAATTTGACAGTTTTTTTTTCTTGTTTCAATCTGGGTGATTGAAAACCTTCTCATTGAAAGTTTGCAAGATTATACTATGTGACGATAAATCGTGACCTGAATTATTTTTGAAAATGTAACGAATGAATGAAGAAAGAAAGATGATGGAAAATATGACCGTGAGAATAAGTGTTTATGATGAAACATCATCACCATTTAAGGTGATGGTTTCAAAAGTTCCCTGACTGATAGTAGTGAACTCGACAATCATACAGAAACATCTGAGAACTACAACAACCATAAGGCAATCCGATAGGTCACAACAAGAGATTGATAGAATTGAAACGAACTTGGCAATCAAATTGAAACGCTTTAAAGAACCACGTCGTAGAGTCGAGTAGATCATGTCATCACTGATAAGTTTGATATTGTCGATAAACATATTCGTCATATCTTTTCTAAAGGTGCTTAGTATAGATTACCTTCAACTATTGATTTTAATGCATGTCGTGTCAGATCGCCAAATCCATTGAGAATATTTTACTATAAAATGGTGTCGTAGAGAACATGCGGACCCAAACTCTCTTTCAACTTGGAAAAAGTCATTTTTTAAATTTATAGATACACGTATAACTTTAATAATGCTAACCCCTCTTTACTTCCTCCGAAACCTAGGTTTTCGTTTCGTAATTTACAATCGGGAATTGAAGAATTTCATAATAAATTTGTGTTAGTTCCTGCTGATAAAGCACTACTTCGTATACTCCAGTTCAATCTACTGAGGATGATGTTGTTTCCACACATATCACTCGGTGGACTACTTTCAAGGCTGGGATAGACGAAAAGCCAAATAAACTGCCAACTATGTACTGGATTCCTAAATTACATATTAATCCGTATAAGGCCCGCTTTATTTCTAGTGCCTGCATTATCACAAACATCTCCAAACTTTTAACTTCTTGTCTTACTGATGTTAAAGATCACATTAAACAACTTACGAAAACTCTGGAATTAATTTATGTTGGTCTATTAAAAATTCAGGAGACATTCTTGATAACAAAATTTGTAATAAACGGAAAGTTTCATCTATACGTACTTATGATACTACTTTACCACATCACCTCATCAAAGACAAGCTTATTGCTCTTATTCAAAATACTTTCGCAAGAGAAAAAACACGTTTTTGGCCTGTTATAATATTAAAGCGTTTTTTAGGCAGTTTAAACAATTACACTATGTGGACTTGCCAAGAAGTTTTTGACGCACTAATTTTCCTATTAGATAATATTTTCGTCAGGTAATGAACTACCGTTGATAGACAAATTGTTGGTATCCCTATGGGTACAAACTGTGCACCTTTTGTCGAAGATTTGTTCTTGTATTGCTATGAAAGAGATTTCAGGTTGAGTCTTTCATCCGATACTCCGACAGAGGTAATTGAAGCCTTTGATGACACCTTTCGGTATTTGGATGACATATTGAACATTGACAATCCTTTCTTCTTTACTATGGTTAAAATCTAACATTTCTTATAATGTGGCTTCTTTCCTTGATTATTGAAAATGACGTATTTTAGTTTGATATTATTAATTATCCCAATTTAGATGCCCCATTTAGATGGGGATGTTGCCCGAGCTATTTCATATGGGGTCTATGTTTCTCAACCTAATCGTTTCTATAGAGCTTGTAGTGGTGTTGAGGATTTTAATATTCGTAATATTTGTATAACTAAAAAGTTACTCCAGCAGGGCTACCGTTACCATAAACTTCGAAAACCCTTTGCAAAACTATTTTATTATCGTAACCCTGATTTAATTTTAAAATAAGAAAGTAATTTAAGAACACTTCTGCGACAAGGACTATCACAACCTGACTTCTATGGTGATGTGATTTACGAACTTCGAAAGGTCCTTTGTCACAATCACTTTTATACATTCTTTATTGAACTTGTTAAAAAGTTTATCAAAAGAGGTTATGACCCTATCATTTTGCAACGAGGGTTGACTCATTTACAGTTCGCCACTATGCTTTCTTCTTTGATTGTGCGATGACTGGACAGATTGTGGACCCTATGATGACGTCTACCTAAATCCTTATAGGACGGTAGCTTTTGATGTTCGTCTTTAATCTTGTCTTGTCGTACCCTTAACGGTTCGTACTTACTTTGTGGCTTTCTATACTTTTGTTTTTTATATTATAAATATATGGTCATTTATTTGTTTTACGTATATTTCCTATTTTCGCTGCCTTGTTTGTTAGAGATTATAACCTGGAGGGGACATACTTTTTACACGTGCCCGTTTATTTTGAAGAAAATAGGGTGAGAGTGAAGTTTGGTACACCTAGAACCTGGTTTAAACCCAAGCAGCCTTTTTTGCCACTGACCGTTCCAATGCGGTAGCTCTATTGCCAACCTTTGTGTGTTTGTGATGCCTTATATTGCCTTTTATTCATCAATATATATAGCTGTTCTGTGTTTCCCATAACGGATTACTCTGGATGCTTTGACTTCAGACAAGTCATCGAGTACATTATTTTTGATATATTATATACATGAACAGTTCTGGGTTTTTTCTTATAACACCAATCTACGCATTCTCAAATGTTAGGGGTTACCTCGGCGGGAATATTTTTATTTACACTGTCCTGTTGTTTAGGCATGATGACAGGGTAAGAGTGATGTTTGGAGCACTCGATTTAAACCGATTAAACACCTCGGTTGTCCCTTTTACCACTGACCGTTCCAAAGCGTTACTCCTGTTGTCAACCCTTACATGTTTGTGATGTTCTTTTTTACTGAATGTGTTTGTGACGTACTTTTCGAATCACATTTGCGCTGTAACTTTTTTTAGTAACTGTATTCTGCAAATGCTACTCTTCCTGTTGGACCTGTAACCTTTTATTTGACCCTTTATGTGTTATATCTATACTGCTTATTAATGTTGCATTGTTTGTTAGAGAATATAACCTAGCGGGGTTATCTTTATTTACCCTGTTCTGTTTTATTGAAATGTTACTCGGGAAAGAGTGAGATTTGGTGCACCATAGAACCTGGTTTAATCCCCCGCACCCCGAACCACCCCAGCGGCCTATTTTGCTACTGACCGTTCCAAAACGGTAGCCCCATTATCAACCGTTTAATGTTTGTGATGTTATAACCTTTATATATATTTTAAATTGTTGTTTGTTCCTGGGCATGTTCGTCCTTGAATGCTACATTTCCTATTCGACTTTTGTATCTGCTTTTATTATGGAATTCGAGAAATAGTTCTCACATGCCGTACATAATGAGCATTTGAACTCGAGCACTCCTTCCTACTCTTCGCTTATAGATCTTAAATATCGCGTCCCACTCGATGTCGCCTTTCTTTCAATATTGGTAAGTTTTAAGTTTGTAGTTGGGAGGAAGTTAAACAGTAGAGTGCTTACCTGTATTACTATCTCACGTTTTCATTAAACAGTCGAAATATGTGTATAACCCTTCATCCAATCCGTTTAGTCTAGATTATGTTGCAGTATATTCATGGACATGTAAAAAATATAAGTTAAAGTAGCCCTAAACCTATTTTCATTTCTAATTCCTGAAAGGTGGATATGGGTATATTCATAAAAATTACAAGCGATAGACGATTTTCAGGAAATTGAAAATAAAAGCAAATCCCTGCATTTGTTACATGGACTGTACTCGTCTTTAATTTGGATCATAAAACAGCGGTTGATTGAAACGGTCGCTCCTTTCGGGCTACTTCAATTAATTAAAAACTAAAGCGTAATAGTTATAGGTAACGACACTTGTTTTTGCCCCCATGACATTTTATCAGTTGGTATCGATAGAGGGAATGACCTAGCTTTATCGCATTATATTTGCATTCTTTATTTTGTTAAGCTTGTTAAAAGGTTTATCAAAAGAGGTTATGACCCTATCACTTTGCAACGCACTGACTGCTTGGTGGGGGACCCATTTACAGTTCGCCACTGAGCTTTCCTCTTTAATTGTGCGATGAAGGGACAGACCCTATGATGACGTCTACCTAAAGCCCAAAAGGACGGTGACGTTTGATGTTTGTCTGCAATCTTGTCTTGTGGTGCCCTCGTAGTTTATTTTCTTGTTGCTCTGGCTTCTGCCAAGTCATTGAGTACGTTCTTTGTGGCTTTTTAGGCTATTGTTTTTTGTATTTTATATATACGCGATTCCTTGTGTTTTACATATATTGCCTATTAATGCGGCTCTGTTGGTTAGAGAATAGTTCATGGCGGGGATTTCTTTATTTACACTGTCCCGTTTTATTGGGATGAAAGCAGGGTAAGTGTGAGGTTTGGGTCACTCTAGAACCCCCAGCGGCCTGTTTTGCCACTGACCGTTCCAAGGCGATGCCCTATTGTCAACCCTTTTTGTGTTTGTGACGTAATATGCCTTTATTCTTTATTAACATTGCCAGTGGCGTACCTGGGCATACTCCTATACGCCCATGTGTATAATTTAGAGTTGGGTGTCGGAAAAATGAAAAAGCTAAAAATGCAAAAAAGCAGTAAAAAGTGAAGCCGAAGCGGGGTTAGGGTGAGGGGGCATAGCTTAAAAAGACGTTTCTAAGTCGCTCAAAACTACTTCTTTAGGGTTCAATTGTTCAAACAATTTCACCAGTGGGAGGGGGACAACACCCTCTCAAACCCTCTACCTTGCGTATACTCAAGACCCCTCCAGGTACGCCCCTGATTGCCATTCATGTTTGTCGTTTTGCGTGTTTTTTTGGGTTTACTGTATTCTGTGAAAGCTGCATTTCCTGTTCGACTTTTAGACGTACTTTTATCTGAATCTGAATCAAAGCTCTGCGTTGAAGAACCTGTTACGGCATGAACACATCGGGAGAAAAGCTGTAACTGTTAGTAGTATTCTACGACAGCTTGCTTTCCAATGATGGTACCAATGATGGCGCACACACGAAACTATCTTCAAGATGGGTCCGGTCTATAAAAAAAAGAAAACTTGTACTGATTATACTGATTGTTTTTACACCACTGCCAATATTTGAATCACTTTGAAATATTTAAGACCTTATTATCGATTACGTTATTAGTTTGGAAGTCACAGAATATGTTTACATTGATACGGCGTTTAGATCTTCCAGGAATAGTCTTCGCATTTGAAAGCTGTCACCAGCCACTCGACAACATTTTTGAAGAAGACAATTTATTTCACTTCCTTCTATATGGGAGCTACGGTAGTTTCAGGTCGGATAGCATTTTGTTGACACATCCCTGCGTGATTTGTGACAAATCTAGAAAATTGGCGTTGAACTTTCCAATATGTTGATGTCCTGTGCGTCTCCTTGGCCGAGGGGTTAACGGCGTTGCGTTGTAAACCTTCTCGACCCTCACCGCTGACGGTTCCAAACCCACTAGGAGTTCGGCTTTTAAGTGAGGAAGTGTCGATTCTTACGGATTGAGGGAGGTGAACAGTACTGGTTCAGGAAATGTGGCTGATCTGCCTCCACCACAAAAAAAATACACAGTCATATATAAACTTACATGTGTTGAAAATGACGTAAAACACCAAACAAACGAAACTGTTAATAGGGATCCCAGACTGTGGAGCTACATTCTAGTGTGGATCACATACATGCTAGATACTCTGACCTGCATTACTTTGAGCAGTGTTTCATGTTACGTTTTATGAACCAGATGGATGAATTGGCCTTTGTTATGATCTTTGTTATGTGTGCATCAACTTTAGGTCTTCAGATCTGGTTCCTCCGAGATAGTGATTATCCTTGACTTGTTGGAGGATACGATTTTAGATGTTAGACTATTTAGTGTATATGCTCATGGTGTAGTACGTTTTGGCATTACATTGCATTCTTCAGTTGTGAGTCCAGTCTTTTAAAGCCTTCAAGTCATCCTAGAGTGAGAGAATGTCCTTTCTGGCTGCTATGATTCTATAGAACGAGCTATCCTTTTGAAAATTTGCAACTCTGATCTAAAGAATTTAGGGAGGTCGTTGATATAACACGGTAAGAGTATAGAGCATATGACTGTACACTGAATGACACCGGAGTCTACTGTGACCGGGTCCGAGTACTCCCCTTTCACTAAAGCTTGCATATGTCGCTGGTTTAGAAAATTACAAATCCAAATGTTTAGGTGTCCATCTACGCCATATTGTTTCATCTTGACCAGAAGCTTATCGTGAATGACTGTATGGAAGGCCTTCAAGAAGTCCAGTATGCTCCTTCTACTTGGCTGCCAGCATCATATTTCTGTAGTAGAGCATGCACGGTTGCAAGAAGTTGGGTTTCACAGAAGTACCCAGGTCAGAAAACATGATGAAGAGAGGTAAGTATTCTATTGTTTTCTAGGTGTGTAAGAATGTGTCTATAGAATATGTGTTCGAGTAGCTTGCATTAAACGCGGGTGAGGGATACAAGGCGGTAACTCGTATGAAGGTATACGATCCCTTTCTTGAATACTAGGGCGAAGAACGCATTTCGCGAGTCTTTTGGAAGAAGCTGACCTGAGCTGTTTTTTAGATAATATAACCTGGTGGGACTTCTTAATTTACAGTCCGTTTTATTGGGATGACAATAGGGTAAGAGTGAGGTTTGGTGCTAATCGATTCAAGGCGGTAGCCCTATTGTCAGTCCGGTTGTGTTTGTTATGTCACGTGCCTTGCTTCCTATTAACTTTGTAAGTGATGCTTGTTTTAATGCGTGTTTTCGGAGCTCGACATGCAAGTGAGAAAGTGTTGATTTTTAAGGATTCTGGGAGGTATGCAATACTGGTTCTGCCCAAGAATAAGTAGGTGGTCTGCCCCACCACTAAAAATCGACTGACATGCATAGCCTAAAATATGCTGAAATTGCATTAAACCCCAACCAAGCAAAAGTATTGCACGTTTATATCGCGCCCTCTGAATAACTGCGCTTATCCGTGCAAAGCCAATGGGTCATTGTTATTGATTACGTAACGGCAATAGGCAAACAAACCTTTATAAGTTCGTATACCAAAACAAAACAAAAACACAAAATATTTCAAAATCATGTGATTTAATAAATGCATGGTAAATCCGCTAAAGAAGACTTTTGCTCTAATATCTGAATATAATACACTAACAATGAAATATTTTTGGATCATCCGTTATGGGTATATATAAGAATAACTAAGTATATACCGGCTTATAATGATATGTATTTTCATCTCACAAAAATAGCTGTCATTTGCGATAAGACAAACCTTGTATTTTTGTATTTTTTTATCAACCGATATTATGACTTATTTTTTATTTAAAGTAGCTATCCCGCCAATAACAGCCAAGTTATGTAAACGTATATGTTATACGTATACCGATTAAGCCTGCCTTCTGACGACGAGGTGTATATATATATATAAACTCTATATACACCATATAGATGGCTTTAACCAGGCAGGCAAAAGCCCAAAACTGCAGCGTCGAATTAAGAGTTACCAACTTATTCGTTTTACGCATATTCAGACATGGGTATTTTAAGAACCCATGAATAAACTTATTCTTTTAATCGGCACATATATATTATTGTGTGACCTGAACACCTAGATAGAGTATTGATAAATGGTTATGTAGTGTAGTTTTGCCGTTAATTGGCTAGATAGGGCCTTTAAAGGATCTGGCTGCGATCTGGAAGTGTAATTGGAAACAATCCAAAATAACAAAGGAAAACTAAAATAATGTGCTTTAGTTTCATATGAAATATGCACAAGCATTCTATAGTTCGCATGTTACCTTCGGTTGAATTATTCTTTATGAAATAATTGGTATGAAAACACCATGACTCGGTAAATATATATATATCTATTTACGTCTCATCACAATATACAACATCAAAACAACATAAAAATATACATTTTTCCTAATACAATATAAACGTACATGTGTAGCTCCAATCGGAGGTAACTGAGACGATGGTAAAATATACGTTAATTTGCATTGAAAAACACAAACATATACAATATGCCTTAATCGTGTTAATAATATTCGTATGTACACCAGGGTCCAGTTGTTCAAAGTTCGATTACCCAAACCGAGCGTTAAGTCAAAATTTCAAATCTCTCTAAATCTCTGATAAATGAATATTTCTACCAGCAATTGAGCATGTGAGAGTATTAAAATGCAAATTAACATTTTTTAATTTGTATTATTACAAAACATATTTTTATGAAAAAACGTAAGTTTACACTAACCAAGGATTAAGCTAACCGATCTTTGAACAACTGGGCCCTGGTAAGAGTTGAGCACCTAATGTTAATCTTGATTATATAATACACTTGACAGATTTATTACTAACCTAAAAATAATTAAAATAAATACTTTAAGAAACTAAGTTTGTAAATACGCGTCCGAGGAGGTAGGCCTTAAAACTCCTAATAAACGCAATTAACATATATCTTTAAGAAATATAGCATAGCAAATTTTGCTATGGCCTGATTAACATACTTTTACAATTTCTTCACTTCAAAAGGTAGAAAGAAATATATAGTCCAATTCTATATTCTATAACTTTATTTCTACATGCTACCAACTATAATGGTGAATTGATATTTACAACAGTTTACTAATAATGATAGTCTCTTTCTCACATAACTACTGATCTCTTGTTTCCATCTAGCAAGTCCAGGTAAAAAGTCAAGGAAAAAAGCCACAAACAAAGAAAACCCTCCCTTTTTATAAGGTCCCTTCCAAATAAGGGGTTAGCATGGTCGTAAATATTAGCATGCTAACTCATCAATCTTATAGCATCTACAAATAAGGAATGCTAACACATAAATCATGTAGCATTAGCATTAGCCTGGTTCATAGAGCATCTCCCAAATAAGGGATGCTAACCCATAAATTACGATCATTAGCATTAGCCTGAGTTAGCCCTGTAGAGAGATACACATCTAGATTTATGGTGCTAACCGAAGACAGACATAATGTCCTCAGTAACCAGGCTTGAATACTGGTACCTGTACAAAATTACAACACTCCCCTCTCCCAGGCTTAATGGTCCCCATTAAAACCTTAAATCCCTCTCTTTTAAACAAGAAATCAGTACCAACATTCACACTAAATGAAAGAATGTCAAATTACATGTTTAATAAGTAATAATCAAAGTTGTCTTGTGCAGAATATTCTTACAAAATAAAGCATGAATATTTAGAGTAAATGAGTAAACGTTTACATTTAACGAACGCAAATTCTTTGTAACATGCATTAAGCTTTGCTTGAAATGAATGAACAGATTTGGTGTATGTTTAAAGATATAAAACAAAGCCTCAGGAAGCAATATAATAAATCCATGGTATACTGTGTGTTCCAATGTTCATACACAATCCTCAAGGCATAAACTTGCCACACTAGTAAAACTGAGTCCTAATTCTGCACATTTAGTCCTAGACCTACACATAATTGTTCTCTGTATTTTTAACACAATCACACAAGTGTTCATTTTTGGTTCCATTCTCACTATGTCCTGGTGCCATTTAAAATGAATGAAATTTATTTAAATAAAATAACATGTAATTAATACACAAAATGACATTAATGATCTTATAAAGATTATATAATTTGGCACAATATTTCGCGTATTAGATTATTGTTAATGTTATCATAGTGATATCTGAAAGGAAATCTGAGATCATTAGATCATTAGAGCACTTTTTAAATCCAATTTTTGTGAATATCACATAAATTCCATATTTTGCGATCACACTATTAAATTCCCATTTAGTGAATATCACTCGTAATTTCCATACTTTGCGAATACCTTAAGACACAACTTGGTACAGAAATATAAAAATATATTCTAAAACATAACTTTCAAGGAATATTGGGTGTACACAATATTCCTAATCCATTTTTTCCACAGAAGGTCCCTTCCAAATAAGGGGTTAGCATGGTCGTAAATATTAGCATGCTAACTCATCAATCTTATAGCATCTACAAATAAGGAATGCTAACACATAAATCATGTAGCATTAGCCTGGTTCATAGAGCATCACCCAAATAAGGGATGCTAACCCATAAATTACGATCATTAGCATTAGCCTGAGTTAGCCCTGTAGAGAGATACACATCTAGATTTATGGTGCTAACTGAAGACAGACATAATGTCCTCAGTAACCAGCTTGAATACTGGTACCTGTACAAAATTACAACAATACTTAACTTAGTCAACTATTGTTAAAATGATGTCGAATTCTTAAAATACATCAACTGACATTATATACAAGTATACAATATATTACATGTAAGTTGTAACCAATAAGATCAAATACTTATGTAAGAAACAAGGTAAATGTTTCTAGTTAATCATTTTTTATTAATTCATGTTGTTTTACACAACAAAAACTTGTCGGGTTGTTTGGACCAAACTAGTCCATTAACAATAAATATATTTGATGTTTCTTGGAGCCTAGTTCATTGGATTTTTTTTGAAGCCTAGTTTAATGCACGTGTACTTTGGATGTTTCTTGGAGCCTAGTTTAATGCATGTGTATATTGGCTGTTTCTTGTAGCATAGTTTAATGCATGTGTATATTGGATGTTTCTTGGAGCCTAGTTTAATGCACGTGTACATTGGATGTTTCTTGGAGCCTAGTTTAATGCACGTGTACATTGGATGTTTCTTGGAGCCTTGTATAATGCATGTGTACATTGGATGTTTCTTGGAGCCTTGTATAATGCATGTGTACATTGGATGTTTCTTGGAGCCTTGTATAATGCATGTGTACATTGGATGTTTCTTGGAGCCTTGTATAATGCATGTGTACATTGGATGTTTCTTGGAGCCTTGTATAATGCATGTGTACATTGGATGTTTCTTGGAGCCTAGTTTAATGCATGTGTATATTGGATGTTTCTTGGAGCCTAGTTTAATGCACGTGTACATTGGATGTTTCTTGGAGCCTAGTTTAATGCACGTGTACATTGGATGTTTCTTGGAGCCTTGTATAATGCATGTGTACATTGGATGTTTCTTGGAGCCTTGTATAATGCATGTGTACATTGGATGTTTCTTATGCATGTGTACATTGGATGTTTCTTGGAGCCTTGTATAATGCATGTGTACATTGGATGTTTCTAGGAGCCTTGTATAATGCATGTGTACATTGGATGTTTCTTGGAGCCTTGTATAATGCATGTGTACATTGGATGTTTCTTGGAGCCTAGTTTAATGCATTTTTCGACCTTTTCTGAAATAAAAACTCAAAATGCCGGCGTACCCCAAGGGTCTGTTCTAGGACCATTATTGTTTTTAATTTATATAAACGACATAGCTGATGCATTGCTTAGTACGACAAGGCTATTTGCTGATGACAGTTCTATTGCGGTATCTACATCCGACTTAGATTATATGGAAACTACAATTAATGAGGACCTGTGTAAAATATCGAATTGGTCAAAGCAATGGCTAGTAAAATTTAATCCATCTAAAACTGAAGTTATCTTCTTTTCACTTGCAAACAGAAACCGTCCGTCTTTGATATTTGAAAATACACAACTTAACTTTGTTGACCATCATAAACATCTAGGAGTAACCCTTAGTTATGATGGGTCCTGGCATCAACATATTTCAAATATTGTAATATCTGCGTCTAAGGTATTAGGTTCAGTGAAATTAATGAAATTTAAATTAAAACGCCAAACGCTTAATCAAATATATAAATCTTACCTTCGCCCTATTTTAGAATACGCGGCTATAGTATGGGATAGTTGTACAAATTATGAAAAAGATAACTTAGAAAAAATACAATATGAAGCCGCGCGAATAGTTATTGGCCTGACTCGTTCTGTCTCTATACAAAAAATATTAACTGAAATTGGTTGGGTCTCTCTGGCCGACCGAAGACATATCCAAAAGTTGATATTGACCTATAAGTTTACAGATGGAGATCTACCGAGTTACTTGAATGAAATATTCCCTGCAACTGTTTCGGAATCGAATCCTTACAACTTGAGAAACAGTTCCAACTTCGTTACTTTACCTAGAAGAACAGAACTGTTTTCGGGATCAGTCTTACTGTCATCTCTAAAACTTTGGAATGAACTTGATATTAATATTCGCGAAGCACCATCCCTTTCGAGTTTTAAAACTAGACTTAACAATTACTTTAAACCACCGATAGTACCCCAATACTATATACTGGGTGATAGATTCCTTTCAGTTCTACATGCGCGTTTGCGAAACAACTGCAGCAATTTAAACGCTGATCTCTTTCTTAATCATTTGAGGGATAATCCCAATTGTATGTGTGGTGATGGTTTTGTTGAGCATTATTTGTTTAGATGTGTAGATTTTAGAAATGAAAGACGGCAATTATTTTTAGACACTCGTATATTTCATCCTTTAAGTACTCACAAACTTTTATACGGCATCGACCAACTAAAATACGAGGAAAATCATATTCTATTTACTCAAGTTCAAAACTATATTAAAAACACTAAACGATTCCAAAATCCTTAACTTTGTATCAATATAGCGTTGTAATTTGTCTTTATCTACTGTCGCTATGTTTCTATCATCCTGAACGGGGATATTGTGGTGTTATTTCGGTGGAGATTGCGTGGGGGTAGAATGGCACGGCAGAGTTTACTTTTTTGGATTTTTTTATTATTTTTTTCTTCGTTTTTCCTTTTCAAATTTATATTTAAATATATTGTTACAATTTCAAACCGATAATCATATACACTTTTTCAGACACAATGGAGAGAACTGTAACTAATGTTGTAATAACTTGTAGTTCAATCCATTTGCATATGTTTCTATGAATACTGTGGTGTTGAATTGATGTATTGTAACATATCTGCAATAAAATATTATTAAACTAAAAGTTTAATGCATGTGTAATAAAGGCATGTGTACATCGGATGTTTCTTGGAGCCTAGTTTAATGCACGAGTACATTGGATGTTTCTTGGAGCCTAGTTTAATGCACGTGTACGTTGGATGTTTCTTGGAGACTAGTTTAATGCATGTGTACATTGGATGTTTCTTGGAGTCTAGTTTAATGCACGTGTACATTGGGTGTTTCTTGGAGCCTAGTTTAATACACATGTACATTGGATGTTTCTTTGAGCCTAGTTTAATGCACGTGTACATTGAATGTTTCTTGGAGCCTAGTTTAATTCACGTGTACATTGGATGTTTCTTGGAGCATAGTTTAATGCACGTGTACATTGAATGTTTCTTGGAGCCTAGTTTGATGCATGTGTAAATTGGATGTTTCTTGAAGCCTAGTTTAATGCATGTGTACATTGTTTTATTCGTATTTGGGTTGACACCCATATTTTTTCAGATCGCCTCTAGTCGATTTGTTATAACACGTGTCATTTACTTTATGATTTAATCTATAAACTCCAACGCCTAGACGAGCAGTACGGGAGCAGCCTTGATATTTTCCTACATCTTTCAAATATCGCAACCACGCTTGACAACGAAAAGTAGTACGTCAACTTTCGGCAACGTCAAAAAAATTTAAATTTTGAATTTTTTAAAACGCATAATTTGGAAAATTGTGACAATTTTTTATCATGAAATTTCATTTCCCCTTTAGGTTTCGTGATTTTCGCCTGTACCGACTTTTTTTTTAGAAGCTCTACTGCGTGATAAATGCAGACCCGCCTTGTAAAATGTCGAAGCGAGGGGCGATAACTCTAAAAGATGCCATTTTTAGACTACGATTAAAATGACAACAGCCGTGTGTTTTTTGTTAAATAAAGTACGAGGAGATACTTGAATTGTTGTTTAAGCTCACACATTACATGAATTTTGCTGCATATCACGAAAAGCATGTTATTTCTTTATCAAAAGTACACGAAAATACGAATTGTTTGATTTAACTGTAATTTTGACTCGACTGACCTCGCAAGAACTGCAGGCGCGTATTCGATGGAGCGGGTAGTATTGGGCACCCTCTCATATGTGGAAAGTTTACGTAACAATCGCTACTGTTCAAGATGGGAGTTGGGATGGAGAGAAGGAGGGGGATGGCATCTGAACTGAGATTTAAAAGGATGCGCCCCATCCCAACTAAAATCATGAAAGCTAGTCTGTTTTTGAAAGCTCTTCCAAGCATACATATTCAGCATTCTGCTAAATGTATATACACAAATGCCGATCAGTTACGGAATAAACTGGATGAATTGAAATTACAAGTGCAGCTTGAGAACCCGGATTTTATTTTCATCCCTGAAATCTTACCCAAACGTAATGTTGACAATATATCTTGTTCTTCTGTTTTATATGACTTACACGGATATGAAGCATTTGCTAGCAGTGACAATGGAAGAGGAGTACTTATTTATGCCAAAAACACTTTTGATATTGAAAAGAATGACTTTTTGAGTAACTTGTATGATGATGCTGTTTGGGTGGATTGGAGATTTGGCAACAAGACAGTAATTGTAGGCTGTATCTATAGAAGCCCATCAGATATTGACTCTTGTGGTGTAATTAATCATATCATTAAGAGTGCTACCGATGCAGGAAATTCACTTCTAATAACAGGAGACTTTAATATGAGTGGCATTGACTGGGAATCATGTACTACAACTCATAGTGTAAACCATCATGAATACGCATTTATTGAATGTCTACGTGACAACTTCTTGTTTCAACATGTGACAGAATTTACAAGATGTCGTGAAAATCAAGTGAAAAATACTCTAGATTTGCTCATTACTAAAAATGAAGAGGATATTGACAATATTAAAGTGCTGCCCTCGCTTGGCTGTAGTGATCATGTTACTTTACTTTTTGACTTTATTTGTGATTTTGAAGAAGTGAATACAGGTGCACCGAAGTTATTGTATCATAAAAGTGACATTGTAGGATTTAGTCGAGAATGGAATAATGTAGACTGGGATAGTTTAGGAAATCTTGAACTTGAAGAAATGTGGAGTTTATTTAAGAATGAGTATGATAACTGTGTAGAAAATCATGTTCCGAAATATAAACCAAATACAGGATCAAAGCGCAAACCTCAGTGGATGAGTCATGATGTTACAAGACAAATAAAGAGAAAACGTCAAGCATGGAATAAGTACTTTGCAACACGAAGAGATGCTGACTTTCAAAGCTACAAAGTGATACGAAATCAGGTTAATGAAGTTGTTAACTCGGCGAAAAGAAATTATGAGAAAACTATATCTCAAAAAGTGAAGAGTGAACCCAAGCAATTTTGGCGATATGTTAAAAGCAAAACGTCGAAAAAAACTGGTGTATCAAGTTTAAAAAATGAAGATAACCAATATGTGTCAGCAAATCAGGACAAAGCAGACGTGTTAAATGACTTTTTTACGACGGTTTTCACAAATGAAAGCTTGAATGATATTCCAAACGTTGAAAGGAAACGAGTAAATCATAACCTTACTGATATTGACATTAGTGAAGAGGAAGTTGTTAAGGCTCTATCCATATTAGACACTAGTAAATCAATGGGTATGGACAATATTCACCCGTATCTTCTAAAAAACATGGCAGCTATATTTGCAAAACCATTGACAATTATATTTAGGAAGTCTATTCAAAGTGGATCTATACCAAAAGCTTGGAAAGAAGCTAGGATTACTCCCATTTTTAAAAAGGGTACTAGAACGGAACCAAGTAACTACAGGCCGGTCAGTTTAACTTCTATTGTATGCAAAATGATAGAGAAAATTGTACGAAAACACTTACTATTACATATCGAGCAGAACAATTTACTGTCAGACGAACAATATGGCTTTCGCAGTGGAAGATCTTGTCAGCTACAACTTTTACTTGTGATGAATGACTGGTGTAATTTCATTGATGATGGAGATAGTTGGGATACTATATATTTAGATCTGGCTAAAGCTTTCGATAAGGTGGCACACCGCCGCCTTGTGAAAAAACTATGGTCGTACGGCATTGACGGAGCAGTATTAGCCTGGTTGAAGGACTTTTTAACTGACAGAAAACAATGTGTATCTGTAAATGGCAGTACTTCAACTATGAAACCAGTATCGAGCGGAGTGCCTCAGGGAAGTGTTCTTGGGCCGATCATGTTTCTGTTGTATGTGAATGATATACCAGAGATTGTCAACAGCGCAGTGAAGATTTTTGCAGACGACACTAAGTTATATGCCACAACGAATAATTCAGCTATACTGCAAGATGATATCGATAATTTATCCCAGTGGGCGGAGGAATGGAACCTGTCTTTCAATATCGACAAGTGTAAGGTCATCCATTATGGAATTAATAACCCGGAGAATTCATACTCAATGCAAGGGAGGGAGCTGTCCTGTGTTACTGAAGAATGTGACTTGGGAGTAGTGTTCGAGAGAGACCTTAAGTTCAGTAAGCATATATCAACAAAGATAAATAAAGCAAACAGCATTTTGTCACTTATTAAGAACTCCTTCAGTTTTGTGGACAAACATGTATTTTTGAGGTTATATACTGCACTTGTGAGGCCGCATGTTGAATTTGCAAATGTTGTTTGGCATCCGTACTTGAAAAAGGATATTGAATCTATTGAAAGACTGCAAAGGAGAGCAACCAAACTAGTGCCATGTCTGAAAGATCTTCCATACACCGAAAGATTGACTAATCTGAAATTACCCTCTCTTAGCTACAGAAGATTAAGGGCTGATGCAATACAGACCTTTAAGATACTCCGAAACTTCGACAAGTGCAAACATGAACATTTTTTTAAGTTGTCAGGTTCAGTGTCCAGAGGCCATTCCCTCAAACTCGAGAAGCCAAGGTGCAGAACTACCTTCACACTACACCAGTTTTCCTCAAGAGTCGTCAGTATGTGGAACCAGTTGCCACAGGATGTTGTACAGGCAAAAGATGTGGAAAAGTTAAAAATCATGTTTGATCGGCATTGGAAAAATGGACAATACCAGTTGTAACAAAATATAGATTGTTACAGTGACAGTTACACACAGCCAAACTCTTTGAATTTCGCACCAAAAATCTAAACCTAATATAAATACGATAGTTGTCTTGCTATATATCTGCTACATCGAGAGGGGTTTTAAAAGGACGTAGTCCTTACGACAGAGCCCTTGAAGATTCTACAGGTATTCTACAGGTATACAGTACATTCTTAAACATATTCAGATAATATATTTGTTGCTGTGTTTTTGACTAGACTGTCCAGTGTCTAATTGTCATCCACAACTTGGCGCAGTCAGTAGCGCAGCGGATTTGTAACCGGAGGTGGTGCCACTGAGTTTTGTGGGTGTGTTCTTGGGCAAGACAAATTCCCTTAGCCTCATCCGTCGGATGGGGACGTAAACAGGGTGGTCCCGCGTATAGGTCTATCATCCGAGCATGTTAAAGAACCATAGGAATCTGTTCGATAATAAGAGTAGTGCACGGTTCCCGGATTCCTATGTATCCTTCCCCTCTCTCTGAGGCGGCTCTAAATAACCTGTACTGTGTTGATGAGCCGTTAAATATTCAATTCAATTCATCCGCAACTGCACTCAGCACTGTCATATGTACTATAGCTGTCCCATGCTAGTATCATGAATCAACCGTGGAATATATCACCCACACATAAAAGGGTTTGAGGGCCCCATCTTACTTGTATTAGTTTAAATATAGACCATTTGTCGGTTGAAACCTAAGATGAATTTTTTATCAGACAGAAACACTGTCGTAATACTTATACTGATAGCATCAAAGGAAAATAAAGAAGGCCATTTTTTTTACTTTATATTTTTAAAGTTGAATTGTGTTTTATGTCATTATAGCACATTTTAGGCCATATTTCCTGGGTAGAACCAGTACTGTGTACTTACTGCTATCTGTAAGAATCGACACTTTCTCACCTACAAGTTGAGCTCCCAGTGGGAATTGAACCCGCAGCGGTGAGAGGTGAAGATGAGAATGTATACAAATATAAAAAGGCAACCGTACATCACCATAACTCAATATGTCCATGGGACTTGAATGAACGCACTGAAAACAATCCGTGGAAAATTGTACTATGCAAGAATATATATTCATAAATAAATTTTATTTTGATGCAAAATCGATATGCTCCTCTAGACATCATAGATAAAGATCATGTAAAGTTTCGAAAAGATTGGTTAAAAACTGTGGAAGGATATAGACGCACAGATAACTAACACCATATACCGCCTCACCTTTCAATGGTAAACAATAAACATTTAAGGTACATATTAGGGCCTAAATATTATCTTTCATGACTAAGTAAAAAATATGTAACAAGTCAGATATCAAAATTAATTATTTATTTGATTTAAAACATTTTATTTCAAATATTTACATCAAAACATCCCAAATATAAAGGGTATTACATAACAAATTAAATTGCATCATACAATAATTGTTTTTATTTATTAAAGGGACACACAGCATTTATCAAGTTTTTATCAAGCATTAAAATATGCACCTCGATTGATTAATCAATAATTTATTTTCACTTTACACCCGCTTGCATATATTTAAATTATAAGTTATAACATTTTGGAGTTTAAAAAAAAGAAGATTGCTGCATGTCCCTTTAATATGTAATTGTTTATATGGTGCAAGCCAATTTGAACATATGTGGGGTTATATATATATACATGTATCTGTTTGTTATTTTTTTGGTGATGAAGACCACTCACTTTTCTTCTGGGTATAACCGGTAATATACACCTCCTGCCATCTGTTATTCCACAAACTTTTATATAATCCAATAAAATTCAGAAAACATTTTAATCCAATAAATAAATTGGGCACGGCCGGTCAGATTAACAGAAACACATTTATATTTTCATATTAGCCCTTATTTTGAGCCACTCCAATGAACTATCCAGTTAATGTCGCCAACGATCCACCTTGTGTCAACAGTCGGATATGCATGTTGATATGATATTGTGCTGGCTGAACTGGTGATCCTCTTACTAGACATATTTTTCTTGAAGTTGATGCTAGTACTGTCCGTATGAGGTATTGCTGATTCATGATTCTTAAAAAAATAATAATATTGTCTTGTTATTATATACTATTCTTGTTCGTTTAAGTATTTCTGATTCTGTTGTTAATGTTGTAAAAAGTTATATGTGACTACTTGTTTCAATAAAATCCTCCCATATATATTGGGACATCACTAACTATTTTCAGCTAACTCCCAGCATCTCAGGACTCCAGGCTCTGAAAATAAAAATGACATACATGATATTTTGTTTCAACTTAAATAGGTAACAAGTTGTAGAACTGAAATATGTAAATGAATAGTGATTATAGAACTTTTTTTGCATGTACAATAAATTAAAAATAATCGTTTTCTGCTAAATCAACACATTTATTACCGGTATACCTTATTTAGAGCCGCCCCAAATGACACATAGGAATTCGAGAACCTGTCTTACTCTTACTAATGTATATATTAATAATTTCTATGGTTGTTTATCGTGCTTGGAGGATAGACTCCCCAGTTTCAATCCCAATCAAACAAAAGAGGCTGAGGAACAAACAAGGCTGAGGGAAGATGTATTGCGCGATAACACGTACAGAAACTCAGTGGTGCATGTGTGACTTGAACCGGAAGCTCCAGATTGCTATCATCCACCATGCTATTGCTGGGCCATGCCAGCACATTATGTTAAGTCGGGGTCTTGGTTAAGTTTAATAATTTAGATGTAATACAGGGACCTTTTTATTTTGTTTGTTTAATTTTACATATGTACTAAGCACAATATGACCTATTTATGTGTCGATGTGCTGTAAAACACCATTTTTATTTTTAGTATAAAAAGTCTGAGACTAAGTGCAGGCACAGACCTAATAACAAATTATTAATATGTCTGTGGTGCAGGACTGGTGCACAATGCCACATATTTTGCAAAGAACAAACATTGATAAATTCATAGATTTTTTGAAGCTGCGCTTACCTACATACTGGCTAATACAAGGCTCTTGATGTAGTTATACTGTGAGACTGGGAAATTTGACTTGAATCTGGCTATGGTAATACTGCACACTGCCTCTAGCTAACTTAGTCTTAGCAGACCTGAAAAAAACAAGTCATATATGATATTGTTTCATTTGTTTTTAATATTAATAACTCTGTCCAACTTTCTCAATGCTAACAATGTCAGCATTCCATAACATTTTACTTAAAACACAACTGGAATTGAAAGTGGTGCTTTCCAGAAGATGATACTGTCCAAAATGTAAGTCACAGGTGGCATTTATGAACAAATAGTAGTGTGTTAAAATACACGTTTAATGCTATTTTGAAATTTTTCGTATTGGCGAGCATCAACGTGTATTGATTATTGCACATTTTACGACTGGACTTTCCCAACGGAATCTGTTGGGAAGGTTTCACGCTTTTAAACAGCATTGTTTGTACATTATATATGCACAGGTTGAAAGAAGATTTTTTTTTGAGTCGATAGGTGTTTCAAAATTCACCTGCCATCATGAAATATCTCAGATTATCTAAATTTATCACGAATATATCGACATATTTCCGAATTATCGAGAGTTACCGCCATCTTGATTGAAATTCTTACCCAGAGTTCAATGCGCATATTAGTTCACCATACGCAACCCACCATGCACCGTCGATAGAATAGAATAGAACCGTTTATTGCTACAATCGTAAAACATTGTATAGTGTGTTTAATCTACACATGTTTCATGCCGATTTAAAAGTAATATTGTTGTTATATTTATAGTATTGTTAACATTACTTGTTTTATTCGTTTATTGTTGTACAGTAATAAAGAGAATATAAAATATATGAAAATTAGCAGTTTGGTAAAGATAATAATAATGAAGTTGCAAGAGTGTTCAAAAGGCAAACGATAGCGGACGACGACGGGCGACGGACAACTGACAACGGACAACTCGTCATCCCATAAACCCTGGGGGTGGGGGGCGGGGTGGATGGGGATTTGAATACTAGTGACAGTTATTGTTTTCGTAAACAAAATCACCATGTTCAGCTCTACCAAACACACAACGATTTCTTTTTATAAAGCACAACGTCCCATCCTAGCTCAACTAAATTTGGGACTTGGTTTCCTTATAGTATGTTGTGAAGGGTTGCTTAAGTAATGTTGCCTTCCGCAAATTCTGGGCTCCCATGGAACCCAAATTGTGACGGCCCATAACATGTGCAATAAAGGCAGATCTAGGTTTGCATGTAAGCTGGTGTATATATAGTTATAATTTATGTTTGGGATCTTATATATCATTATGCATCTTATTTGTACTTCACCCATATTTGGGCATGAGCTCCCTCCTCCGCGCCCACCACCCCCACCCCACCCCCACCCCTCTCCCCCTCCATGTTTTTTTTACATATTTCTGTTGTTTTGGTCAATTCTTACACATATAGCTATGTTGCCCCCTCCCGCCCCCTCTCCACCTTCCTCTACACCCCCTCCACCCCCCCCACCCCCCCCCCCCACACACACTCGACACTCATTTAAAAAAAAAATACATATTTTTGTGTAGTTTTGGTCAATTCTTACAAATGTAGCTATGTTGCCCCCACCCACGCCCACCTTTCAACACCCCAGGGCCTCCCCCCGTCCACACTCGAAACTCAATTTGTTTATTTATTTGTTTACATATTTCTGTGTTGTTTTGGTCAATTCTTACACATATATCTATGTTACCCTGCCCCTACTCCTGTCCCCGCCCCCGCAAAACCCCCCGGCACCCGCCTCCCCCGACTTTCAACTATTTTTCTTCTTCATATTTCTGTATTGTTTTGGTCAATTTTTACACATATAGCTATGTTGCCCCGCCCCCACCGACTCGAATCTCTATTTTTTCTTCATATTTCTTTGTTGTTCTGGTCAATTCGTACACATATTGCTATGCCCCCCGCACCCCCTACACACCCCCCCCCCCCACCTCCCACCCCCAGACTAAACTATATATTTTTTTATATTTCTGTATTGTTTTGGTAAATTTTATTATCTCTACTGGCCAAGTTCGAAAACCAACCAGATTGGACCAGTAACGGCGGAGTTACGGCTCTTATATTTCCACTCGAAACTCGATATATATATTTTTTTTTTTACATATTTCTGTCTCGTTTTGGTCAATTCTTATGTGGCCCTGCCACCACCCTTCCCCACTCCCCGCCTGCCCCACTTGAAACTCGATTTTTATATATGTTTTACATATGTCTGTGTTGTTTTGGTCAATTCTTACACATATAGCTATGTTGCACACACCCACCCATTACACCCCTCCCCCAACTCCACCCCCACTGGAAACTATTTTTTTTTTTTACATATTTCTGTGTTGTTTTGGTCAATTTGTGTGAACACCCCCCCCCCCACCCCTCCCCCCCCCCCCACACCCACACCCAACCATCCCAACACACCATCATCACTACCACCCGAATGTTGTTGTTTTTTGTTTGTTTTTGCATATATATGTGTTGTTTTGTTTTATCAGTTTATCAATATGTTTCGCCTCACAACCATCCCAACACCACCCAAATGTTTTTTTGTTTTTTTTTACATATGTCGGTGTTGTTTTGTTTTATCAAATATACAACTATATCAATTATGCACCCCCCCCCCCCCCCTCACATGGAGGACAGGGGGAGGGAAATTGTTCCCCCCCCCCCACCCACCCCACACACCCTCACATGGAGGACAGGGGGAGGGAAATTGTTTTCATTTTATCTTCCATTATTGGATATTATTTTTTTTAATTTGAACGCAATCATTTACATATAAAGCAATTTAGATTAAATTCAGATACACAGATGAAATATCAATAAAAAAAAAAACTGAAATGAGGCCACAATAAAAAATCGCCAGGTATCCAATCCCTCCCCGAGTTGCCTTTCGACGACAATTGTTTTTTTTAATGACAGCAACTTTGGATTAAAACTGATAAAAATAAATGAAATGTCACACCCTGCCCCAAATTTTACTATAATTTGTATGAGATTCTAACAATAATTTTTATATCGGCCCGAGTTTCTATACCCACCCACCACCCCACCCTCACATTGTTTTAGCCTTGTTTTCTGATGGTATATACTGGCTATACCATTTGTTATTCTCTGAATAGTCAAGCTGCGCTGTTCTTCTACAGCTCTTTTTTAATATAAATTTCCATATTTTACAGATTGTTTTGTGGGTCGCCCCCTGAATCCACCCGTAAACTCACCCCACCCCCTACACACTAAAATGAAATGAACATAACAAAACAAAATAAACAAGCTAAAGTTAAGTCATGGACATACAGTAGGTCTATGGTTAGGTGCTTTTCCCCCCAGATCAGGCTATAAAACAAGCGAGATTTTTTAATTTTTTCTTTTAGGAGAATGTCTGAAGGGGTAATATATAATAATTATCCCGGCACCCTTCGCCCATTACCTTTTGTTAACCTAAGACTTGAAAACTTTATACTAGGTACATTATACACAACGCAGTTTCGTGACACGTTGTCCACAGTGGAAAATATGTACTTATGCGCATGCGCATGCAACGTTGGGAGAGGCGCGCACTTGTCAATATATTGTCAATACACATGTATAGCGATCTACAAAAAATCGATATATTATTTAAAATATGCTTCGGAAAAAAATAAAACCGAAAGTAAATGGTAAATAACTTATTATTTTGTTAGATTATCGTCATGGTTTACGCACATAAGTCTGATAAGCTGCTCAATTTCGTTCGAAAATCACATGGGTGTTCGAGCGTTTTTTCCAGTCGGGATTTTTGCAAAGTAAATTAGGCGTATATGCAGTTACATAGAACGTCAGAATAATTAAAAAAACTGCATAGAAGCCAATTTATTAGGCTAGAACAAATAGTAGATTTTCAAGGTTTCCATTTCCATCAATTATTCATCACTCATGTGTTCTAAAAAATTATCAGAATTAAGTTAATATATATCAACCACCACCGGTTTACATGTTTCAACGTTAAACACTTGTCATACAGAAATTAAAAGTGTATTTACTTACATAGGCTACAGTGCAGACAATGCCATGACCCATTTCAGGCATTTGCTGGTGTGTTCCACTTTTCAATTTTAGTTCTCTACATTGTCTACTGTAATAGATCTATTTGTTTGTAGTTTGTAAATTACGCACTCATGCAAAACTTGGAATTGTATACGATCGTGATTGTAACACTGTTTTAATTCTACTCCTGTGCAAATAAATTGAAATAATCCATCGGTCAATCGGGCCGTATGTGTAAACGATCTATCTGTGTATGTACACGGATCAGCATTATTTGACCTTTGAATGTGTGTGAGCTATTTTTAGCACATTCCTTAGCTATTTATAAACGTTCAGTTCAATTCACAATATTTAGTTTCTGTGACTGTGTGACATTATGATGTTAATTTGTCCAGGGAGAAAGTGGGTTTACGGCGTACTGACTGGCCCTGGGCTGGGTGTTTTTCTGTGTCGCCGCCATTTTGAATAGCCTCTGAAAGAGTGAAATGCAGGTACCAACTTTCAAAACGGGCACGCAAAATGTATATTCACGAAAAAATAAGAAATTTTCAAAAAAGGTAGATCAGGTAATGATCTTCGACTCCTGTCAATTTCAACAATATTTAAGAATACACAATTTTTGTACCCGTTTTGAAACATTGGCAATTTCGAAGAAAACAAAAACTAGTTTTTTTTCGATCTTCGCATTTGTACCGCGATTTCCGACTATGATATCTCAATAAAACCTGTCAACACGATTGTTTTATAAATCTCCGACATAATAACTGACTTCTGATATGATTTGTTTTCTTTGCCATCTAGTATAAGCTTTTATCATGCAGATATGCACTTTTCTGCCTAATAAAGGGGTGACCTATTAAATTTTGCTTTAATTAGGCACTGGCCAATAGAGCAAATCAATGCGGAACCCCTCGGCGTTTATTGTACGTAACGTTATCTGACGTCATGCACGTAACTTTGCCTGACGTCATAAAACAAACAAAAAACAACAACATGGCGACGTCCTCGATAAGCGTACCATTCTGAGAAATGGGTAATAATATTAATTCATACAGAAAATATGGATAATCTACATGATAAACAGAATATTATGTCAGTGCCTTTTACTATCAAGTTTATTAGGCTCGGTACGAAAACGCAGAATAGCTCGGCAGAGCCTCGCCATTCTTCGTTTTCTAAGCCTCGCCTAATAAACTTGATAGTAAAAGGCACTGACATAATATTCTCTATTAAACTAGTGTTTCTAAAAAGAGTACTATAAAATCCGCGCATCTGCACGTGCTTGCAAAATGGGAACTACGTTGCCTCCAACACCAATTATTTATGTTTGAGTTATGCGGTGCAAGCACGTGAAATGACTTCTCTGCTCCCGTACTGGAGGCTGTATATCATCGATACATAAAAGTGTTTTTATAGGTGTCATTTGGGAAGGTAAATACAATCATTACCTTTATTAGCCATCTATAGAAAATATTTTAGGTAATTTAAAGATTCTATAGCTGTATAACGATACACCTAAAATACCAGAGGAAAATGTCTAATCACTTTATTGATTACATATGACGGTATTTTTTAAACCAAAAGTGAAATAAAAATGTACAAGGTGTGCATGTGTCTGAATGTTTAGAGATTATACAATGACTATCCCGGGGTCGGTCTTTGCCCTAGTAACTATAGTGACTGTCTCGGGGTTGGTCTTTGCCACAATGACTATAGTGACTATCCCGGGGTCGGTCTTTGCCCTAGTAACTATAGTGACTATCCCGGGGTTGGTCTTTGCCACAGTGACTAAAGTGACTATCCCGGGTTGGTCTTGGCCATAGTGACTATAGTGACTATCCCGGGGTTGGTCAAGGCCATAGTGACTATAGTGACTATCCCGGGGTTGGTCTTTGCCATAGTGACTATAGTGACTATCCCGGGGTTGGTCTTTGCCATAGTGACTATAGTGTCTATCCCGGGGTTGGTCTTGGCCATATCGACTATAGTGACTATCCCGGGGTTGGTCTTGGCCATAGTAGCTATAGTGACTATCCCGGGGTTGGTCTTTGCCATAGTGACTATAGTGACTATCCCGGGGTTGGTCTTGGCCATATCGACTATAGTGACTATCCCGGGATTGGTCTTTGCCATAGTAGCTATAGTGACTATCCCGGGGTTGGTCTTTGCCATAGTGACTATAGTGACTATCCCGGGGTTGGTCTTTGCCATAGTGACTATAGTGTCTATCCCGAGGTTGGTCTTTGCCAGAGTGACTATAGTGACTATCCCGGGGTTGGTCTTGGCCATAATGACTATAGTGACTATCCCGGGGTTGGTCTTTGCCATAGTGACTATAGTGTCTATCCCGAGGTTGGTCTTTGCCATAGTGACTATAGTGACTATCCCGGGGTTGGTCTTGGCCATAATGACTATAGTGACTATCCCGGGGTTGGTCTTTGTCATAGTGACTATAGTGTCTATCCCGAGGTTGGTCTTTGCCATAGTGACTATAGTGACTATCCCGGGGTTGGTCTTGGCCATAATGACTATAGTGACTATCCCGGGGTTGGTCTTGGCCATAATGACTATAGTGACTATCCCGGGGTTGGTCTTGGCCATAATGACTATAGTGACTATCCCGGGGTTGGTCTTTGCCATAATGACTATAGTGTCTATCCCGAGGTTGGTCTTGGCCATAATGACTATAGTGACTATCCCGGGGTTGGTCTTTGCCATAGTGACTATAGTGACTATCCCGGGGTTGGTCTTGGCAATAATGACTATAGTGACTATCCCGGGGTTGGTCTTTGCCATAGTGACTATAGTGACTATCCCGGGGTTGGTCTTGGCAATAATGACTATAGTGACTATCCCGGGGTTGGTCTTGGCAATAATGACTATAGTGACTATCCCGGGGTTGGTCTTGGCCATAGTAACTATAGTGACTATCCCGGGGTTGGTCTTGGCCATAATGACTATAGTGACTATCCCGAGGTTGGTCTTGGCCATAATGACTATAGTGACTATCACGGGGTTGGTCTTGGCCATAATGACTATAGTGACTATCCCGGGGTTGGTCTTTGCCATAGTGACTATAGTGACTATCCCGGGGTTGGTCTTTGCCATAGTGACTATAGTGACTATCCCGGGGTTGGTCTTGGCCATAATGACTATAGTGACTATCCCGGGGTTGGTCTTTGCCATAATGACTATAGTGACTATCCCGGGGTTGGTCTTTGCCATAGTGACTATAGTGACTATCCCGGGGTTGGTCTTTGCCATAGTGACTATAGTGACTATCCCGGGGTTGGTCTTGGCCATAATGACTATAGTGACTATCCCGGGGTTGGTCTTGGCCATAATGAATATAGTGACTATCACGGGGTTGGTCTTTGCCATAGTGACTATAGTGACTATCACGGGGTTGGTCTTTGCCATAGTGACTATAGTGACTATCCCGGGGTTGGTCTTGGCCATAATGACTATAGTGACTATCCCGGGGTTGGTCTTTGCCATAATGACTATAGTGACTATCCCGGGGTTGGTCTTTGCCATAATGACTATAGTGACTATCCCGGGGTTGGTCTTTGCCATAGTGACTATAGTGACTATCCCGGGGTTGGTCTTTGCGATAATGACTATAGTGACTATCCCGGGGTTGGTCTTGGCCATAATGACTATAGTGACTATCCCGGGGTTGGTCTTGGCCATAATGACTATAGTGACTATCCCGGGGTTGGTCTTTGCCATAGTGACTATAGTGACTATCCCGGGGTTGGTCTTTGCCATAGTGACTATAGTGACTATCCCGGGGTTGGTCTTGGCCATAATGACTATAGTGACTATCCCGGGGTTGGTCTTTGCCATAATGACTATAGTGACTATCCCGAGGTTGGTCTTTGCCATAGTGACTATAGTGACTATCCCGGGGTTGGTCTTTGCCATAGTGACTATAGTGACTATCCCGGGGTTGGTCTTGGCCATAATGACTATAGTGACTATCCCGGGGTTGGTCGTGGCAATAATGACTATAGTGTCTATCCCGGGGTTGGTCTTGGCCATAATGACTATAGTGACTATCCCGGGGTTGGTCTTGGCCATAATGACTATAGTGACTATCCCGGGGTTGGTCTTGGCCATAATGACTATAGTGACTATCCCGGGGTTGGTCGTGGCAATAATGACTATAGTGTCTATCCCGGGGTTGGTCTTGGCCATAATGACTATAGTGACTATCCCGGGGTTGGTCTTTGCCATAGTGACTATAGTAACTATCCCGGGGTTGGTCTTTGCCATAGTGACTATAGTGACTATCCCGTGAGACAGATATTCGAAGTAAAATCGTATTAGACTTCAAATTTTTTCGAAAAAAACACAAACTCTAAAATCCATTTTATGCTAATAACAAGAAATTAGTAATATTCAGCTGTTATGTGAAATATGCGAGTTATCCGCTACTAAAGTTGAATGGTGTGAGAAAACACATTGTCTTCGTCAACATAACAGAATTTAAAAAGCAGCCTTGGATGACAGAGCAAGGACATTTCGTGTTGCCTAAGTTGAAAAAGATTTAGTCCTTGAAAATATATTGTATTTTCATTTTATCGACGTCGAAGAAAATTGTGGTAATAAAATAATGCATGTGCAATAAAAAAAGTTACGCATTAAAAACGGTAAAACAAGGTATTTAAAAGCAAAATTCCCTCAAATAATTTGCATATAACAGCAGGCAAGAACATGTATTGATTAACATGAAACCATGAGAAGATTGATTGATTGATTGAATTGGATTTTATAGTCGCACCAACAGCCAAGTTCATATGGCGACTTTCCAGCTTCCATTGGTGGAGGAAGACCCCAGGTGCCCCTCCGGGCAATTTTCGTGCACGGGCGGGCACCTGGGTAGAACCACCGACGTTCCGCAAGCCACCATGAGAAGAAGCTATAATAATTATTCCCACGTTTTTTGGTGTATGTAATCGTCTGTGAAAGATAAACAACATATGAAACGATTTTATTAGTTCGAACTGTCCACGGGCCCAGGGTGGGTGGGATGGTTTTGGGAGGGGTATATGGGGGATTTTTTTCGTGTGTGTGTAATTATGTCTCAAATGAAACATTAGGATGATGGTTCCGCACCCAGGAACCTCGGGGTTCAAAAGATCAATTAAATTACACAATTCAATTACACAAACAATTCAATTACACTATTTTTTCCATATTTTTTGCACATAACTTGGTGTATGTAATTGTCTATGAAAGATAAACGTCTGCTCGGGGGCCCAGGAGGCGGGTGGTGGGGGGAGGGTATCAGGGGGTCAATTTCTTTTTTTTAATTATGTCTCAAACGAACATTTTGATGAAGCGATTACAGTGTATAACAATATATTGTTCTCCTGTATGTGTGTGTGTGTGGATGGGGGTGGCCTGGGTATTTGCGATGGCGCGCCGTCGAATTCGTCCTGGTTTGTTTTATCGAAGCTGCTTAATCTATACCCAAATCGCATGGTAGGACTATAGTATCAATTCAGACAACCCGTATTTGTACCAAGATTTACTAGAATTAAACGAGGTAACGATTAATAGTGAACTTGGTGACAAACTGGGCTATGTCAGTGATTTATCAACAATGTAGGTTACACAGAGCCGTCTCCGGTACAATCTCTACCAGAGTTGTCGTTCCTTGAATGTACTCTGGGAGAGATAGTCTCCGATAATAACAAAGGGCGTTGTTAAACGTATCTTGAACTTAGCACTATTTTTAAGTTTATGATATAAAATGCAGTTGGATTAAAATATTGATATTTCGAGATACTTTGAGATATGATTCCATGGCATTGATCGGGATAGTACGAATGGGGTCACTCAGTTACTAGGAGTACAGACATAATTTGCGCTTCTGTTAATGTCGGGTTCATTCATGAAAACTTCAAACTTCTCGCCTCTTTCCGCTGCGGTTCGAATCCCACTGGGAGCTTGACTTGCAAGTGAGAAAGTGTTATTTTTTACGGACGTAGGAGGTATACAGTACCGGTTCTACCCAAGAAAACGTAAGTGAATCTGTTCCCACCACTAACAAAATTGATCGTCTTATATAGCCTCAAACGTGCTTTTATTACGTAAAACCCCTCTCAACCAACAAACAAACCCCGCCGCCTAATTCACCCCCATCCCCCCTCCCACCCCAACCACCCACAACCGACTATACCCCTGTTAAAACGTAACTGCTTGTTTTTTTTGTGTTTCATTCAATGGTATATTGCACGTGGAGTGCACTTGATAATAATGTAAAGCACGCAAAGTAATACAGGAATAACCTGCAATAATAATGTATTGTAAAGACGTGGTGTGCGCTTAATACTGATGTAATGCCCGCATAGTAATACAGGAATAACCTGCACTAATAATGCATGCTAAATACGTGGAGTGCACTTAATACTGATGTAATGCTGACATAGTAATACAGGAATAACCTGCACTAATAATGCATGCTAAATACGTGGAGTGCACTTAATACTGATGTAATGCACACGTAGTAATACAGGAATAACTCGCACTAATAATGCATGCTAAATACGTGGAGTGCACTTAATACTGATGTAATGCTGACATAGTAATACAGGAATAACCTGCACTAATAATGCATGCTAAATACGTGGAGTGCACTTAATACTGATGTAATGCACACGTAGTAATACAGGAATAACTTGCACTAATAATGCATGCTAAATACGTGGAGTGCACTTAATACTGATGTAATGCTGACATAGTAATACAGGAATAACCTGCACTAATAATGCATGCTAAATACGTGGAGTGCACTTAATACTGATGTAATGCACACGTAGTAATACAGGAATAACTAGCACTCATAATGCATGCTAAATACGTGGAGTGCACTTAATACTGATGTAATGCTGACATAGTAATACAGGAATAACCTGCACTAATAATGCATGCTAAATACGCGGGGTGCACTTAATACTGATGTAATGCACACGTAGTAATACAGGAATAACTTGCACTAATAATGCATGCTAAATACGTGGAGTGCACTTAATACTGATGTAATGCTGACATAGTAATACAGGAATAACCTGCACTAATAATGCATGCTAAATACGTGGAGTGCACTTAATACTGATGTAATGCACACGTAGTAATGCAGGAATAACTTGCACTAATAATGCATTCTAAATACGTGGAGTGCACTTAATACTGATGTAATGCTGACATAGTAATACAGGAATAACCTGCACTAATAATGCATGCTAAATACGTGGTGTGCACTTAATACTGATGTAATGCACCCATAGTAATACAGGAATAACCTGCACTAATAATGCATGCTAAATACGTGGAGTGCGCTTAATATTGATGTATTGCACGCATAGTAATACAGGAATAACCTGCACTAATAATGCATGCTAAATACATGGAGTGCACTTAATACTGATGTAATGCACGCATAGTAATACAGGAATAACCTGCACTAATAATGCATGCTAAATACGTGGAGTGCACTTAATACTGATGTAATGCACGCATAGTAATACAGGAATAACCTGCACTAATAATGCATGCTAAATACGTGGAGTGCACTTAATACTGATACGCAGAGTTTTACAGGAATAACCTGCACTAATAATGCATGCTAAATACGTGGAGTGCGCTTAATATTGATGTATTGCACGCATAGTAATACAGGAATAACCTGCACCAATAATGCATGCTAAATACGTGGAGTGCACTTAATACTGATGTAATGCACGCATAGTAATACAGGAATAACCTTCACTAATAATGCATGCTAAATACGTGGAGTGCACTTAATACTGATGTAATGCACGCATAGTAATACAGGAATAACCTGCACTAATAATGCATGCTAAGTACTAGGAGTGCACTTAATACTGATGTAATGCACGCATAGTAATACAGGAATAACCTGCACTAATAATGCATGCTAAATACGTGGAGTGCACTTAATACTGATGTAATGCACACATAGTAATACAGGAATAACCTGCACTAATAGTGCATGCTAAATACGTGGAGTGCACTTAATACTGATGTAATGCACACATAGTAATACAGGAATAACCTGCACTAATAATACATGCTAAATACGAGGAGTGCGCTTAATACTGATGTAATGCACACATAGTAATACAGGAATAACCTGCACTAATAATACATGCTAAATACGTGGAGTGCACTTAATACTGATGTAATGCACGCATAGTAATACAGGAATAACCTGCACTAATAATGCATGCTAAATACGTGGAGTGCACTTAATACTGATACGCAGAGTTATACAGGAATAACCTGCACTAATAATGCATGCTAAATACGTGGAGTGCGCTTAATATTGATGTATTGCACGCATAGTAATACAGGAATAACCTGCACTAATAATGCATGCTAAATACGTGGAGTGCACTTAATACTGATGTAATGCACGCATAGTAATACAGGAATAACCTTCACTAATAATGCATGCTAAATACGTGGAGTGCACTTAATACTGATGTAATGCACGCATAGTAATACAGGAATAACCTGCACTAATAATGCATGCTAAGTACGTGGAGTGCACTTAATACTGATGTAATGCACGCATAGTAATACAGGAATAACCTGCACTAATAATGCATGCTAAATACGTGGAGTGCACTTAATACTGATGTAATGCACACATAGTAATACAGGAATAACCTGCACTAATAGTGCATGCTAAATACGTGGAGTGCACTTAATACTGATGTAATGCACACATAGTAATACAGGAATAACCTGCACTAATAATACATGCTAAATACGAGGAGTGCGCCTAATACTGATGTAATGCACACATAGTAATACAGGAATAACCTGCACTAATAATACATGCTAAATACGTGGAGTGCACTTAATACTGATGTAATGCACACATAGTAATACAAGAATAACCTGCACTAATAATGCATGCTAAATACGTGGAGTGCGCTTAATACTGATGTAATGCACACATAGTAATACGGGAATAACCTGCACTAATAATGCATGCTAAATACGTGGAGTGCACTTAATACTGATGTAATGCACACATAGTAATACGGGAATAACCTGCACTAATAATGCATGCTAAATACGTGGAGTGCACTTAATACTGATGTAATGCACACATAGTAATACAGGAATAACCTGCACTAATGATGCATGCTAAATACGTGGAGTGCGCTTAATACTGATGTAATGCACACATAGTAATACAGGAATAACTTGCACTAATAATGCATGCTAAATACGTGGAGTGCACTTAATACTGATGTAATGCACGCAGAGTTATACAGGAATAACCTGCACTAATAATGCATGCTAAATACGTGGAGTGCACTTAATACTGATGTAATGCACACATAGTAATACAGGAATAACCTGCACTAATAATACATGCTAAATACTGATGTAATGCACGCATAGTAATACAGGAATAACCTGCACTAATAATGCATGCTAAATACGTGGAGTGCACTTAATACTGATGTAATGCTGACATAGTAATACAGGAATAACCTGCACTAATGATGCATGCTAAATACGTGGAATGCACTTAATACTGATGTTATGCAAACATAGTAATACAGGAATAACCTGCACTAATAATGCATGCTAAATGCGTGGTGTGCGCTTAATACTGATGTAATGCACACATAGTAATACAGGAATAACCTGCACTAATAATGCATGCTAAATACGTGGAGTGCACTTAATACTGATGTAATGCACGCATAGTAATATAGGAAATACCTGCACTAATAATACATGCTAAATACGTGCGGTGCACTTAATACTGATGTAATGAACGCATAGTAATACAAGAAATACCTGCACTAATCATACATGCTAAATACGTGGAGTGCACTTAATACTGATGTAATGCACGCATAGTAATACAGGAATAACCTGTACTAATAATGCATGCTAAATACGTGCGGTGCACTTAATACCGATGTAATGCACGCATAGTAATACAGGAATTGTGTCGTGTATTATACTGATTTATCACATAACGTCCCTTGTTAGCAGTGTCGAACACCCATGTAATATTCTGTTGTATGACACACGTGTAATACAACCTGGAACGATTTTGATTAGTTGAGTTAAGCCTGTAACACTACGCAAGTTTATTAACTGAAATTATTTTGTTTATTTTAAATTCACCCAGATCTGAGACATAAACTTATTATTTGTGACAGCCTATACAAATAATGCACGTTATACAAAACATTGTTGTGTCAAAGGTATGTGTAAAACTTACAACCAACTACAAATATAACGCATCTTCCACAGATTTAAAGAATAGACACATTCTGTTATTATTGTTTTTGTTTCTTGAAGTTGTATTTTCAAATGACCCGTTTCGATCCCTGTTTTCAAGTTGGAATATTGATATACACTCAAGTGATTTGAAAACGCAACACGGGAATTTCCGCTATATATTGTATGTACAATATGCTGCTTTTAATCGAATGGTACATGGCTACGTAAGACCTTTCCTTTTGGAAAAAATACTAAAACAACAAATAATACAGCAAATAGTATTCCTTCAATGTTTCATTATTCACAGAGTACGCGTTTGGCTCAATCATGTGAGCAAACTTAGGATGCAACAGTTTGCAAACTATTTACGTTAAATCCAGTACTGAACTAGCTCATTTTTTCAAAGAGCTACTTCAGCATTTATGAAGTTCTTGTTACAAAGTGTAGTGTGATTAAAACGTCTACAACATCACAGTTGTGTCCTTTCTCTAGTTAACTGCAACTTTCTTTTTAAAAAACATCTTGGGATTTCTTTGGAATATTATGTGCAATTAAGTGTGCAGTATATACAATATATAGCGGAAATTCCCGTGTTGCGTTTTCATATCACTTGAGTGTAGTTTTCTGCAACTAGCCTTTGAGATGAGCTGAGATTATCGAGTTAAAGTATAAAACATCAAGATTGGTGTTTTTTCAAAAGTGTCCGAAGACATGATTTCTGTACAATATTGATAAAAAAATTCATCTAAACATGCTAAAAGAGCCATAAACAACCAAGATATTCAACGAAACACATACAAGACCCGAAGAAGGTATTTCCCAACTATTGTTACGCGCTAGGGTTAGTAATTTTAATTTATTTATAACTTGGAGATTCCTCTCTGGCCTGGTAACACTTAATTTACTAAATATCGATTATTTATGATCGAAAACTGTTAATAGGACACTACAATATACTGTAATCATAGTGTTATGACCAAATTGAGTTTTAACACTGACGTGTTCACATATGGAAAATAACAGTTTTAAAATGTTGATCGTATATCTATAGCATTGAACAGTTGACGTTTTAAATTGGTAATTTCATAGCTTTTTTTTTTTTTAAATAAATTTAGCCCCAAGTTTGATGTACAAGGACAAACTCTAGCATAATGTCATTCAAAAATAGCTAATATGTGTTATGTCCATATACATAACGTGGAATTACGCGAAGTTACAAAACGGTTTGTTAAATTGTAGCTGCAGTTAATTTGCGTGACTTTGGCTTTCAAATTTGGTATAAACGTATCTTGAAAAAGTTGTTTTCTATTCACACAATTTCGATTTTAAATCGTATCCATTCATGGTAAATTATTGTTTTGTTATTCCTGTTAGGCCAAAAAAAATATAGATGTGTTTCCGGTTGCCCGACGACCCTGTTTTAGGTGGCCGACCCTACATTTTGTGAACACGATTATATTTTGTCTGTAATCCACTGGGCACTGGTGGTATAACAATGCAAATTATTACCAAATAACACAGCAAAAGTGTAAAATATAAAATATTTAGGTATGCCATATGCTTGCCTGGAATGTCATATGATACGTTCATAGTTGAACGTTTTTCTCTTATGTAAACAATGTGACACTAATAAACTATTAAACTAATTAGTAACATGCCTATTAAACAATGGTTTTCTGGTTTAAAGTGCCGTAAAGATTATTTGTAACAGGAACACGTAATTTAACTGGGGCGGTCATATATCGAGGTAAACTGACAACATCACAGACAAATTTTCACCTTGTATCATCAATGTGTATGGCTTTTAAATTGAATCTCACAATATCTTGCTCAAAACAAAATGCCTACCTCCTACCCTGTTTTTTTAGAGCACCTATTTTTCTTTTTGACCTTTGTTATTTTAAATCGTATCCATCAACGGTATAGTATTGTTGTGTTATACATATTAGTTTTTCATTGTCGAATACGATGAGCCTAGTTTGGAGTACAATAAAACTAGCTATTGTGACAGAGGCAGTTTTGCATGTAACTATTCTTAGGCGAAAACACACTGGTGTCACTTCTAGTAATGCATGTAACTATTCCTAGGCGATAACACACTGGTGTCACTTCTAGCAATGCATGTAACTATTCTTAGAAGATAACACACTGGTGTCACTTCTGGTAATGCATGTAACTATTCTTAGAAGATAACACACTGGTGTCACTTCTGGTAATGCATGTAACTATTATTAAGCGATAACACACTGGTGTCACTTCTGGTAATGCATGTAACTATTCTTAAGCGATAACACACTGGTGTCACTTCTAGTAATGCATGTAACTATTCTTAGAAGTTAAAACAATGATGTCACTTCTAGTAATGCATGTAACTATTTTTAGAAGTTAACACAATGATGTCACTTCTAGTAATGCATGTAACTATCCTTAGGCGATAACAAACTGGTGTCACTTCTGGTAATGCATGTAACTATTTTTAGAAGTTAACACAATGATGTCACTTCTAGTAATGCATGTAACTATACTAAGACGATAACACACTGATGTCACTTCTAGTAATGCATGTAACTATTCTTAGAAGTTAACACAATGGTGTCACTTCTGGTAATACTCGTAACTATTCTTAGGCGATAACACACTGGTGTCACTTATGGTAATGCATGTAACCATTATTAAGCGATAACACACTGGTGTCACTTCTAGTAATGCATGTAACTATCCTTAGGCGATAACACACTGGTGTCACTTCTGGTAATGCATGTAACTATTATTAAGCGATAACACACTGGTGTCACTTCTGGTAATGCATGTAACTATTCTTAGGCGATAACACACTAGTGTTACTTCTGGTAATGCATGTAACTATTATTAAGCGATAACACACTGGTGTCACTTCTGGTAATGCATGTAACTATTATTAAGCGATAACACACTGGTGTCACTTCTGGTAATGCATATAACTATTATTAGGCGATAACACACTGGTGTCATTTCTGGTAATGCATGTAACTATTCTTAAGCGATAACACACTGGTGTCACTTCTAGTAATGCATGTAACTATTCTTAGAAGTTAACACACTGGTGTCACTTCTGGTAATGCTCGTAACTATTCTTAGGCGATAACACACTGGTGTCACTTCTGGTAATGCATGTAACTATTATTAAGCGATAACACACTGGTGTCACTTCTGGTAATACTTGTAACTATTCTTAGGCGATAACAAACTGGTGTCACTTCTGGTAATGCATGTAACTATTCTTAAGCGATAACACACTGGTGTCTGGTAATGCTTTATTTTACGCCAAATCTACGCATTAATGTGATGTTATTGCCCCAGTGTACTCCTAACTGTTTATAGCACTGTGATTACAGTATATTGTATTGTCATATTAAACGCGTATACTACAATTCGTTCGGATAACATATGTATGTCATATCTCATTTCATGTCATATACTCGAACGCGATCTGTGTCATTCATTGTAATCATCAGTCTGGAGTTAATTTGATCATAACAGACTGAGTATGGTAATTCCACACCATCAAGTTTAACTATCTCCCCCAGGATCTTACCCTCCCTACTGACGTGTAGTACATTGTGTGAGCCGTACCCACAGACCAGTACATTGTCATCATGATCCACACATACAAGGTTCAGTCTACGATCCGCGACTGTCCAGAGTACTCTCCCTTCTTTATCTAGACAGATCAGATCTTTGTAGCAATCAGCCACATAAAGCCTGTCTCCTTCACCACTCACTGCTATATGTCTGGTACAGGAGAATATATTTTGTCCAGACTGGTCAGTATGGTAAGTACGGAGATGTACATGTACACCTTTACTTTCATCAGAGACGTACAGCTCCCCGTTACTGTAGGCCACACCATAACAGTGATGCGTAAGTTGTATTGATCGTGATGACGTCATATTCGTCTGCACGGACAAGAACTGTATGGTATTGCCAGACAGAGTTACTGCTGATTCATTGGCACTGATCATACATACTCCATAAGGACTATTAGACAATTCACAATGACTAATCACGTTGCAGGAGGAATCTAGCTGTTTGAGTTTCTTATTGATACAGTCAGTCACAAGCATGTTCCCGTTAGACATTTGGCACGATCCGTATATGCGACATCTTTGAGCGTCTTTTTTCATCCTAACATTGACATCTCTGCCACCAGACGCAGTGTACATGCGATATTCCTTTTTGATTCTGCTGTGTACTTGTCCACTGTCCGTCACGGTCTGTTGATGATACTCGTCGTTAAAATGGCCAATACATTTCAGGTTGTTAAGATAGACATCAATGCTTTGGTCAAAGTTGAACGTGATTTTCTCTTGTCTTTTCTCATTTGATATTTTGACTTTTACTTTGTCAGCATCCTTTAAGCTTTGTTTCCATTTCTTAACAGTAACAAATACTTGCGGTTCATTACTTTTGTCATCCGTAGTAAACTGTTTCAACAATGATTCCATTGAAGCAATGACGTCATCACACGCATCAATATCCTCCTGTATTTTAGTGTTCAGATTGTTGTTTCGTTTGTCTACGTTATCAGTTGCTGATTGCTCCAATTTGTCAAGGATGCTGTTCATTTTTCTTCGAAATTCTTTGATGATGGTCAGTGCGTCACTTTTCTCTTTTCTGATTCTTGCATGGTCTTTCTGGCGGGATGATTTAAGCTTGACCATGTCTTTTTTTAACTGTGCAAGGTCGGTCTTGACTTTCTGAAGTTCTGCACTTTTGCTGATTCCATTGGCAATCTTAGGGATGTAGTCGAGGTCTTTGCATGACCTGAAAAATATACGATCAATTAAAATGTCTGCTAAATACGGTAATACGTCAAACATATATCAGGTTCTCTTATCAGAGTTAGGAGTCTCCGTGGCCTAGTGGTTAACGACGTCGCGTTGTAAACAATCTCACCCATCACCGCTACGTGTTCGAATCCTTTTGGGAGATCGACTTATCACGTGGGAAAGTGTCGATTCTTGCGGATGGCGAGAGGTATACAATACTGGTTCTACCCAAAAAATGGGGTGGTCTGCATCTATCACAAAACATTAGACACATCATATATATATGCTAAAAATGACGTAAACCACCATTCAAACAAACAATTCTTATCAGATTTGATTTTTTTCTCCAGTGATTTTCTGTGCACGGGCGGGCACCTGGGAAGTTCTTCCGAAGCTCCGCAAGCCATATTTGAAGGAACAGTATGAATCAGTAGATTGGTTAATCAGTTGATGGGGATAACATATACTAGGGTTTTAGGTCATGTAGAAGCTATAAATTATTCATTATTTTAAAGGAACACACGGCAATCTAGATTTATCGTTTCGACAGTATTTTTACACAATTTAAATATTTGCTAATCATATTTAAAAACTTTAAATAATTCAAAACTATTTAGCTTGTTGCTAAGTGTGCATTAATATGTTTTCTGTACATAATTTATGGTAAAATAAAAAGGAAAGGTATTTACACCGATATTTGTACGTGCAGCTTTAAAACAAGAGCTGTCGGAGAACAGCGCAGCTCGACTATTCGATTTTTCGGAGAATAATAAATTTATAGCTAGTATATACCACCAGAAAACAAGGCTACAACAATGTGGGGTGGGGTTGGGAGCACAATATAACTATGTGTAAGAATTGACCAAAACTACACAGAAATATGTAAAAGAAAAAAAAATACTTTCAAGTTGGGGTGGGGTGGGGGAGAGCGGGGGAGAGGCGGGAGTGAGTTGGGGCGTGGTGGGGGGGGGGGTGCAACATATATGTGTAAGAATTGACTAAAACAACAAAGAAATATGTATAAAAAAAAAATCTAGTGTGGTTGGGGGTGAGAGGCGGGGGTAGGTGGGGTGGGGGGCATGGGCGGTGAGGGGGCAACATATATGTGTAAGAATTGACTAAAACAACAAAGAAATATGTAAAAAATAAAAAAATAAAAAAAGTTTCAAGTGTGGGGGGGGGGGGGGTGGGAGGGGTGAGTGGCGGGGTAGGGGGACGAGGAAGGTTGCAACATATATGTGTAAGAAATGACTAAAACAACACAACCATATGTAAAAAAAAAATAGATTTTCAAGTGGGGGTTGGGTGGGGGGGGAGCGGGGGTGAGAGGCGGGAGGGGGTTGGGGGAGAGGGGTGCGGGGGCGGAGGGGGCAACATATGTGTGTAAGAATTGACTTAAACAACAAACAAATATGAAAAAAAAGTTCCAAGTGTGGGGCGGGGTGGGGTGATGGGGTGAGAGGGGTGGGAGGGGGAGGGGGAGGGGGTTGCAACATACATGTGTAAGAATTGACAAAAGCAACACAGAAATATGTAAAAAAAAATATAATAGTTTCAAGTGGGGGTGGGGTGGGGTGGGGTGGGTGGGGTGGGGTGGGGTGGGGTGGGTGGGGTGGGGTGGGGTGGGGTGGGGTGGGGTGGGGTGGGGTGGGGTGGGGTGGGGTGGGGTGGGGTGGGGTGGGGGTGGGGTGGGGTGGGGTGGGGTGGGGTGGGGTGGGGTGGGGTGGGGTGGGGTGAGGGTTAGAGGCAGGAGTGGGTTGGGGGATGGGGCAACATATATGTGTAAAAATTAAAAAAAACAAATAAAAAAAGTCAAGTGTGGGGCGTGGTTGGGGTTGGTGGGGTCATGGGGTGAGAGGGGGGGGGTGTGCGGGGAGGGTTGCAACATATATGTGTAAGAATTGACAAAAGCAACACAGAAATATGTAAAAAAGAAAACAAAAAAAAGTTTCAACTCTGGGGCGGGGTGGGGTTGGGGGGTGATGGGGTGAGAGGCGGGGGTGTCGTGGTGGGGGCGGGGAGGGTTGCAACATATATGTGTAAGAATTTACTAAAACAACACAGAAATATGTAAAAAATAAATTTAAAAAAAAATTAAAAAGTGTGGAGGGGAGTGGGGCGGGGGTAGAGGGGAGGAGGAGGGAGCCCATGCCCCAATATGGGCGAAGTAATAAGATGCATAATGCTATAACAAATCCCAAACCAAAATTATAGATTTATACATGCTTACATGCAAACCTAGATCTGCCTTTATTGCACATTTTATGGGCCATCACAATTTGGGTTCCATGGGAGCCCAAAATTTGCAGAAGACAAAATTACTTATCCAGCCCTTTACAACATACTATAAGGAAACCAATTCCAAAATTTAGTTTAGCTAGGACAAAAAATGTAAGAGATATAGACCTGTAAACACAGCTTACACGCAAAATGTGATGTGAAACAGACATATTTTAAGGGCTATCATAATTTGGGTTCCATGGGAGCCCATGGGTTACATGCAGCCCTTAAGATTATGCAGCCCTTAAGATAATGCTACAAGGAAGCTCATGAACAAATTTGGTTGTGGTAGGATAATAAATGTAAATGATATAGACTTGTAAACACAGCTTACATGCAAACCTTGATGTGGGACGCCGACGCCGAGTCGACACCAACGCCGACGCCGACCCCGGGGTGATTGCATAAGCTCTCTTATTCTTCGAATAGTCGAGCTAAAAATGACCCGATTGGTTAACAAAACCTATTGCACATTAAATGCGATATCTACTTATGTATTTTAAATTAGGCAACCCCTACCCCCACCACTCTCCACCCTTTTAAGTGGATGTCCACCCTCTAAAGCGGATGATGATTGATGTTATTAATAAAGGAAAAACTCATTGGATAGTGCTTAAGAGGTATTTACAGTAGGGTAAGTGTGAGGTTTGGTGCACCCTAGAACCGGTTTAAACCCCCAGTGGCCTACTTTGCCACTGACCGTTCCAAGGCGGTAGCCCTATTGTCAACCCTTTTGTGTTTGTGATGTCGTTTGTATTTTTTATTACTTTTGTCTTTTCGTTTGTCTGTTTGCGTGTTTGTTTTTGTGTTTTGTGGTTGACTGTCGTCCTTGAATGCTGCTTTCCCTGTCCGATATTTTTACCCTTTTTTATACTTTAATACCACAAAGAATGGGCCTGATGATCCCAAAGGATCAGTAAGTAATCACCCTAATGATTTATAGTACAACATATTGGATGTTCAAATTACTGCACATTTCATACGATATATACTTTTATGTTTTATAAATTAAGCCCCCAACTACCAGCATCCCCTAACCACTGCCCACACACCCACCACAAAAATAAATAAATAAGAGGGCCAAAATGTTCCTGAATCGGTCACCTGTGGATCTTTGCAACGATGCAAAACGTGTCCCCTCGCAAATTCTGATTGAAGATGTGTTAAGTTGTTCCCTATCTATGTAAAACATGCAAAGTTCCCTATCTATGTAAAGCATGCAAAGTTCCCTATCTATGTAAAACATGCAAAGTTCCATATCTATATAAAACATGCGAAGTTCCCTATCTATGTAAAACATGCAAAATATAAACTTTGGACGCCGGGGGTTTTTGAGAAGTAATCGCAACAAAATTGTATTTTTAAAATGTATGTTATGCTGTTGAGGCCATCGGTCGAATCAAAATGATTTGCATCAAGGAACAAAAGTATGTCATGCTGATCATTTTAGTATGTCCCATATCAATATCATTTATAGTTTCGGAGGAGGAGTCGCTACAAACTTTTTTTGTAAAAATCTATTTTTTGCTCGGGTGGCCATCTTAGATTACACATTATTTTTCTAGGATCAACTAGACCTTATGGGCAATATTCCTATAAAGTTTCATGAAAATCCAACAAGTAGTTTCAAAGGATTAGTCGCCTATATAACGCTATGTAAACAAAGATGGCCGCTGGTTCCCATGTTTGAAGTTGAATCAAAATAATTTTCGTCAAGGACAAACGTTATGTCTGTTGATCATTTTATTCAAGGTCACATATCAGTATCCCTTATAGTTCTGGAAGAGTAATGTAAGATACCATTACGTGGTCCCGCATTTATTCCATTATGCCATGGGAAAGCATATATATACTAGCAGGTTTTCATAACGGATATTTTGACAATGAAACACGTTTAAAAACATTTTTTTACTGAAGAAATGCGATAACCTGTTTAAAATTACATATTAAATGTTTTAATTTTACAATATGCAATATTTTAAAGCCGAAATTAAAGTTTTGATTTGTAATGTTTTGTGTTTACTTATTATTAAATGAAGTAAAGCAATTGTCCAGTTACACATTTATTCCTTGTTACAGCTACATGTTAAAACTAGAGAATCCCCTGTCTTGCATAGCATGTGATCTTATATAAAACAAAACTAGCTTAAAGCTACAGAGTCCCTATATCAATCGATTTCTTCTTTGTAGGCGTGTCTTTATGTGTAACTTCATGTTCACCAGCTCATGTCGAAATCGGGTATTTAAGCGAGCAAATATAGCAAAGGAAATCATTTACTGTATATACATCGACCAGTGCGCATCGTACCTATACACAGGTAACAGTAATTTTTACAAAAAAAAAAAGTTTGCTTTTTTCGGGGCTCGAACACACGACCTTCTGATTTGAAGTCCTGTGCTCTAACCACTGAACTACAACGCTACTTGAGAAAATAGTATACTAACAACTATATATTATGAGGCAAAATAACTTAACATATTTGAACGCAACTAATGATGGATCAATAAATATGCAGTCCATAGTTTCGCACGTGTAAATTAACATTGCCTGGTGTAATACTGTATCTTATCAATATGAAACTAATACTTCGCCTCAAATCAACCATATCTCGACTTGTTATTTAGTGCTTGATGAGTTTGTGTGTGCTCTTGTTATTACGTAATGCCTATTTAGTGTTAAAAATGCTACAAAATACCAATAAATAGCAGTGGTCTAAAGGTTCAGCGTACATCTTTCAAATCTTACAAGTGCATGGCTGTGGTTCAAATCCCGTTCCGGGCAACTATTTTTTTATCACATATATTCTGGAGCCGTATATTTATCAATGTTACCTGTACGGAGGCTAAATAAAAATGTGAAATTTTACGTATCGATTTCTCCTTATATACCGACTTTTGGGGTGTTCGTCGATTTGAAACTACTTCACACGTGACTCATTCATATTCATGAGTTATTACCAGTTAAAATAGGGACTGTACAGCTTTAAGTTGTATATACCAGCTTATAAATATAACAATATCATTACATCCTTCCTCTTTCGAAATAAAGAATTTATTAACTTATTATGATCAAATTAAAATAGTTATTTAACTGTAATTTTTGAATTGTTAAAATAAAATCTCTGTTCTGTAGCTAGTCTCTAATGCTACTCTTCGCATGCATCTGAATGGAATTTCATTCATGTAGATAAACGGTCAAAAGCCTATTTCATTCCCACTAACAATAAGCAGCCTGACAGTTAACAATTATAGTGATGTTAATCGTGTGTTTATATCTGGGAAGCTGTCAAAGAGAATTGTTTTTGTTTCCACAAATATGTTAGTTAGGGCGTAATGTCAACAATGTGATAATCAAAATAAATGAATGAAACACAATATTTGACAGTTTATAAAGATAATTAGGTGTTCGCCCTCAATATAACGATGCTGGTATTTGTCAAATATTGTAGATTATCATCTGAATGTGTGTAGCATTAATCCAGTGTAGAGAAATACAAAACACGCTTTATTTTTTCCACATGTTTGAGAATAATTTAGATTTTAAACACTTTGATTATTTGTATTTGTTTATTCCACAAATTCACCGTATTTTTGTGGTTTCTTCACTTCTCTTCCACTGCGTGTAAAGTAAGGATTGTCCTTATTGTCGTAAGAGTTTGTCGGTGCTTCTATTGGTGTTTCCTGATTGGTAGTAGTAGTGGCATCATAATCACCACCATCACTAAAGTGGTTGTTCATAGTATTTTCCTCATTTGTGCGTATCAAATGTTTGCGATTTCTGCGATATTTCCCCAACTGAGTTTGAACATTGTATGATCTCGGAGTTGCTGCTTTATCAATTATTACTCCAGGTTCCCAGTTCATGTTATCATTGCGTTTGATTCGGATCGTGTCACCTGGTTTTAAATTTGGCATGTCTTTACTGTTTTTATCGTAGAAGATTTTTTGTTTTTCTTGCTTCTTGTTCAGTTTTTCATGGATTTCCCTTGATTTGACGAGTTTGGGTTTAAGCTGTTTTGTGGTACAGGGTAGTGTTGATCGTAACCTCCTGTTCATTAATAACTGTGCCGGTGATGCCAAATTGTCTATTGGAGTATTCCTGTAGTTGAGAATACTCAAGTACGGATCTTTTCTGTCAGCTTTTGATTTCTTTAGAATGTTTTTCACTGTTTTTACAGTAACTTCTGCTAATCCATTGGAAGCTGGAAATCTTGGACTAGATGTTGTGTGTACGAATCCCCATTTGTTTGCGAGTCGTTTAAATTCTTCTGAAGAATAATTCGGACCATTATCCGATCTGACCTCAAAAGGTATACCATGACGACTGAAAATTGATTTCATATGTGCTATAACAGTTGCCGCCTTCATGTTTTCGAGTTTCGCAATTTCAAAATATCTCGATTGATAGTCAACAACCAGCAAATAGTTATCATTGTCCAATGAGAACAAGTCTGTTCCTACAATTTGCCATGGTAATTCTGGAATCGTCGATGGTATCATGCTTTCTTTTTGGTTTGCATTTCTATGTTCTAAACAAATACTGCATTTTGACACATAATCTTGTATTTGTGCATTTATGCCTAGCCAAAACATTGTTTCTCTTGCCAGATGTTTTGTTTTTTCACACCCCATGTGACCTTCATGTAACTTACGTAACATGTCTCTGCGCAAAGATGAAGGTATAATTATTTTTTCTCCTTTCATACCCAGTCCATCTGCAAATAAAAGTTCATCTCGGAATACAAAATATTCCGTTATCTCATTGTTGCACTGACTTTTTACTTCAGGCCAACCATCTTGTATGGTTTCGCGTAATATTTCCAATTTTTTGTCATTCAAAGTTTCTTTTCTGACTTCAACCAATTTTTCTTCTGTGATTGGCAGATTACTAACCACTTGATGTATGTAGCATTGCAAGTCTGAGTCAAGATCACCATTTTCACTGTCATTCAAATATGCTCTTGATAGCATATCAGCTATGTGAAGTTGACTTCCTGGTTTGTATGTCAGTATGAAATCATACTTTTGTGATCGTAAAAGCATTCTTTGTAACCTAGGAGGTGCACTGTGCAATGGCTTCTTTAAAATGGATTCTAACGGTTTGTGATCAGATTCCACCAAAGTGTGATTTGCAAACGTAAACATGTTGAACCTTTCGAGTGCGAAAAGTACAGCTAGTAACTCTTTTTCAATTTGAGCATATCTAGTTTCTGCATCTGTCATTGACCTGGACGCGTACGCTATTGGTTTGTCATCTTGTAAACAAACTGCTCCAATCCCCGACCTTGAACTGTCACAACTGACTGTTACTGGTTTCTTTGGATCGAAATAAGAAAGTACAGGACTTTTTGTCAAACAGTTTTTGATTTTCTCAAAAGCACTTTCTTGCTCAGATTTCCATTCGAATTCATTGTCTTGTCGCAATATATTCCTTATTGGCTCTGTCATTTCCGACATGTTTGGGATGAATTTCGACATATACTGTACAGTTCCCAGCAGACGTTGTACCCCTTTTTTGTCAGTAGGTGCGGGCATTTCTTGAACCGCTTTCACCTTATTAGGATCTGGTTTGATTCCATCTGTTGACAATACATGACCTATGTATGTGACTGAGTTGACATTTATTACACATTTGTCTTTATTCAGAGTAAGACCGATTTGTTCACACATCGTGTCAACCCTTTTCTCAGTCTGTCATTGTGTTCTTCTTCAGTACGACCCCAAATGAGTAAATCATCGATATCAAGTTCAACTCCCTCGATATCCTCAAACAGCTGGGACATTCGTTTTTGGAACACTTCTTGGGCAGTTTTAATCCCCATTGGAACCCTTTTAAAGCAGTACCTTCCGAATGGAGTGCTGAAAGTCGTTAATAATTGACTCTCTTGGCTTAATTTTAACTGATAGTAGCTTTGATTTGCGTCGAGCTTAGATAAATATTTGGCTCCAGACATCCTTGTTGAAATTTCCTCTACAGTTGGTAACTGGTAATGTTCTCTATTTATTGCTAAATTTAAGTTTTTCGGATCCAGACAAATTCTCAAACTGTTGTCTGGCTTTGTCACAATAACAAGAGAGCTTACCCAGTCTGTGGGTTGGTCAACCTTTTGAATGACGTCATTTTGTTCTAATTTCTGTAGAGCTTTTTTCAACTTGTCTCTGAGTTTTAAAGGAACTTTTCTTGTGAGAGAGATGACAGGTTTCACAGATTTATCCAGTTCAATTGTGTATGGGGTCTTTAAGCATCCTAGACCTTTGAACACTTCTGGATATTCACGCATGATTGATTCTTTGTCACATGTATTCACGGATAGTATGATTTTAACAAGCTCCAAATCTTGAGATGATTTAAATCCGATAAGAGAAATTTGATTTGATTTCACAACATAAAACTCTGTTTGTTTGCCTTTGCATGGCAATACTGTTTTCCCAATGACCTTCTATTTGTCTCCAGTGTAGCTTGATAACTCAGTTTTAGTTGCTGACAACTTGGTGCCTTTTGATTTCACTTTATCGTAAATATCCTTTGACAGAATGTTAGCTTGTGAACCAGTATCTATTTTGAATCGTATATCCATTTTATTATTTTTCAATGTACAAAAACACTCATTTGAACCAATGTCCATCTTGTTCCTTTTATTGACCGTTCCAACGTACAGATAGTCATCATCGCTATCTGACTGTTCATTCAATGTGCAATCATGAATATCCCTTTTTTGATAACTTCTGCAACATTTTGCGAAATGATTTAGTGTTTTACACTTATGACACTTCTGTTGATATGCCGGGCATTGACCTTTACTGTGTAGTGATCCGCATTTTCTGCAATGAAATTTGTCCGATTTCACTAGTTTTGGCCTTACACTAGTTTCTTTAGGTCTTGCACTTTGATGTTTTGGTTTCTTTTTGACCGCATCAACCGATGAGCTTGAGGCATTTTGCATACTTTGCAGTTGTCTCTTTGATTCCTCATCTGCCCTGCAAATTGACAGTGCCTTGTCTAGCGTTAATTTATCTTCGCGTAACAACCTTTCTTTAACCTTTTCTGAGCTTATTCCACACACGACTCTGTCACGTATGAGATCATCCTTAATGCCTCCAAATTCACAATTTAATGCCATATTCTTTAAGTCTGTCACAAATTGATCTGTTGTTTCACCTTGCAGTTGGTTTCGTGTATTGAAACGATGTCTCTCCATTGTAATATTCTTCTTCGGATTGCAATATGTGTCAAACTTTTCAATGAGAGGCGTGATTTTGTCTTTTTGCTCATCAGTAAAGACAAACGTACTGTAAATATCACGTCCTTCCTGACCTATTATATGTAACAACGCTTTACATTTTTCGTTTTCGTTGCTTTTTAGCATTGCGATGTCTAAATATAATAAAATTGTTAACTTCCATTTTTTTCCATTGCTCAGAAATGTTTCCTTCGTGAGAAAAGTTAAACTCCGGTGGTTGTTTCAGGTTATCCATGATTGACAATAATTATTATGTCTTATTTACGTTTTTTTTACTTCTGACACCATGTAATATTTTGTGTTTACTTATTATTAAATGGAAGTAAAGCAATTGTCCAGTTACACATTTATACATGTTAAAACTAGAGAATCCCTTGTCTTGCATAGCATGTGATCTTATATAAAACAATACTAGCTTAAGTTGTATATACCAGCTTATAGATATAACAATATCATTACAGATTCATACCCAAGCCAACCCCGTTTTCGCTTCTTGGAGAAGGGGTTGGATGGGGTATGAAAGTTAATACTCGTACCACGTAACGATGGTAGTATTGTTTAGCTAATTGTTTGAAGAAGTCGAAGTTGTTTTGTAATATTTTGTATTTCTTCCACAATAAAATTAAAATCGACAAAAGAAATATGTAGTTCAACAAGTAAATAAGACATGTTGTTATTCCGAGTATAAGTGTGGTCTTCCACGTATATTAATGTTTAGTGTAATAACGAATGGTTCACAAGTAAATAAGTGATGTTGGTATCCAAGTATAAGTGTGGTCTTCCACGTGTATTAATGTTTAGTGTAATAACGAATGGTTCACAAGTAAATAAGTGATATTAGTATCCAAGTATAAGTGTGGTCTTCCACGTGTATTAATGTTTAGTGTAATAACGAATGGTTGACAAGTAAATAAGTGATGTTAGTATCCAAGTATAAGTGTGGTCTTCCACGTATATTAATGTTCAGTGTAATAACGAATGGTTCACAAGTAAATAAGTGATGTTGGTATCAAAGTATAAGTGTGGTCTTCCACGTGTATTAATGTTCAGTGTAATAACGAATGGTTCACAAGTAAATAAGTGATGTTGATGTATCACTTTATGTAACTCCGCGTTGTACATACACAGAGAATGTTTGTTATAATTAGCTAAATTGTTTGTAGTAGAATTTGTCGGGTTTGGATAATAAATCTGCATAACACAAACACATATACCAGAAATATATTTAAACTAATAAAAGATTATTAAAAACAAATATCGTTTAAGTAACATATTATTAGTAAAATTCCGAAAGATATTTTATAACTGTAACAGTATACTTTTCAAAAATCTAGTTTTAGCTTTGGCGGCCATCTTGGATTTCACATCAATCTGAATATTTGCTAGGATCAACTAGAACTTATGGTCAACATTCCTATGAATATATGGTAATGGCGGCCATTTTGGATGTCGCATTGACCTAATATAAATTTGAAAGGCATTGACCTCAGAATCATCCAAGTGAAATTTGGTCAAAATTGACCAAGCGGTGTCTGGGATGTCGTTTGAAGCAAAAATTAACGCCGACGGAAGGACGACGGACGAAGAGTGATTCAAATAGATCACATTTAGCCTTCGGCTCATGTGTTCTAATAAACTGGAATTGATATTATTTTTGAAGAAGAAATGCAGGCCGACAGCCCGAAAGCACCCAAACCCACCACAACCACTCTTGATGGTGGATTGGTGGGAATCGGGATTGCGATGGGCAGTTTTGGTATAATAAATAAACCAAACAACACAGAAACATTAACATACACTATTTGAAAAAACAATCGGGTTTCAAGTGAAGTGGTGGGGCGGGATGAGGGGGGTTTGAGGGGAGTCCATGACCGAATATTGTTAAGCTTCGAATGAGAAGAGTAAAATAGATACGGTCAGTAACAACATACTGAATGTTTACCTTAACCAACATTATTGCACTTTCAACAGCCAGCTTTGTTAAGTTGGGCTCTATGGGCACTCAGCGAGCCCATGATTCATTTGAGCCTATAAATATTGTACAGTCCCATCGATATAATGTTATAAGAAATCCCATACCAACAATTTGTTGAGCTAAAATACATATTTTAACATATATAGATATAGTCAACAGCTTACAAGCACACCTTGTCCTGTCGTTATTGCACATTTTTTTGGTCATCTCAAGTTGGCTTTTGTTCGCGCCCAGAATTTATAAAAGACAAAATTAATTACCGGTATGCAGCCCATTAGATACTGCTATAAGGAAACCAATTCCCAAATATGATTTAGTTAAGACAAGATATGTAAGCGATAATGACCTGTATACATATCGTACATGCTAATTCGATGTGAAATGGGTCATGTGAGCTGCAGGGTTTATAGAAACGAACCAAAACTACTTATGCAGCCCTTTAAATAATACTATAAGGAAACCAAATGTGGTTGAGGTAGGACAAAAAATGAGAGATTTAGACTTATTAGCAGCTTACACGCAAAACTCCATGTGGACTGGGACGCCGACGCAAAACTGCATGTGTACTGGGACGCCGACGCCAGGGAGATTGCACAAGGACTATTGGTCGGCCACCTTATAAAAACAAATGATCCAAGATGGATAGGGTATGGTCAAGTAAAAAGTGCAAACCAAATGCATACTTCAGACATGAGCAATGTCAACCATATGCAGATTGAGGAAAATATCTTTCTTTTTTTATGATGTTGTACTTGGATGATTCGATAAAATTGTGTATTTTATTTAGAAATGATGTCTCGTCTGCCATCGCTGGATAAATCGACTATTCTATCGACCAATTTATTTTACATAATTGTATCAAACTTATCCGATATATTATGGGCACACTTTCTGCCATATATAAAGTATTCTGATATTATGTTCACGTCAATACTGTTGAATTACTGTCAAATACTATAACTATAATTATGGTGGACATTTCTCATGCCTAAAATATGCATTTGGTTGAACCACTTGGCCATATCCCATATATGTTGGATCTTTTTTCAAAGATGGTCGCCTAATACCCCTTAAGTACCTTTTTCTTTGAATAGTGGAGCTAACAAATGGAAGCTAAAATGTTCATGATCGATTTCTTTCTGTTTTTCAGTTCATTTTTTAGGGGTTGAAAAAAATACATGTTTTGTCAACTTTCAGATTGTTTGAAGTGCTGGGAGGACTTAAACCAACTGCGACATCCTCAACCCTAAATCTGCGCCTATATCTTGGCTCTCTAGTCGTGTTTAAGAGTGAACGTTTACATGCTATCATACACTAATACAAATGAGGTCAAAATGTATAAACATCTGACTAACCACTTATTCGGTGGTTACAAACCAGTAAAGACGGGTTACGTTGTGCTCAAGTAATATTTATAGCATACTTCTTCGAGTATATGCGATTTATACTGCTTTTCGAGGGCAGCAGGCTCGAGAGTGAAGTATAAATCGCATACGAGAAAAATATGTTACACATGTTTTGTACCAGAGCATTTTATCCAACTACGCATGTGCAAGAAGTTTTAGGGCGTTGCGGTTTTCAATAAAAATAACAGCTCGATCAAGAAATAGCAGTATGACGCGCCATGAGCATGACTCATGTTTTGATTATTGCAGCCAATCGCCTTTGCATATTATTGGGCAAATGCAATGTCAAGGAGTGCTGTTATGGTAATGGTTTAGTCGTTTTGACAGGTTTCGTGTAAATTACAACTGCGCGCGGGTAAAATTGAGTAGACCATGGTATATACTCAATTCTACGCGCGCGCAGTTGTAATTTACACACAACCTGTCAATCAAAACGACTACACCATTACCAAAACAGCACTCCTTGACATTGCATTTGACCAATAATATACAAAGGCGATTGGCTGCAATAATCAAAACATGGGTCATGTTCATGTCGCGTGAAAATGCTATTTCTTGATTGGATCGAGCTGTTATTTTTTGAATAGCGAAAATGTGATCTAATAAACCAAATCGGTTTCTGTACCTGTGGTCCAGAGTCATGCACGTGTTACATCCTACACCGTCGTGGCTGTGACAAAACATGTCCAATAACTTATCGCCATGTAATTCACATTTCTCCTTGATTGTGGCGTGTGGTTTCTGTGGTCCCCTCTTTTTCATCTCCGCTTGATTCAGTAACAGTTTACGATGGCCGCTCGTTGCTCTGAATTTATTATGGCATTCCACACAAGTTGTACAGAAATATTCCTCACATGCCGTACAGAATTTAACTGCTTCGTAATTCTTGTCCTCCCGTGCACAGGGTGAGCAGTTGAACTCGAACACTTCATCCGACGCTAGGCTTACAGAGCCTGAAAAACGCTTCTCTTTCGATGCCGCCATTTTGTCAATATAGCTACGTTTACGCGGCTGTGAATGTAAACTATATAAGGTAAGAACTGACGGTGTATATGAAGGTTGGGGATAAAACCCGTACCGTACCGTATAATCAGAACTATAACGGCAACTATCGGATTTAGCAGGTCCTCTAGGTCTAATTACACTAAATCAACAGGATGTGCTCGCCTGGTGCAGTCGAAAGTAGTTCTGTATTAAAGAGTGCTAATCTTTTTTCCTTTAAAAACTTTTTTTAGTGCAGTTTCCTGTTATTTTTTGGCTGTAACTGTATTCTGGACATGTTGTTGATATTTGAAAATGCAGCTCATCGTGTTTTTGACAGTTTTTGATATAAATTTGAGAAGTGAAAGTAGACAGGGTATGAAATTGCAAGGGGTAAAAATAGTGTTGACCTTTGACCCGGTGTTAGTATACAGCTGAAGAAATGTTTCTTAGAAGGTATTAAACCCCCTATTTCCTTGTTGATGTTTAATAGCAGACATGTTTATTTGCATGTGAAGTAAGTTTCCCAGAATTCTAACGAGGTTTGAGTTTTTAAAAGCTTGTCAACTTTCTAACTTTACTATGGAAGGGCAATGGAGACTCATTTACGCTATTATAACCTCTAGTACGGAGATTATCGAAGCTTATAGTAATTATCTTTATATGTAACCCTACAATACTCACAATATAAAAAGACGAAGCTGATCACATTATTTAAACCATTTATTATCAAACATATCATTTGTATATATATAAAATAAAATATTAAATCAAACATTACATGTATTAGCACAGTATTTGGGGTAAAGCCGTACCATATTGTACCGTATGCCGTACATTCTGATCATCATTTTTAACTTTACAAACAGATGGATAGACATTTATCATCATTTTTTAAAAATCCTCCGCTTTTGATTGGTTAAGAGCCAAGGTATACAGACCATCATAGCGCCGGCGACCGGTAAAACGAAAGCCCACTAAAAAATGAAATAAAAATTGCCGACAGCTAAAGAAACTCCCCATTCAATATTATTGTTCTATGAATTCTATTGTATGCCGTTTTATCAGGGTGTACAAATTAAATATACAAGATGTATTCATACCGTTTAAAGAGTATGTCAGAATACTTCTTTGAGTCGATATAAGCTCATGTTTCATCAATCTTTCCTCAAACAGAAGAACGCCTGGCAACGCGTAAAACCTGTTTTACAAATATCTAAGGGAAATATTATGTGTTTACTATGATTGTTATTATTACAACAAGTGGGATTCATAAAAACATAGAAAGACTGATTGAGAATCATCTTTAATTACGAGCTAATTTTTGGCATATTTGGCCATGGCTGATTTTTGGTATTTAATATGGCATTATAATTAATGCATAAATAAAGTGATAGTTCAACATATGTTCATTATATTCCTGACAATCGGAAATATTGACTCTTGAACCTACTTATTTCTGACAATGAAACATATTGGTAATTCATCTTCCGGACAATCGGAGGTATTGACAGATCAACTTCAATAGTTTCACATTCCGGAAAAGCGGAAATATTGACATTTGAACATACAACTATTTATTCCGGACAATCGGAAATATTGAAAGTTCAACGTATAATTACTTATTTCGGACAATATGACATTTTCGGACAATTCATCAATACTTATATACCGGACAATCGGGAATATTTTCAAATAAATTTGACCGCCGCCCTGTATAAACACAATCGGCACATTGGCTGGTCATTGAATAGTTTAACCTTCGGAAAATCGGGAGTTCAACAATAAGTACATTCCGGACAATCGGTAATATTCTAAAATAAATATGACCGCCGCCCTGTATGAACACAATCGGCACATTGCCTGGTCATTGAATATATTAGACTCCGTAAAATCGAAAGTATATTAGAAATTACCGAGACAAAAAATGTTTTACTTTAATTTATACTCCGGATATCGGAAGCATAATAATAAATTAATGGTTATTTATCATGTAATCTATATCGTTTTCATTCAATGTTAGGCAAATACGTGCTGGCAATGCCAAGACAAGCAAACACGTGTAGACAACACGTCTGCACGTGTCCCGCCATAAGAGAAGCTTTAGGCGGGTAAGCACGTGTCGAAATACTGGGGTGTCAGCCATGACCAATTTCGGAGCTATCTGAGGAAAACGGACGAATGAGGATTTGATGGCATAATGTTTTATCCTCCATCATGAATCATATCGGAAATAAGTATAAGCATTTGACAGTACATTGACTGGTCAACAACACTATAAATGTATATACTATATATTCCGGACAACCGGAAATATTTAATAATGGCATATTCTGGATAAACAGAAATATAGCCTTATATATGACCAGTATGAGTCTCCACGCCAGTAACATAGGCATATTTACTGGTCAACCAATACTTAATATATATTCCGGACAAGTGCATATCATACATAGTAGGAACGATGCACGTTTATATAAAGCAGCATGGGACTGCACGTCTGTATTAAGTGTGAGGCATACTAGAAGGTCTGTAATATACCTTGCTATATATAAGTGGGGACTAATAAAGCAGCCCGGGATAGGAGTTCTAAGAAGCTGGCAATATAGTATCTGTAATAAAACTAACCATAAACATATGTAATAAAGCTATATATATGACATATGTAACACCGCCGTGTGTATGGTATCTTATGGGAAGCCATAACGGTCAAAATGTGGATATTTACAGACCATTCAATGACAGGCCATTTAATTCAACATGAAGTCATTTGATGACGTACATATTGATTCGATGCGACGTGTAAACTATGTTCATTCGTAACAACGATACGGTTCGAGGTGTACAATTTCAAACCATACGACGCAAATAGAAATCATTCAGTGCAATGACAAACCATTTGACAAAAAAACTAATGCAATACAATAAAATACAAATCGGTACGATGAAAACTTAAACGATTCATCGAAAAATGTGAAGTGATACAGAACAAAGTAAATCAGCATGATGCAATATGAATCAGTTTAACGCAAACACATTTAGTCTGGTGGTAAGTAAAATGATCGGGCGAAAACAAAGTCGGTACAATGCAAACGCAATCCGTTCGACAGAAACTGATTTAATTTCGTGCAAAGTGAAACGGTGCGACATCTGGCGGCGATATTTACCACATTACTTGCAGGGTTATTTCCACTACATAATGTAGTTGTAAAATTGTGTGTTTTACCCAAATGATGAAGGGCTATGCCCGAAATATTTTATTTAATGTGTCTTAATAGACTTTGCTATACAAAATTATGCTTGGAATTATTAAAATAATAGCCGATAATCATTCTTATCTTTTCAATTTCGTAAAATGTGTTAATATTTGTATCTAGTTATTCCATTTCATTGTCATAATCTTTAGACATTATGCATAAAATCATCAAGGTATCAAATTTATAAAAAAAAAAGACATACATATATGTTCCATTAAAAAAAATCAACTACTTAAACTAAAGCACTTTAAAACTATATGCAATTATGTTATTGTACGCAACGAAGTTGATGAGATCATCGTACTAAAAGTTAGGATCTACTCGTACGAACTATCATACGAATATACGCTTGTATGATAGCGATCTCATTCTAATGCACCCTGCGCTCGCTGCGTACATATTCCACAGCAGTGAATATATTAACCTATCTACATGTTAAACATCTCCACAAGTACAGCTATATTTACAAAAACAATAACGATTATTATTGCAAGAAAGAATAAGGTGATAGAGTGTACCCATTGCAGAATATGGCATTTTTCAGCAAATAAGGGCCATAACTTCGGTGAAACTAATCCGATTGGACTGTTTTCTAACTTTCCGAGCTTTCTTTGATAAGGCTGGTAAGGATCAATCCCTATCCTTTCTATAACACAGAAGTTAACAGACGACGACGGACGACGGACAACTCACCATCCCATAAGGGGCATATCGAAATTGGGATCTCGTAAGAGATTCACGTTCACAAGGCAGAATTATATATAAGGAGAAATATTTGTGAACTACCAAGGACAGACAACCTTCGACGAACTACGGCAGGGCGCCTAGCTATGACGAGATACACAGAAATCAAGCGTATGTATTCACTCCTTAAAAAAGGTAGCTGCAACACACGTGATGAACTTGTGAACATGAATCTCTTCCGAGATCCCAATTTCGAAAGTTGCCGTAGTGAGTTCAAATTCTCTCCCTTTATTATATTACTGAATTCACAGTATCCCCAAGATCCGGCACCTTTCATTGTCACTGTCTCAATATAGCTGTGTGTGGTTGAATGCTTAAATGTGGCCCCACTCATATGAGCTATAATTGTATGTATGTATGCGTCTATATGTTAATTGTTTCTCCAGACGACTGTGTTATGATGTAGAGATACATTTCATCAACGTGTGTTGCAGCTACCTTTTTTAAGGAGTGAATGCATACGCTTGATTTCTGTGTATCTCGTCATAGCTAGGCGCCCTGCCGTATTTCGTCCGAAAGTTGTCTGTCCTTGGTAGTTCACAAATATTTCTCCTATATAATTCTGCCTTGTGAACGCGAATCTCTTACGATATCCCAATTAGAAAGTTGCCGTAGGAGTTCAAATTCACTCCCTTTTTTATATATATAAGGGTGAAAAAATACATACATCTACAAAATACCTTTCAAAAAGCACTGGATCCCCGAGGGGATACGAAAATGTTGGAATAAATTAATAGATGGAGAAAAAAACATTTATACAGTGCTACAGTTTATAAAAACTCAAGCGCTTTCGGCTTACGCCTTCATCAGGGGTACACAAACACGAAAATAACAAATACGAAACAAACAAAAAACTAAAATACACGGCAGTTTAAATAAAACTCTTTAAAAACAACTTATCGTTTGGCAGTGTAGCAGAAACTGGTTACTTTGAATAGACACTCTGAGCTTATTTTCGTGTGTGTACCCCTGATGAAGGCGTAAGCCGAAAGCGCTTGGGTTTTTATAAACAGTAGCACTGTATTAAATGTTTTTTTCCCCATCTATATATATATATATATAGGAACATTGCATTTTATACCCAAAACAGCATTGATTTTTATATTTTTCTGGTAAACTGATAAAAATTGCTATGTTTCACCACAAAATATAGGTAGGGTCTGTATACTCTAAACACACATAACATTTTTCAAGGTCTAAGTTCATATAAAATTAATTAGAATTGATCAAAGCAGGTTTTGTTCACCAACACCCAAACCCAGCCACCCAACATGGTTCAATAGTTTTCATTACACACGTCTTAACATATTTATCAATTTAATACAATTGTCTGTAGAGAGTGTAGAGAGAGAGAGAGAGAGAGAGAGAGAGAGAGAGAGAGAGAGAGGGGGGGGGGGGAGAGAGAGCGGTGTCGATAACACGAAGAAGAGGCCTAATGTACATTAGGATTGATGCGATGGTCGATGGTAAGATGCGATGGTCGATGGTAAGATGCGATGGTAAGATGCGATGGTCGATGGTAAGATGCGATGGTCGATGGTACATCGCATCTTACCATCGACCATCGCATCAATACAATACAGCGTATGAATACATTTTACGCAAGATCACGTGATGATCACGTGATGATGATGATTGATCTATTATAGAACGCACAGAAAAACGATGGAACAATAGATGAAATAGCTACATAATCAATATATAACTTAAACAATGTATCGAGGAAATTATTTGAAATTTCTAAATGACATTACCTTATTTGTATCCGCACTAGAAAAGAAAGAAACACCTGTTAAAATATTCAGGCAATGCGTCGATTCATCAGTGAGGCTGTAGTTAGGATTCGTGAAAAAACATGGTTACTAAAGCTTGGTGAACAAGTTCACCATGCTAACAACACAAACAGAAGTGATGCGCAATATACATGGGATGGGTACGCGTTATACACAGTAAAATACAGAATCTGAGTGTATAAGTTGTGTTGTTGTTGTTTTTTCGCAAGTAAAGTTTCGTTCTTTCGCTAGGAATGATTCGATACTTTGGTTTTACGACCCAGAAACCATGCAAATATAAAAGAAAGAAAGAAAGAAAGAAAGAAAACTACCATAAGTGTAGTATATTTCATAATAACAACTAGAAGGGCCCATCAGCAGTACAAATAAATATATAGCAATATAAACCTCTAGGGGTGTTCATATGCAACTGGAATTATTCATAATCATCGCTTACCATCCGAATCAACTATTTGGGATCACCTATATCTAATGATTAGCGATTTTAATAATAATACCAACTTCAAGGTTATCTTGGTGCGTTGATCATCCAACAATTATATTTATATATTTGCATAATGCACAAAACAAACAAGTACTGACACATATAACACATACATTTGTGTAATGTTCCTTCCCAGATAGAACGCATATAAAATAAAATAAAAGAAAGTTAGTGCTAGTGAAAATGGTAATTTATTTATGATGAGTGTTGTTTTACCTGTTTTTGTTCTTACATCGAATACGGTATGTTTTAAAACGTATATAGTACGCACGGACTTTGATATTAGTATAGCCAAACATCAATAACGACCCTGCAAATGTCCATCTATTATTTAGGTCCATAGTTCGAAGCCTATATTAGTCAAATATAGCTAAGTTGTTGCAGCTATGTTATGAAGCTACACGGAAACCGTATACTCTCATCGTTCAGACATATTCTCGCATGTGTTCCGACTCATGTGTTCCGACTCATTTGTTTATGATTCTACACGTATAGATCTACCGTTTACTCTAATCGTAACATGTGTACATGATTATTTCAGACATATTCTCGCATGTGTTCCGACTCATGTGTTCCGACACATTTGTTTATGATTCTACACGTATAGATCTACTATTTACACTAATCGTAACATGTGTACATGTGTTTCATTAACATCTGTGTTGTCTGCCTTTATCTACGTATTAAATCTTTAATTTTGAAAATGTATGTCTTGACTTGATTCGCAATTGACTAAAACTGTTAGATAATACGTTTTCTTGAGTTGTCTTTGTTATAGATTAGGTATTACATACGATAAATGGCATATTATATGCTAAGTTTCTGACTCAACATATTATATTTGATCATTTAAAACAATGGCACAGTTAAGTTGGTTTATTTATCGGTATACAGATCCCCATAATATTACGTCCATTGTCCTCTGTATACCGACCAAATACCGTCCTTTTGTTTTAATCGTTTCATCATGCGTGGGAACATTATTTGCAGTGGTTATCCGTCCGTCCAGATGGGGATTCAGGGGAGCGGTCCCGGTCCGTCCAGATGGGGATTCAGGGGAGCGGTCCCGGTCCGTCCAGATGGGGATTCAGGGGAGCGGTCCCGGTCCGTCCAGATGGGGATTCAGGGGAGCGGTCCCGGTCCGTCCAGATGTGGATTCAGGGGAGCGGTCCCGGTCCGTCCAGATGGGGATTCAGGGGAGCGGTCCCGGTCCGTCCAGATGGGGATTCAGGGGAGCGGTCCCGGTCCGTCCAGATGGGGATTCAGGGGAGCGGTCCCGGTCCGTCCAGATGGGGATTCAGGGGAGCGGTCCCGGTCCGTCCAGATGGGGATTCAGGGGAGCGGTCCCGGTCCGTCCAGATGTGGATTCAGGGGAGCGGTCCCGGTCCGTCCAGATGGGGATTCAGGGGAGCGGTCCCGGTCCGTCCTGATGTGGATTCAGGGGAGCGGTCCCGGTCCGTCTATATGGGGATTCAGGGGAGCGATCCCGTCCGTCCATATGTGAATTCAGGGGAGCCGTTCCCCGTCCGTCCATATGTGGATTCAGGGAGAGATTCCACAGTCGCCCAGTGATATTATGAATACCTTTAGCAGTTTATCTTGATTTCGAAAATTAGAAAGCGCCAACAGTATTCTTTCTTTAAAAAAAAACACAAACATAAAAAACTCTAAATATTAAACGACAGATACAAAGCCCTTAGACAGAGTTTTCACCAGAATGAGTGTGTTGAAGAAGGCTTCCAGAGCAAAGCGTATGAGAGGTATATGTTATAAAACCTTGATCAGTAGCACATTTAAAACAGGGTGTGCATACTATATTCCCAAACACATAAGCATGTCTGAGGTTTTTAGCGCAGAATAAATTGTATTCGTTACTAAATATTTAGCTTAACTTATTGTCTAGTTCGATCAACATGGATCAAAGAATATACAGTTAAAATGTGTTAGCATTTTTGTGCTATCTTTTATTTATTTTATAAACTGATAGAGAAGAGTTTATTTCAAATTGTATAACTAAACATAAACATGCAGGCCTATGGATGTATACGCAAATTTCGTAGTAGGTCTTTCCCATATACATGTATGTTTTAAAAAAAAAACGGCAGTAGTTGTAGACATAACATTAAATTAAATTGTCTCAGTATCTCAGTATATAGCCGACAGCATGAATGAAAAAAAGACAATGCCTATTAAATGTAACTCATTTAAACATTTTGGTGTATGCCACAGTATGACACAGTCCAGAAACTTGTCAGATACTGAAACGAAAACAAACCTAAATTTGGTAGGTATTGCACATTGTTTTATGTTTTTATTTATGTAGATATATAATGAAACAGTTCGTCAATTACAAATATAATACACTCATTATAAAGCTTCTTAGCAATATCTTAAGTCAAATTATCATTTTTTTAAACACCTTTTCCTATCGATTTAAGATGTTTTCTTAATATCGTTAATAAGGGGATACATACAAGTACAGCTAAATAGAATGGTTTGTAGTGTCCCTGAGAGGATATTTAAAAATATGTTAAAAATCTGAAATTTTGACTCAAGTAATATTGTCCACTTAAGTTGCTTTATGAATATGGACAATGGCTTATAGATATGATCTTTCAATTGTATGGTTGTCTTATATAATTATCTCTATATGATTATTCGACTGTTACGTTCCTTTATGAAAAGCATAACTACATTATACATTGCATAAGCATACAATTTGTGTAGACTGCTACACAGCAACGGGACATGCACAGTGAAGCAGTCAAACAATTTATACAATGATAAAGGAAGCGTTTAAAAACTCATCAGCATTTGATCGTGCACTTGTATCATAAGCTAATATCATACTACTCTGGGAACCATAACATAAACTCGTATGTCAGAGGTGCAAAGTATTGGGGATTCAGCGTGTATCAGATACATGCACTGTATTGGGGATTCAGAATGTATCATATACACGCATGTCAGAGGTGCGCTTTTTGGTGATTTCATATGTCAGAGGCGCACTGTAGTTGATATTCAGTGTTTTTCAGGTACACGCCTGTCAGAGGTGCACTGTATTGAGGATTCAGCGTGTATCAGGTACACGCATGTCAGAGATGCAGTGTATTGCTGCAATGTATTGGGGATTCAGCGTGTATCAGGTACACGCATGTCAGAGGTGCACTGTATTGAGGATTCAGCGTGTATCAGGTTCACGCATGTCAGAGGTGCAGTGTATTGGTGCACTGTATTGGGGATTCAGCGTATATCAGGTACACGCATGTCAGAGGTGCACTATATTGAGGATTCAGCGTGTATCAGGTACACGCATGTCAGAGGTGCAGTGTATTGGTGCACTGTATTGGTGATTCAGCGTGTATCAGGTACACACATGTCAGAGGTGCACTGTATTGAGGATTCAGCGTGTATCAGGTACACGCCTGTCAGAGGTGCACTGTATTGAGGATTCAGCGTGTATCGGGTACACGAATGTCAGAGGTGCAGTGTATTGGTGCACTGTATTGGGGATTCAGCGTGTATCAGGTACACGCATGTCAGAGGTGCACTGTATTGAGGATTCAGCGTGTATCAGGTACACGCATGTCAGAGGTGCAGTGTATTGGTGCACTGTATTGGGGATTCACCGTGTATCAGGCACACGTCTGTCAGAGGTGCACTGTATTGAGGATTCGGCTTGTATCAGGTACACGCATGTCAGAGGTGCAGTGTATTGGTGCACTGTATTTGGGATTCAGCGTGTTTCAGGTACACGCATGTCAGAGGTGCACTGTATTGAGGATTCAGCGTGTATCAGGTACACGCCTGTCAGAGGTGCACTGTATTGAGGATTCAGCGTGGTTCAGGTACACGCATGTCAGAGGTGCAGTGTATTGGCGCACTGTATTGTGGATTCAGCGTGTATCAGATACACGCATGTCAGAGGTGCACTGTATTGAGGATTCAGCGTGTATCAGGTACACGCATGTCAGAGGTACAGTGTATTGGTGCACTGTATTGGGGATTCAACGTGTATCAGGTACACGCATGTCAGAGGTGCACTGTATTGAGGATTTAGCGTGTATCAAGTACACGCATGTCAGAGGTGCAGTGTATTGGTGCACTGTATTGAGGATTCAGCGTGTATCAGGTACACGCATGTCATAGGTGCACTGTTTTGGGGATTCAGCGTGTTCCAGGTACACGCATGTCAGAGGTGCCGTGTATAGGTGCACTGTATTGAGGACTCAGCGTCTATCAGGTACACGCATGTCAGAGGTGCACTATATTGAGGATTCAGCGTGTATCAGGTACACGCATGTCAGAGGTGCAGTGTATTGGTGCACTGTATTGAGGATTCAGTGTGTATCAGGTACACGCATGTCAGAGGTGCAGTGTATTGCTGCACTGTATTGAGGATTCAGCGTGTATCAGATACACGCATGGCAGAGGTGCGCTGTAGTGAGGATTCAGCGTGTATCAGGTACACGCATGTCAGAGGTGCAATGTATTGGTGCATTGTATTGAGGATTCAGCGTGTATCAGGTACACGCATGTCAGAGGTGCAGTGTATTGGTGCAATATATTGAGGATTCAGCGTGTATCAGATAAACGCATGTTAGAGGTGCAGTGTAAATGTGCAGTGTATGAGGATTTAGCGTGCATCAGGTACACGCATGTCAGAGGTGCATTGTATTGATGCACTGTATTGAGGATTTAGCGTGTATCAGATACACGCATGTCAGAGGTTCAGTGTATTGGTGCACTGTATTGAGGATTCAGCGTGTATCAGGTACACGCATGTCAGAGGTGCAGTGTATTGGTGCACTGTATTTAGGATTCAGGGTGTATCAGGTACACGCATGTCAGAGATGCAGTGTATTGGTGCACTGTATTGAGGATTCAGAGTGTATCAGATACACGCATGTCAGAGGTGCAGTGTATTGGTGCACGGAATTGAGGATTCAGCGTGTATCAGGTACACGCATGTCAGAGGTGATCTGTATTTTGGATTCAGCGTGTATCAGGTACACGCATGTCAGAGGTGTAATGTATTGGTGCACTGTATTAGGAATTCAGCGTGTACCAGGTACACGCATGTCAGAGGTGCTTTGTATAGGTGCACTGTATTGAGGATTCAGCGTGTATCAGGTACACGCATGTCATAGGTGCAGTGCATTAGTGCACTGTATTGAGGATTCAGAGTGTATCAGGTACACGCATGTCAGAGGTGCAGTGTATTGCTGCACTGTATTGAGGATTCAGCGTGTATCAGACACACGCATGCCAGAGGTGCACTGTATTGAGGATTCAGCGTGTATCAGGTACACGCATGTCAGAGGTGCAGTGAATTGGTGCACTATATTTAGGATTCAGCGTGTATCAGATACACGCATGTTATAGGTGCAGTGTATTTGTGCAGTGTATTGAGGATTCAGCGTGTATCAGGTACACGCATGTCAGTGATGCAGTGTATTGGTGCACTGTATTGTGGATTCAGCGTGTATCAGATACACGCTTGTCAGACGTGCAGTGTATTGGTGCAGTGAATGGAGGATTCAGTGTGTATCAGGTACACGCATGTCAGAGGTGGAGTGTATTGGTGCACTGTATTGAGGATTCAGAGTGTATCAGGTACACGCATGTCAGAGGTGCTGTGTATTGGTGCACTGTATTGAGGATTCAGCGTGTATCAGATACACGCATATCAGAGGTGCAGTGTATTGGTGCACTGAATTGAGGATTCAGAGTGTATCAGGTACACGCATGTCAGAGGTGCAGTGTATTGGTGCACTGTATTGGGGATTCAGCGTATATCAGGTACACGCATGTCAGAGGTGCACTATATTGAGGATTCAGCGTGTATCAGGTACACGCATGTCAGAGGTGCAGTGTATTGGTGCACTGTTTTGAGGATTCAGCGTGTATCAGGTACACGCATGTCAGAGGTGCCGTGTATTGGTGCACTGTATTGAGGATTCAGCGTGTATCAGGTACACGCATGTCAGAGGTGCACTGTATTGAGGATTAAGCGTGTATCAGATACACGCATGTCAGAGGTACACTGTATTGGTGCACTGTATTGAGGATTCAGCGTGTATCAGGTACACGCATGTCAGAGGTGCAGTCTATTGGTGCACTGTATTGGGGATTCAGCGTGTATCAGGTACACGCATGTCAGAGGTAAAGTGTATTGATGCACTGTATTGAGGATTCAGCGTGTATCAGGTACACTCATGTCAGAGGTGCAGTGTATTGGTGCACTGAATTGAGGATTCAGCGTGTATCAGATACCCGCATGTCAGAGTCAACACTTTCGTTTTTTGTTTAATTGATCATCATTACGTTCCGTAAATATGCTCAAGTAAACCGGGTCTGCGACATTACTATGTATATTGGATTAAAACAATTTACATTGACTATTTCCTTAGTCAATCATTATCATTCTATCCAATGCACAAATTCAATTTTACCGGGTCGACGACTGTATCATTCCCATTCACAAATTCAATTAAAAGGTTATGTAACTAGATCGCGATCGTTAATTCGACTATATCTAATGACATTCTGTTGGGTATTTCTAAGATTGTTACTACCTATTTACACTCAAACATACCGAGTCTGCTACTTAAACATGAATGTATGTTGGAGTATTTCTCTTGTTATACATGCATTATGTTAATGATTTCAAATATACGAGTTATTTAGTTTTAAACAAATCAAGATTGCCGTGTTTCCCTTTGACCACTAGGAAGGCTCATCAGCAATAGAAATACCAATATACGAATATAAGCTTTTCTTGTTGTTAAAGGGACAAACGACAATCTTTATTTTCTTAAAATCTCACGGCGTCCCGCTAGTTTTTTCTGCATAACTTGCATTTGTTCAATCATTAGTATTAATTATAAGAATAGTATTAAGCAATTTGTGTTTTTGCATATTATTAATTTTTCATATTATTGCATCAATGATATGTTAAAACTTACAGTATAATAAGACGAAATAGTGAATACTTAAAATTTGGTATATTTATATGTGACCAGTTTAAAAGTAAAAATGATAATGGATATATACATCGAGACACCCATTTCAAACACTTCAAGATTGCCGTGTGTCGCTTTAATAGGCGACTATTACTGTTATTAATCATCACTTGCCATACAAAACTTAGACTGAATCAGCTATTTATCTCGTTTGATGGAATCAGCTATATCTAATTGTTGTCCTTTATTTAATACAAATAACATCATCTTGGTTAACACAGTGTTTAAAACGCAACATGTAGATATATATTTACATAATTCAGACAATTCACACATACACGTACACATGATTATGGTCGATTTCAAGATAAGAGAATAATAATATGGTCCAACGCCAATAGTCCATATAAAGAACATAATTATGCAAATCAGTCAAAAGGACAATTATATAACAAAAAATCAAAAATACATAATTGCATGTAAAGTAGTATGTGTAAAAGATAAATCAACCAAGTAAGATATATTGACAAGTTTAGGTCGACCAATAGGAAAAGCCAATCAATATATTTAATCATGTTGTTTTTTTCGAAACACCGATCTTCCCAAGCAACCACACAGAAACGCAATAGAGCACAACAAGACAGCAACCACACATAAATGCATCAGAGATAAGACAGCAACAAGAAAAAAATGCACAAGAGAACAACAAGACAGCGACCACTTATAAACCCACGAGAGTTCAATAAGGTAGCAACCATATAGAATTGAATTGAATTTAATGTTGTTTAACGGCTCATCAACACAGTATAGGTTATTTAGAGCCGCCCCAGAGAGAGGGGAAGGATACATAGGAATCCGGGAACCTGCCCTACTCTTATTATCGAATAGATTCCTATGGTTCTTTAACGTGCTCGGAAGATAGACCGATACACGGGACCGCCCGGTTTACGTCCCCATCCGACGGACGAGGCTAAGGTAAAGTGTCTTGCCCAAGAACACACCGACAACTATATAGAAACGCAACAGAGTTCAACAAGGCAGCAACCACAGAGAAACGCACCAGAGTACAATAAGGCAGTAACTACACAAAAACGCACCAGAGTACAATAGGACAGTAACCTCACAGAAACGCACCGAGTATAATAAGGCAGTAACCACACAGAAACGAACGAAACGACAGCAAGCATACATAAATTCATCATAGCACAGCAAACAAGCAACCACACGGAAATGCACTAGAACATAGTAAGACAACAACCACACAGACATGCAAGACAGCAACAAAACAAAACGACATAAGAGAACAACAAAACAGCAACCACACATGGAATAACTTATTTATGGTGCATGGTATTTCATGCACCATGGAGAAGTTATTCCATGCACCATAGAGCAGTTATTCCATGCACCATAGAGAAGTTATTCCATGCACGATAGAGAAGTTATTCCATGCACGATAAAGAAGTTATTCCATGCACCATAAAGAAGTTATTCCATGCAAAATAAAGTATGTGTTGCATATTTTTAAACTGTCGAATAAAATAATCGAATACAATTTTCATTATTAAAGGGAGTGTAACTGTAGAAGTTGTCTGTTTCATGTTACAGTAGCTTCTCTGAAGCCAACATACCAATGAACAAATGCACCATGGAGAAGTTATTCCATGCATCATAGAGAAGTTATTCCATGCACCATAGATAAGTTATTCCATGCACGATAGAGAAGTTATTCCATGCACCATAGAGAAGTTATTTCATGCACCATAGAGAAGTTATTCCATGCACCATAGAGGAGTTATTCCATGCACCATAGAGAAGTTATTCCATGCACCATAGAGGAGTTATTCCATGCACCATAGAGAAGTTATTCCATGCACCATAGAGAAGTTATTCCATGCACCATAGATAAGTTATTCCATGTACTATAGAGAAGTTATTCCATGCACCATAGAGAAGTTATGCCATGCACCATAGAGAAGTTATGCCATGCACCATAGAGAAGTTATTCCATGCACCATAGAGAAGTTATTCCATGCACCATAGAGAAGTTATTCCATGCACCATAGAGAAGTTATTCCATGCACCATAGAGAAGTTATTCCATGCACCATAGAGAAGTTATGCCATGCACCATAGAGAAGTTATTCCATGCACCATCGAGAAGTTATTCCATGCATCATAGAGAAGTTATGCCATGCACCATAGAGAAGTTATTCCATGCACCATAGAGAAGTTATTCCATGCACCATAGAAAAGTTATGCCATGCACCATAGAGAAGTTATTCCATGCACCATAGAGAAGTTATTCCATGCACCATAGAGAACATAGAAAAGTTATTCCATGCACCATAGAGAAGTTATTCCATGCACCATAGGGAAGTTATTCCATGCACATGTACCATAGAAAAGTTATTCCATGCACCATAGAGAAGTTATTCCATGCACCATAGAGAAGTTATTCCATGCACCATAGAGAAGTTATTCCATGCACCATAGAGAAGTTATTCCATGTACCATAGAGAAGTTATTCCATGAACCATAGAGAAGTTATTCCATGTACCATAGAGAAGTTATTCCATGTACCATAGAGAAGTTATGCCATGCACAATAAAGTATGTGTTGCATATTTTTAAACTATCGAATCAAATAGTCGAATACAATTTTCATTATTAAAGAGAGTGTAACTGTATAAGTTGTCTGTTTGCATGTCACAGTAGCTTTTCTGAAGCAAACATACCGATGAACAAAGGGAGTGTAACTGTATAAGTTGTCTGTTTCATGTCACAGTAGCTTCTCTGAAGCCAACATACCCATGAACAAAGGGAATGTAACTGTATAAGTTGTCTGTTTCATGTTACAGTAGCTTCGCTGAAGCCAACATACCAATTAACAAAGGGAGTATAACTGTATAAGTTGTCTGTTTCATGTAACAGTAGCTTCTCTGAAGCAAACATATCGATGAACAAAGGGCGTGTAACTGTATAAGTTTTCTGTTTCATGTTACAGTAGCTTCTATAAAGCAAACATACAGATGAACAAAGGGAGTGTAACTGTATAAGTTGTCTGTTTCATGTCACAGTAGCTTCGCTGAAGCCAACATACCAATGGACAAAGTGAGTGTAACTGTATAAGTTTTCTGTTTCATGTTACAGTAGCTTCTCTGAAGCAAACATACCGATGAACAAAGGGAGTGTAACTGTATAAGTTGTCTGTTTCATGTAACAGTAGCTTCTCTGAAGCAAACATACCGATGAACAAAGGGAGTGTAACGGTATAAGTTGTCTGTTTGCATGTTACAATAGCTTCTCTAAAGCAAACATACCGATGAACAAATGGAGTGTAACGGTATAATTTGTCTGTTTGCATGTTACAGTAGCTTCTCTGAAGCAAACATACCAATGAACAAAGGGAGTTTAACTGTATAAGTTGTCTGTTTCATGTAACAGTAGCTTCTCTGAAGCAAACATACCGATGAACAAAGGGAGTGTAACGGTATAAGTTGTCTGTTTCATGTAACAGTAGCTTCTCTGAAGCAAACATACCGATGAACAAAGGGAGTGTAACTGTATAAGTTGTCTGTTTCATGTAACAGTAGCTTCTCTGAAGCAAACATACCGATGAACAAAGGGAGTGTAAAGGTATAAGTTGTCTGTTTGCATGTTACAATAGCTTCTCTAAAGCAAACATACCGATGAACAAATGGAGTGTAACGGTATAATTTGTCTGTTTGCATGTTACAGTAGCTTCTCTGAAGCAAACATATCAATGAACAAAGGGAGTTTAACTGTATAAGTTGTCTGTTTCATGTAACAGTAGCTTCTCTGAAGCAAACATACCGATGAACAAAGGGAGTGTAACGGTATAAGTTGTCTGTTTCATGTTACAGTAGCTTCTATGAAGCAAACATACCAATGAACAAAGAGAGTGTAACTGTATAAGTTGTCTGTTTCATGTAACAGTAGCTTCTCTGAAGCAAACATACCGATGAACAAAGGGAGTGTAACGGTATAAGTTGTCTGTTTCATGTAACAGTAGCTTCTCTGAAGCAAACATACCAATGAACAAAGGGAGTGTAACTGTATAAGTTGTATGTTTCGTGTTACAGTAGCTTCTCTGAAGCCAACACACCGATGAACAAAGGGAGTGTAACTGTATAAGTTGTCTGTTTCATGTTACAGTAGCTTCTCTGAAGCCAACATACCAATGAACAAAGGCAGTGTAACTGTATAAGTTGTCTGTTATATGTTAAAGTAGCTTCTCTGAAGCAAACATACCAATGAACAAAGGGTGTGTAACTGTATAAGTTGTCTGTTTCATGTTACAGTAGCTTCTCTGAAGCAAACATACCAATGGACAAAGTGAGTGTAACTGTATAAGTTGTCTGTTACATGTTACAGTAGCTTCTCTGAAGCAAACATACCAATGAACAAAGGGAGTGTAACTGTATAAGTTGTCTGTTTGCATGTTACAGTAGCTTATCTGAAGCAAACATACCAATGGACAAAGGGAGTGTAACTGAATAAGTTGTCTGTTTGCATGTTACAGTAGCTTCTCTGAAGTCAACATACCAATGAACAAAGGGGGTGTAACTGTATAAGTCGTCTGTTTCATGTTACAGTAGCTTCTCTGTAGCAAACAAACCAATGAACAAAGGGAGTGTAACTGTATAAGTTGTCTGTTTCATGTTACAGTAGCCTCTCTGAAGCAAACATACCAATGAACAAAGGGAGTGTAACTGTATAAGTTGTTTGTTTCATGTTACAGTAGCTTGTCTGAAGCAAACATACCGATGAACAAAGGGAGTGTAACTGTATAAGTTGTCGGTTTCATGTTACAGCAGCTTCTCTGAAGCCAACATACCGATGAACAAAGGGAGTGTAACTGTATAAATTGTCTGTTTCATGTTACAGTAGCTTCTCTGAAGCCAACATACCAATGAACAAAGGGAGTGTAACTGTATAAGTGTCTGTTTCATGTTACAGTAGCTTCTCTGAAGCCAACATACAAATGAACAAAGGGAGTGTGACTGTATAAGTTGTCTGTTTCATGTTACAGTAGCTTCCCTGAAGCCAACATGCCAATAAACAAAGGCAGTGTAACTGTATAAGTCGTCTGTTTCATGTTACAGTAGCTTCTCTGAAGCAAACATACCAATGAACAAAGGGAGGGTAACTGTATAGGTCGTCTGTTACATGTTACAGTAGCTTCTCTGAAGCAAACATACCAATGAACAAAGGGAGTGTAACTGTATAAGTTGTCTGTTTCATGTTGCAATAGCTTCTCTGAAGCAAACATACCAATGGACAAAGTGAGTGTAACTGTATAAGTTGTCTGTTACATGTTACAGTAGCTTCTCTGAAGCAAACATACCAATGAACAAAGGTAGTGTAACTGTATAAGTTGTCTGTTTGCATGTTACAGTTGCTTCTCTGAAGCAAACATACCAATGGACAAAGGGAGTGTAACTGTATAAGTTGTCTGTTTGCATGTTACAGTAGCTTCTCTGTAGCAAACATACCAATGAACAAAGGGAGTGTAACTGTATAAGTTGTCTGTTTCATGTTACAGTTGCTTCTCTGAAGCCAACATACCAATGAACAAAGGGAGTGTAACTGTATAAGTTGTCTGTTTCATGTTACAGCAGCTTCTCTGAAGCCAACATACCAATGAACAAAGGGAGTGTAACTGTATAAGTTGTCTGTTTCATGTTACAGTAGCCTCTCTGAAGCAAACATATCGATGAACAAAGGGATTGTAACTGTATAAGTTGTCTGTTTCATGTTACAGTAGCTTCTCTGAAGCAAACATACCGATGAACAAAGGGAGTGTAACTGTATAAGTTGTCTGTTTCATGTTACAGCAGCTTCTCTGAAGCAAACATACCGATGAACAGAGGGAGTGTAACTGTATAAATTGTCTGTTTCATGTTACAGTAGCTTCTCTGAAGCCAACATACCAATGAACAAAGGGAGTGTAACTGTATAAGTTGTCTGTTTCATGTTACAGTAGCTTCTCTGAAGCAAACATACCAATGAACAAAGGGAGTGTAACTGTATAAGTTGTCTGTTTCATGTTACAGTAGCTTCTCTGAAGCCAACATACCCATGAACAAAGGGAGTGTAACTGTATAAGTTGTCTGTTTCATGTTACAGTAGCTTCTCTGAAGCAAACATACCAATGAACAAATCGTTGACTGTTCTAATGTGTACACATATTTCTGTAAACGTTCACAAGGCTTGTCTTTATAGAAAAGAAACTTTGAGTAACCTCGTAATAGATCAGTAAACAAACGTTCAAAGTTTATACATATATACATACGATAAAATGATTTAAATACATCAATATCGTTAGCACATCTAAATTAAATGAGCTCATATAACGCACAATTTCTTTGTGTGCTGATACTAAATCATATTTTAAAGTATACATATTTTAATGATATACAAATTTGTCATACTGCAAAGAAAATTCTCAGGATTTCATTGGTCAATGCGCCGTAGAAATGAGCCCATGTCTACGTCTCGCGACGTGAACATAGGACAAATTCCCCGTAGGTACCCCATTACTCAAATACACAAAAACAAAATGGCGACGATAACGTAGCCGATTCGTTTTGGTTACCGCCGCTTGCTTCCATCCTATCGCTTTCCAGCGCTTTCCACTATGTGTAAAAATCTGAAATAATCGTAAGTGTATTTTTTTGGCAATTTTACAGATAATAAAACATTAACATAATGACAAAATACGTTTATTTTATTAAAAAATCCGCCAAATTTAAGGACGTTAGAGCGATGACGTCACGAAAGTAAACAACGTCTAGTAAGAGGTACGTTACGGGGAAATTGGCGCAATAAAAATGAAAGCGTGTTTTTTACTGTTTTTTTCTTAAATAAATCGTTACAACTTTGAAGTATGACAAATTTGTTATTAGGATTCTTGACAGGGAACATGGGCTCACATTCCCTGCCATGAAATATATATTCCCCCTCGCCTAACGGCTCGGGTGAATATAATTTCCAGGCAGGGAATGTGAGCCCATGTCTCCTGTCAAGAATCCTAATAACTAATAATATACATGGAGAAATAAAATAAAAATCTATTTGGTAATGGGAGCTTTTGAAATAATCATTTTTCTGTTGTCAATTCCTTTAAAAATATACACTGAACAAAATTGCTAAGTATCAGCTTTGTATCTTAACTAACTTTCTTATTTTAAATATATTTTAGAAAAGACATATGATAAGTATTTTTTTTTGACTCATAGTTTGTAAAACATTTATTTTTTGTTTAAATTGTTACATCTTTTGAGAGTTACCCTCCCTTTATATGAAAACATGAAATGTGCTGATAAAACACATAACATGAGTCAAAGATCGTTTAAAGATATAAAATTCTTAAAAATTGGTATGAAATAATAGAAAAAAAACATAAAATTTTTACCGCTTTATCGCAGATTCTTTGTCTATAAAAAAATGAAATATGGATAATCTTAAATTACCTCACTTTACATTGAATATTGTTTGAAATTCAAGTAACTGTAATTCAGCGTTAACATTAAATATTTTGAAAAATTCTTTTGCAAACGAATTTGTAGTGGTAATGCTAGTAAAACATGATGTCAAAATAATTTTAACTGGCATATTTTAGAATTAGGAACATCGAAAGCTTCACTAATTCGAAGTACTTATACCCAGTTGTATAAGTGTTATAACTTATTTCTAAGAAAACACATTGACTTAAAGTTTTACAAAACAATGAGAATATTATTGACATATTCTTAGGTTGATACTTAGCAATTTGGTTTAGTATATGTAGCTTAATTACGTAGTTGTTGTTAGTTTAGGTTGGAATAATTATACTCTACAGTTTTTAAATGTTGCAATGTTTCGTTAAAAGTATTTTTTTTGAAAAACGTAGTCCTTATTAGGTCCGTGTATATCTTACACCCAACTACAAATATAATGCATCTTCAATGGAAATAAATAATAAACAATTTCTGTTTGTTTGAATGGTTTGACTGTTTGACTGTTTTGTTTTTTGTTTATTTTTTGTATGTTTTTTTGGTTGTTTATATTCTTGTTTACGTTTTTTTTTAATTTGTATTTTCAAACGACCCGTTTCAACCTAGATTTTCCAGTTGGAATATATCTGTAGTTTTCCATATATAGACTTTGAGATGAGATGAGATTACCGAGTTAAAGGGAGTACATCCAAGACTGGTATATGTTTAGAAGTGTTCGAAGACATGATTTCTGTACACTATTGATAAAACATAAACATGATAAAAGAGCCATAAACCACCAAATGATATTCATAAACATAATGATATACAAGACCCAAAAAAGGTATTTCCTAACTATGGTTACGCGCCAGGGTTACTACCTTTAAGTTACTAGTGATTCGCGTGACAGGGTTACTATCTTCAAGTGATTCGCGTGACAGCTATTTATAACTTAGAGATTCCTCTCTGGCCTGGTAATACTTACTTTATAATTATTAATTATCTCGCCATATGGAAGAATGTTCCTCAAATCGGAATCGACTGAAAAAAACAATAATTTCACGAAATGTAACTCTTGGTGATAGTTTAGTACTGATTTATCTCCCGCAGATATCGATATCGGTAAAGTTATGTAATTTAGCGTGTCGACCGTCACACTTACACACTTTATGGGGGCCATAAAACATTGGCAATCATTATGTATCTATAGTGACCATATGGAGTGAAACTATAAATGCACTTTAGTGAATTTAAGCAAAACACATGTTTAATAAATCAGTTTAATATTTACATGAAATACGTTATTATAAACAAGCTTTTAGGAAGTTGTAACTGAGAATAGTCTTTTTAAAGTGTATTTTTATTGAAATGGCATTATAATAGTGAGAAATTCTATAAAAAGCTGTTTAAAAGTTAACAAGAGGCCCAAGAGGGCCTGTGGACGCTCTACTGGCTTATATGGCTCTTATAACATCGTTGAAGCGAGTTACTATCATCTTAAAGAGGCAAAATATAGCATTTTTAACTAAATCAAGAGCTATAACTCCGCCATTACTGGTCCGATCTGGCTGGTTTTCGAACATGGCCAGTAAAGACAATAAAAATATAAAAAATTCAAAAAAAAAACATTAAAAAAAATTCAAAAAAATAAAATAAAAAAAAGGTAATGAAAAAAAAAAAAATTATGAAAAAAAAAAATCAATAAAAAAAAAAAAAAAAAAAAATTAAATTAAAAAAATAAATAATAATATAAAAAAAAGTCATAAAATCTGGTAAAGTTTGGCAAAGATCAGATGCAAAATGAAAGCCCTATCGTATGACGAGGCAAATTATAGCATTTTTTAACAAAATCAAGGGCCATAACTTCGCTGTTACTGGTCCGATCTGGCTAGTTTTCGAACCTGACCGAGCTTTCATTGACATTAACAATCTAATAAAGCTTGGTAAAGATCGGATGAAAAATGAAGGCCCTACCGTCTTAACAAGACAAAATATAGCATTTTGAACTAAATCAAGGGCCATAACTCCGCCGATACTGGTCCGATATGAATGGTTTTCGAACTTGTCCAAGCTTTCATTGATATTAACAATCTGATAAAGTTTGGTAAGGCAATGAAGCCCCTATCGTCTTAACGAGGCAAAATATAGCATTTTTAACTAAATAAAGGGCCATAACTCCGCTGTTACTAGTCCGATATGGCTGGTTTTCGAACTTGTCCGAGCTTTCATTGATATTAACAATCTGATAGTGTTTGGTAAAGATCGTCTGAACAATGAAGCCCCTATCGTCTTAACGAGGCAAAATATATCATTTTTACCTAATCAAGGGCCATAACTCCGCTGTTACTGGTCCGATAAGGCTGGTTTTCAAACTTGTTTGAGCTTTCAACGACATTAACAATCTGATAAAGTTTGGTAAAGATCGGATGAACAATGAAGCCCCTATCGTATTAACGAGGCAAAATATAGCATTTTTAACTAAATCAAGGGCCATAACTCCGCTGTTACTAGTCCGATATGGCTGTTTTTCGAAGTTGTCCGAGCTTTCATTGATATTAACAATGTGGTAAAGCTTGGTAAAGATAAGATGAAAAACGAAGGCCCTATCGTCTTAACGAGGCAAATAATAGCAATATAGCGTTTTTAACTAAATCAAGGACCATAACTCCGCTCTTACTGGTCCGATTTGGCTGGTTTTCGAACTTGTCCGAGCTTTTATTGATATTAACAATGTGGTAAAGTTTGGTAAAGATAGGATGAAAAATGAAGGCCCTATCGTCTTAACGAGGCAAAATATAGCAATATAGCATTTTAACTAAATCAAGGGCCATAACTCCGTTGTTACTTGTTCAATCTGGCTGGTTTTCGAACTCATCCGAGCTTTTATTAATATTAACAACCTGTTAAAGTTTGGTAAAGATCGGATGAAAAATGAAGGCTCTATCGTCTTAACGAGACAAAAGTTAACGACGGACGGACGGACGGACGACGGACAACGGACGGACGACGGACAACTCGGCATCCCATAAGCTCTGCTGGCCTTTGGCCAGTAGAGCTAAAAATACCATCATTTTTGATATAGCAAAAGTTTCGTTCTGACTCCTGTTTTGCCTAAAATGTTAAAGAAAGAGAAATACCATCATTGGATAGAGAAATACATGTGTAATGGGTTTTGCATGAATTAAACTTTTATGCTTACAACTCTTCATGATATATATTTCTTCGCGTCGTCTGCTTATCGTGTTTACCAACAACAACAACAACAACAATTTAATAACTTAAAAAAAATCGCTATCTTTGCTTGTAAAACAGACAATCTATAACTAGTGTCATTAAAAAAATACTACATCAAAATAAAGATTATTGTTTCACCTATTTAGAACCGTTTGCACCTAAGGCTTCAATTTCGTCATTATGCGATATATTTACAATTAAAAAACACATGTTCGACATATTTTAAGGACACTAGATGGTGTATTTAAACTCGAAAACAGACCAAGATCTTTTTAACATAAAAATATGCAACCTATATCAAAATAAAGATAATAAATTGTTTTTTAAGAAACCGTTTGCACCTAAGCGATCATATTTATAGAATTTCTAATATTAAACAATAATGAAATTTCCCCCTATACGCTCCATGTAAAAATCTGGCGACTCATCGATAACCCGTTTGAGGAAGATTCTTCACTATGTTTATGAACTGTTAATAGTACATTACAATAAATTGTAATTACAGTGCTGTAAACAATAAGAGTTGTACTGTCGTGTTCACACATATGACACAAACACACTTAAAATGTAGACGGAATATAATAAAGTAGATTTTGTAAATAATATACTTTTGTATATATCTTTAGTATATCACGTTAATTATATGAAACGTTTGCAAAGGTAAATATATCTTCGAACTAGTTCACGTTTTAAATTGGTCATTTCATAGCTTTTTATTTTTTTAAATAAATTTAGCCGCAAACTTGATGTACTTACTTTAATGTATTTAATATTTGTTACGTCCATATATCGCTGAAACGTGAAATTACGTGAAGTTGCAACACGATTTGTTAAAAAGCACCTCCAGTTAATAATTTGCGCGACTATCCCAGATTAGTTAAAACGTATCTTGAAAACGGTGTTTTACTATTTACAATTTCGAAATCAGATTTTAAATCGTATCCATTCAGGGTATATTATTGTTGGGTTATTCCTATTAGTTTGTCAGTGTTGAATATGATGAGCCTAGTTTGGAGCAAAATAAAACTAGCTATAGTGACAGAGGCAGTTTTCCATGTAACTATACTTAGGCGATAACACACTGGTGTCACTTCTGATAATGCTTCATTTTACGCCAAATCTACACATTGTAGTTGCTTTAAATTTTAAAAATGCGGTTTAGCCATATGTGAACACGACAGTGAACCCCTAATTGTTTATAGCCCTGTGATTATGAACACGACAGTGTACTGTAACCATTAATGTTTATTGCACTGTGATTACAGTACATTGTATTGCCATATTCAACACGTGTACTACAATTCGTTCTTATAACACGTGTGTCTCATTTCATGTGATACACTCGCACGTGATCTGTGTTGTCCACTGTGATCGTCAGTGTGGAGTTTATTTGATCGTAACAGACTGATAATGGGTATTTCACACCATCATGTTTAACTATCTCCCTCCCTACTGACGTGTAGTACACTGTGTGTGTTGTACCCACAGACCAGTACATTGTCATCTTGATCCACACATACACCACATGCATGTCTCAGTCTAGGATCCGTGACTGTCCAGAGTACTCTCCCTTTTTTGTCCAGACAGATCAGATCGTTGTTCCAATCAGCCACATAGAGTCTGCCTCCATCATCACTCACTACTATATGTTGGGTACTTGAGAATATCTGTTGTCCGGACTGGTCAGTACTGTAGGTACGGAGATGATTCCCGGTCAGGGTGTATACATATACACCGTTACTGTTAGAAGAGATATACAGCTCCCCGTTACTGTAGGCCACACCATAACAGGCATGCGTAAGTTGTATTGATCGGGATGACGTCATATTCGTCTGCACGGACACGAACTGTATGGTATTACCAGACAGAGTTACTGCTGATTCATTGGCACTGATCATACATACTCCAATAGGACAATTAGACAGGTCGCAATGACTAATCACGTTGTAGGAGGAATCGAGCTGTTTGAGTTTCTCATTCCCACAGTCAGTCACAAGAATGTTTCCGTTAGACATTTGGCACGATCCGAATATGCGACATGCGACAGTATCTTCGTTCATCCTAACATTGACATTTCTGCCACCAGACGCAGTGTGCAGACGACATTCTTTCTTGATTCTGTCTTGGACCTGTCCACTTTCCGTCACGGTGTGTTGGCGAGCCTCGTCGTTAATATGGCCAATGCATTTTAGGTTTTTAAGATAGACCTCAATGTTTTGGTCAACGTTGTACGTGATTTTCTCTTGTACTTTCCCAGTTGATATTTCGACTTTTACTTTGTCAGCATCCTTTAAGCTTTGTTTACCTTTCTTAACAGTAACAAATACTTGCGGTTCATTACTTTCGTCTTCCGTTGCAAACTGTGTCAACAGTGATTCCATTGAAGCAATGACGTCCTCACACGCATCAATATCCGCCTGTATTCCAGTGTTCAGACGGTTGTTTCGTTCGTCTACGTCATCAGTTGCTGATTTCTCCAATTTGTCTAGGATGCTGTTCATTTTTCTTCGAAATGCTTTAATGGCGGCCAGTGCGTCACTTTTCTCTTTGCTGATTCTTGAAAGATCTTTCTGACGGGATGATTTAAGCTTGGCCATGTATTTCTTTAACTGTTCAAGGTCGGTCTTGACTTTCTGGAGTTCTGCACTTTTGCTGATTCCATTGGCAATTTTGGGGATGTAGGCGAGATCTTTGCATGACCTGAAATAATTACGATCAGTTAAAATGTCTGTTAAATACAGTAAAACGTCAAACACATATTGCGGTTCTCTTATCAGTGTTAGAGTTCTCCATTGCCGAGGGGTTAACTACACTGCGTTGTAAACCCACCTCTCACCTCTGTGACTTCGAATCCCATTGGGAGCGCGACTTGTCAAGTGAGAAAGTCTCGATTCTTACGGATGAAGAGAGGTATACAGTACTGGTTCTAGTCAGAAAATTGGGGTGGTCTGCCTCTACCAAAAACAATCGACACATCATGCATATGTTAAAAATGACGTAAAACACCATGCAAACAAACACATCTTATCAGAGTTTATTTTTTCTTCCAGGATTTTCTAAATCACGGAAACCAATGCCTCTGACCAGACAGAGATCAGCGCAGCTCAACTTTTGAATAGTGTTACCTATTATATAAAGTTTACATGTAGTTCTGCATGTGTTTCGAAGTGAACATGCATTATTGCGTGCTTATTATTGATTTGGTCTTGAAGAAAGTTAAAAATAATACAGATTTAAACATGTATGCTAATTATTTATGCAAATTCATTCATGATGATGTGGACTGTTTTCATTGGACAATTTGCAGTCCTGCAAATTCATTTATGATGAAATTGAAATATTTTCATTGGACGGATTTAGTGGGGAAGCTTTTGGAGCAGTCTTTGGATTGTATATAAATGGATTCTGGGAGCAGTTCATCAGTTGAGTTGAGATCAAATTTCAGTATTGTTCAATAAAGTTAATTTAAATTTGGATACTTTTAGAAAATATAATTGTGAGAGGATTTAATACATATTGTGCTCATTCATAATAACAGTGAAATTGGATAATTGGACTAAACCGGAAATATTGGAAATTAATTTAGACTAAGGACAATTAACATTTGGATGAAAGAGACACTTATTGTTTTGGATTAAAGAGACACTTACTGTTTTGGATTAAAGATACACTTACTGTTTTATATTAAAGAGACACTTACTGTTTTGGATTAAAGAGACACTTACTGTTTTGGAGTAAAGAGACACTTTCTAATGTGAATTAAAGGAACTTTGGATAATGTTATTTGGACTCAATTTAAACATTGGATATTAGTGAGAGAAACTGGATTTGTGGTTTCTGTAAGTGAATATTTTATGTAAATAGATTTATTAATTATATGTGTGTGTTGCTGGTTTCGCTTTCTTTCATGTTATATGTTACTCATAACATTCGTTTGATACTTGAAGGAATTGAATTGATTGGATTTTATAGTCGCACCAACAGCTAAGGTCATATGGCGACTGTCCAGCTTCCACTAATGGAGGATTACCCCAGGTGGCCCTCCGGGCAATTTTCGTGCACGGGCGGGAACCTTGGTAGAACCACCGACGTTCCGCAAGCCATACTTGAAGGAAGCGTAATAAACTGTAGATTGGTTAATCTGTGGTTGAGGAGAAAATATTCTATGCTTTTCTAAAAACAAGTAATGTAGAAGTTATGTTATTCATATTTTAAAGGCGCACACGTCAAACTAGATCTAGCGTTACGATACTATTTTTACACAATTTTAACATTTGCTAATCATATTTAATAAGTTTAAATAATTCAAAAGAATTTGTTTAGCTTGTTTTTAAGTGTATATCCATGAATGTGTTTTCTGTATCTCTGGTAAAATAACGACTGAAGGTATTACACCGATATTTTACGGTGTTCCGTTAGGGCCATCGTACCATCGCGCATCGACCTTTACAAGTCGATGCGCGATAGAACGATGGTACGATGGCGATGGAGCGATGGTACGATGGCGATGGTACGATGAAGCGATAGTACGATGGCGATGGTACGATGGTACGATGGCGATGACGCGATGGACCATCGCGTCATCGCCATCGTACCATCGCACCATCGCCATCGTACCATCGTACCATCGCGCATCGACTTTAAACGCGATGGTACGATGGTACGATGGTAAGATGGTCCATCGTACCATCGCGCATCGACCTTTTACAAGTCGATGCGCGATGGTACGATGGTACGATGGCGATGGTACGATGGTACGATGGCGATGGCACGATGGACCATCGCGTCATCGCCATCGTACCATCGTGACATCGCCATCGTACCATCGTGCCATCGCACCATCGCAGTCGATGTGCGATGTTGCATCGCCTCCTGCTGCATCGTACCATCGCTCCATCGCCTCCGTTTAGACATGCGCACATCAAAACAAAACAAAAATGGAGGACATCATAGATGCAAAGATTCGACAATAAGTTTTGGACATGTTTCTTACCGAGAAATTCATGTTTTGCTGAGCCTAAATGAAGGGATATATTTAAGAAAAGTATTGTCGAATCTTTGCATCCATGATATACGGTAAGAATGTCCTCCATTTTTGTTTTGCTTTGATGTGCGCATGCCTAAACGGAAGGCGATGGAGCGATGGTACGATGGAGTAGGGAGCGATGCAACATCGCACATCGACTGCGATGGTGCGATGGCACGATGGTACGATGGCGATGTCACGATGGTACGATGGCGATGACGCGATGGTCCATCGTGCCATCGCCATCGTACCATCGTACCATCGCCATCGTACCATCGTACCATCGCGCATCGACTTGTAAAAGGTCGATGCGCGATGGTACGATGGACCATCTTACCATCGTACCATCGTACCATCGCGTTTAAAGTCGATGCGCGATGGTACGATGGTACGATGGCGATGGTGCGATGGTACGATGGCGATGACGCGATGGTCCATCGCGTCATCGCCACCGTGCCATCGTACCATCGCCATCGTACCATCGCGTCATCGTACCATCGCCATCGTACCATCGCTCCATCGCCATCGTACCATCGTACCATCGCGCATCGACTTGTAAAGGTCGATGCGCGATTGTACGATGGCCCTAACGGAACACCGTAATATTTAGATATGTACGTGCAGCTTTAAAGATCTATTTCCTACGGTGTTCCGACGAGGGCCATCGTACCATCGCGCATCGACCTTTATAAGTCGATGCGCGATGGTACGATGGTACGATGGCGATGACACGATGGTACGATGGCGATGGTACGATGACGCGATGGTACGATGGCGATGATACGATGGTCCATCGCGTCATCGCCATCGTACCATCGCACCATCGCCATCGTACCATCGTACCATCGCGCATCGACTTTAAACGCGATGGTACGATGGTACGATGGTACAATGGCCCATCGTACCATCGCGCATCGACCTTTTACAAGTCGATGCGCGATGGTACGATGGTACGATGGCGATGGTACGATGGTACGATGGCGATGACGCGATGGAACATCGTACCATCGCCATCGTACCATCGTGTCATCGCCATCGTACCATCGTGCCATCGCACCATCGCAGTCGATGTGCGATGTTGCATCGCCCCCTACTCCATCGTACCATCGCTCCATCGCCTTCCGTTTAGACATGCGCACATCAAAACAAAACAAAAATGGAGGACATCATAGATGCAAAGATTCGACAATACCTTTTGGAAATGTTTCTTACCGAGAAATTCATGTTTTGCTGAGCCTAAATGAAGGGATAGATTTAAGAAAAGTATTGTCGAATCTTTGCATCCATGATGTACAGTAATGATGTCCTTCATTTTTGTTTTGCTTTGATGTGCGCATGTCTAAACGGAAGGCGATGGAACGATGGTACGATGGAGTAGGGAGCGATGCAACATCGCACTTCGACTGCGATGGTGCGATGGCACGATGGTACAATGGCGATGACACGATGGTACGATGGCGATGGTACGATGGTCCATTGCGTCATCGCCATCGTACCATCGTACCATCGCCATCGTACCATCGTACCATCGCGCATCGACTTGTAAAAGGTTGATGCGCGATGGTACGATGGGCCATTGTTCCATCGTACCATCGTACCATCGCGTTTAAAGTCGATGCGCGATGGTACGATGGTACGATGGCGATGGTGCGATGGTACGATGGCGATGACGCGATGGGCCATCGTATCATCGCCATCGTACCATCGTACCATCGCCATCGTACCATCGCGTCATCGTACCATCGCCATCGTACCATCGTGCCATCGCCATCGTACCATCGTGCCATCGCGCATCGACTTGTAAAGCTCGATACGCGATGGTACGATGGCCCTAACGGAACACCGTAGCTATACCATCTTTTTTCCATGCGATGAGACTGTCTGATTATAAATACTTTAAATGTAATAATGTCTGCAACAATTACAGCCTCAGGTAAGCAAAGTGAGTGAGTATGAATGGAAATGCAGACTGGTAAACACATACGTTCCAATTTTACTACAATGAAAGGAGAGAACAAGCAAATACCGGTGTTGTGTTACCTGAAGAGAGACACTAATGGAGTCTAAATAAAAAAGAGATTTTCACAATGTTTTTCACCGCTAATATGAACGAGTCATTCATATTACTTGTTTGTACGAGATGAGAATTATGCCTATCTCTATGAATAAATTATGCTTATACTACATGAACTGTTCAGCTTTTCAGGATCAAATGTATCTAGTTTTGGACGTTTAAACCAATACCATAACACGTGCGTATGTGTTGTTTGTTCTTTGACATGCAACATATTTATCCCCGATTACATTTGTCAGCAAAATGGCAGAAACGCCAACGAACTTAATTAATACGTGACAGTACACACCTAAATGAGGAACACACACTAACAACGTGTAAATAATCTCATTTCGTTAAAACTTGAAGTAATAGAACGAACACGAACAATACCTGTATATATATGCCTATACAGTATAACTGTTGAACCGCGTATAGAGTTTCGCCCCCACTGCCTATTGCAGTTGAATCCATGTATGAAATTTATAAAATCATACATCGAACGAAACATACTTTCAAAACACTGGAACCCAGAAAGGGTGCATGAACAATAGATACAAAGTAAATATGGTATGGAAAATTATTGTTCAACAGTGCTTTACAACTTATTACTCTAAAACCGGTCGAATGTCCAAAGTCAAATTATTTTAATATTGGAGATTCGTTTCCAATGTCCAATGTCAAATTATTATTCCCCACCGCAGGCGGAATGGGGATATAGTAATGCCCTCCGTTGGTCCGTACGTACGTCCATCCGTACATACGTCCGTCCGTCCCATTTCGTGTCCGTTCTATAAATCAAAAACTACTAGAGAGACTGCAATGAAATTTCACACAATGATAGAGGGCAATAGGAGGAAGAGCAGAGCGCAAGAACCATAACTATGCCTTCAATTAATTAGGAATTAATGTCATTTGTAATTTTATACTAATAATTCGTGTCCGCCGCTCCATAACTCGAAAACTACTAATGGGACTGCAATGAAATATCACTCTATGATAGAGAGAAATGCGAGGAAGTGCAAAGTACAAAGCGCAAGAACCATAACTCTGCTTGCATAAAAATTACAGTTATTGCCTTTTGTAATTTTATAGGTATAATTTGTGTCCGCTCAATAATTAAAAAACTACTAGAAGGACTGCAACGAAATTTTACACAATGATATAAGGTAATGAGAGAGAGAGAGAGAGAGAGAGAGAGAGTGAAGGGCGCAGGAACCATAACTATGTCTTCGTTTTAAATAGAGTTGTTGCCCTTTGTAATTTTAAACTTATAATTCGTATTCGCACTATAACTCGAAAACAACTTTTGAGACTGCAATGAAATTTCACAAAACAAACGGTAGAGGGCAATGTGCGGAGTGCAGAACACAAGAACCATAACTCTATATTCATTTAAATTAGTTATTGTCCTTTGTAATTTTATATTTATAATTCTTGTCCGCTCCGTAACTGGAAAACTAATGGGGCTGCAATCCAATTTCAAACAATGATAGAGGGCAAAGAGAGTAAGGTAAGTGCAGAATGCAAAAAACATAACTTTGTCTTCATTTAATTGAGAGTTATTGCCCTTTGTAATTTTATACTTATAATTCTTGTTTGGCTTAAAAAGTGCTAGACTGGAATGAAACATCATACAATGATAGTGGGCAAGTAGATGAAGTGAAGATTGCAATAACCATAAATCTATATTCATGGACAATAGAGTTATTAGCCTTTGTAATTATATACTTTAAATTCTTGTCCTAAGCAAAGCTCCAAAACTACTGATGGATCTGCAATGAAACACAATGACAGAGAGCAATGAGAGAATGTGGAGAATGCAAGAACCATAGCTGTATGTTCCTTTAAATTAGAGTCATTGCCCTTTGTTATTTTATACTTATTCTTCTTGTCTGGTGCATAGCTTAAAACTACTAATGGTATTGGATGAAACTTCACACACTGATAGAGGGCAAGGTGCAGAGTGCAGTAACAATAACTCTATCAGGCTGAAATCACATTTATTGCCTTTTGTAGTGTTATACTTATCTTTTTTGTTCGTTTTACTTTCTGCTTTATGTGCACTGATAAAACTTCCTTTAAACAATTCACACAATCCTGGGTTCTGCAGCTACATAGGAAAAAACACTGCGGCGGGGGATATGGCTGTCTCTCAGACTGCTTTTTGTTTAGTTATTGGTGATTCCGGTCGAATGTCCAAAGTCAAATTATTTTGATATTGGACATTCGCCAATGTCCAAAATCCAATGTCCAGTGTATTTCTAACTTCATGTTGCTCAATAATGTATTAAACCTATAGAATAGATAGGAAAAAATGAATGAATGAATAAATAAATAACTGTATTACCTTTTGTTTTATTACTAGTATACACGCATCAAAATGATAATATCCAGAACAAAAATAGAAACTTCCGCATTTTAAGCTGTGATTTGCATAGGGTTGACTTTGTTACACTTTGTACACCAATCTAGATAAAATTTTAACATTTTATACTTATCACTCAATCATTCTGATCAATATTAATAATCACCAAAAACCAGAGTTAGTGTGTTGCTGCTAAAACATGTTTTATTCAAATTGCGAAATCACTATATTTGTATTATAAAGGGAGGTAATCTGAATATATTCATTCTTGAAAGCTGTATGGTGCAAAAGTGAGTGAACAGGTCAGCTTACTTTCTTCGTCTTTTTGGTGCTGGGGTTATCTTCTGTTTATTTCAATAGAACAAAACTGTGTTAAATCAAATCCACAAGACCCGGAAATGCTGTTTAAACGAAAAACAAGGGGAATAACTGTGCGTACAAGATTGATTCAAGGAAAACTGTGTTTATGACAGTGCTGGCCTTTAACATATAAGACCAAACAAAATATATTTTCATTGTGTCTTCATGTATGGGTAAAGTTGCGGACGTTTCTTTTTTTGTTGAGTATATATTAAGAAATGGAGGTGTTATTTTTAATTCTAGACGTATGTTTCAAAATTGCCCCCTGTTCCTTTAATGTGTCCATTTGGAATATGTATATTTATAATATTATAACTGACAGTTTAATTACACATGCCTTAATGAGCACGTGCCACGATCCTATGCCTAGTTTGACAATAAGCAGAAATAAGAAGACACGGAGATGGAGTCATGTTTGTATTCCTACATGACATGTTATATGTATATCAGTCAGTTAGCGACTCCGTGGTCGAGGGGTTAACGACGGTCGGGTTCAAATCCCATTGGGAGCTCATCTTGTAAATGGGAAAGTGTCGATTCTTACGGATGGCGGGAGGTATACAGTACTGGTTCTACCCAGGAAAAATTGGGCGGTCTGCCTCTGCCTCTACCACAAAAAAAAAATCGACCGTCATATATGGCCTTATGTGCGGGTGTCCTGTTATACAGTTATCTCATTTGATAAAAAATATCATGTATGAGGCATGCCCATTATTACCAAATTGGAATTAATTAAAAAATACACAATGGAACTATTTTATTTAACCGATTTTATCTGAGCTTTCATTGACATAATGTAAATAAATTTCATTATCGATTGATTATCGCGTGTGCCAAGTTAAACTGAAAACGTTTGTCAGACCATTTTGATTATCTTACTATCTTTTGACAGTTGTTGTATAAAACGTCCTTTCATTCCTCACCAGACCCGTAATAATTATGTGTCTGATGGTGATTAAATGTACTTCTCCAGCGTCCTGATTTAGTACTCCTGATTGCATATTAACTGGCAAAAATCGAGCGGTAATGTCTGTAAATCATATTTTCACGTCTGCTTGACATTTAAATCAAAGTCACATCAAAATAATTCACAGGAAGAGCTCCGATGCTTTCGCCTACAGGGAAATAGAGACTCACTGACGACAGTGAACTAGAGACTCATTGACGATTCTGGTTGATTCGGTATGTTGGCAGTAATGAAAGCGATGTGCGTCATATGGGATGAAAGGACGCTGGGTATGCCGTACACGACATAACAGCAGAGGTGCAATATGCAATATAAATTCAACTTGTATGCTCTGACATGAAGGTTAAAATATGCATAAATTCAACTTATATGCTCTGACATGAAGGTTAAAAACATGCATAAATTCAACTTAAATGCTCTGACATGTAGGTTAAAGTATGCATAAATTCAACTTATATGCTCTGACATAAAGGTTAAAAATATGCATAAATTCAACTTATATGCTCTGACATGAAGGTTAAAAACATGCATACATTCAACTTAAATGCTCTGACATGTTGGTTGAAGTATGCATAAATTCAACTTTTATGCTCTGACATGAAGGTTAAAAACATGCATAAATTCAACTTAAATGCTCTGACATGTAGGTTGAAGTATGCATAAATTAAACTTGTATGCTCTGACATGAAGGTTAAAAACATGCATAAATTCAACTTAAATGCTCTGACATGTAGGTTGAAGTATGCATAAATTCAACTTATATGCTCTGACATGAATGTTAAAAACATGCATAAATTCAGCTTATATGCTCTGACATGTAGGTTGAAGTACGCATAAATTCAACTTATATGCTCTGACATGAAGGTTGAAGTATGCATAAATTCAACTTATATGCTCTGACAAGAAGGTTAAAAATATGCATAAATTCAACTTAAATGCTCTGACATGTAGGTTGAAGTATGCATAAATTCAACTTATATGCTCTGACATGAAGGTTAAAATATGCATAAATTCAACTTAAATGTTCTGACATGTAGGTTGAAGTATGCATAAATTCAACTTATATGCTCTGACATGTAGGTTGAAGTACGCATAAATTCAACTTATATGCTCTGACATGAAGGTTTAAGTATGCATAAATTCAACCTATATGCTCTGACATGAAGGTTAAAAATATGCATAAATTCAACTTAAATGCTCTGACATGTAGGTTGAAGTATGCATAAATTCAACTTATATGCTCTGACATAAAGGTTAAAAATACGCATAAATTCAACTTATATGCTCTGACATGAAGGTTAAAAACATGCATATACTCAACTTAAATGCTCTGACATGTAGGTTGAAGTATGCATAAATTCAACTTATATGCTCTGACATGAAGGTTAAAAACATGCATAAACTCAACTTATATGCTCTGACATGTAGGTTGAAGTACGCATAAATTCAACTTATATGCTCTGACATGAAGGTTGAAGTATGCATAAATTCAACTTATATGCTCTGACATGAAGGTTAAAAATATGCATAAATTCAACTTAAATACTCTGACATGTAGGTTGAAGTATGCATAAATTCAACTTATATGCTCCGACATGAAGGTTAAAATATGCATAAATTCAACTTAAATGTTCTGACATGTAGGTTGAAGTATGTATGAATTCAACTTATATGCTCTGACATGAAGGTTAAAAATATGCATAAATTTAACTTTTATGCTCTGACATCAAGGTTGAAGTATGCATAAATTCAACTTAAGTGCTCTGATCAAGGTTGAAATATGCATAAATTCAACTTGCATGTTCTGACAATAGCAGACCACCCAGTCTGTATTTACGAATACAAGCTTTGTCAATGCATCATGTTTAAATTCGAATTAATGTTTTATAGATTGATGTATGCCTAGAATGCTTTTCATATTCGATCCACTTATTTATATTTAAATGTATGGAACAGTAACAGCTGCATAGCACGATGACAGATGCTGTATGGAACAGTAACAAAAATGGAGTAATGCTTATTATTGAAGAAACACAGGGTTGTAGGAACCTCAAACGTAACAAATGTCACATATGTAAAACTAATGACACACATTTAAAAAACGTCACGTATGTAATAACATGCAACAAATATAACGCAATTGGTGACATATGTAAAAAGATATTTTTGTGACAAATATAAAAAAATTGTTCACAAATGGCCAAAAAAAAATGAAAGTAAAAAATATCAAAAAATAAAACCACTACTGTAATGACGACTTGCGTCACGTGCAAATGATGTCGACGTTATAATATCGTTATCAAATGATAATGAACACAACACAATAATGCAGATTAAGTTTTGTACCAACCCTACGTAACATTTAAAAGAGGAACAAACACTAATCCAGAATATATGAATAATCAAAAGTGAAACATTATTTTGTAGAACATGTATGAACATATTAAAACAGGGCAATCTTGATCTGACGCGACGTGTCGCCAATTCTTTTGCATAACTTGCATATTTGCAATCCATAACATTAATTATTAGAAAAGGAATTATTTAGTGCAACGGAAGTTGTTTTACTTATTAATAACTGTTGAGTATATAGCACCAAGTGTATTTCTTTTTTAAAGAATTAGAAGTATAACGAAGGAAAATGGAAATCTCAAAATGTTATTCAATTATATACAAGCAGTTTAAAGTCAAACTATTACAGAGTTACATAAATCGAGGAACTAAGATGGCCGTCGTGATGTAATGGGTAACAGCCAATGACTCGGGTTCAATCCCAGCCTTGACTGATTTTGGTTAATTATCGAACTATTTTAAGGTGTTTCCCACATTACCAGTCTTTCGGGTGAAACTTAAATCGAGGTCCCCACATACAATTAACGCACCGACATAATACCATGTCGTTGAGTGATTCTCCTATTCGTACATATGGTAGAGGGACTACAAACATTAGAAGTATACATATAAACACACATGATGACGTCTACCTACATCTCGAAAGGACGGTAACGTTTGAAGTATGTTCCAGTATTGTCTTATCTTTCGTTAATGGTTTATTCTTGTGTTCCTCTGGCTTCTGCCAAGTCACTGTGTACTTGTTTTGTGGCTTTCTAAGTTTTTGCTTTTTATATTCATATATACATGATCATTGCTATGTTACTTATATTGCCTAATCATGCTGCCTTGTTTGTTAGAGAATATAGCCTGGCGGGGATGTTTTATTTTATTTCCACTGTCCGTTTATATTAGGGTGACAATAGGGTAAGTATGAAGATCTCTGCACCCCCAGAACCCGGTTTAAACAAACAGCGGCAATTTTGCCACTGACAGTACTAAGCCGGTAGCCTTATTTGCAACCATTTTATGTTTGTGATAACACATACATTCCCTCTTATTTATCCTGGTAATAGTTGTTTATTTCAATGCATGGTGTTGTTTTAGTCTAGTCCTTGAATGCTACATTTCCTGTTCTACTGTTATATTTACTGTTAATTATAATGCTTGATACAAACGTCCAGATTGACGTGTAACCCTTTCAGTGTTCGAAAACAATAGCTGAACGCTTCTAAAAGAATCCCAAAGCAGACGCTTCCAAGAGCAACGGAGCCATCGTGCTTGCAATATATACGCATATACTTTGCAGTCAAATGTAAATCAAATAGCACCAAGTATAAATAAGCAAGGTTTTACGCAAGCATAAAATAGCGGCCGAGAGAAAATAGCATTATATGTGGGTTGGAACTGGAAACATATTTTAACCTAATAACCAATTAAGTCACGGGCGTTTAAACAATATTAAAAAAAAAATGTTATCATGAAGACGTAAACACGCCACGACCGCTTGTTTCATACCAGACACTTTCTTCCCATTTTTTAACATCAGTTCTTTCTACCTAACATTTTGAATCAAGGTGGGCGACCTCGCTTCGCTCTGGTCAAATCCTTGACATGCGTTACTTATTGATTACATATTCACCTTTGTAGCTCGATGTGCTAGAAGTACACATCAGCACAGAAATACAAGTGTTCACATGTAAGGGATGCGTGTGCGTTAGCGTGTGCAACACGGATAAACGTTTCACTGCTACCATTTGTAATTATAAGATTGCATTATCAAAGTGAAAAACTCAAAGAAATTTTTCATTGCTACCTTACCATGCGCAATTATGAAAACCATATAAGAGTCAACAGAGCGTTCAACGCAGTCCATTGGACAATATCATATCGATACTTGAGGGGGAAAAGTAAACATTGTATATATTGATGTCCGTGTTATATCGGATGAAATAACCCATGAACCTGACTACATAGCTTAATTTAATATAATACGTACACTTAAAAATAGCTTCCCGAACCTAGAATTTTCAGATGGGTAGGTAGGTAGTTTTTTTTTTGATTTTTTTCTTTCATTATGTCAGATTATTTTGTGAATGCTGTTTAAAGTTTAACTGTTTGTTTGGACACTATTTGTTGTACTTATTAAAGATGATTTTAGTATACTGTGTGTGTATTGCAATGCTGAGAATCTTAACTTTGTACATACAAGTCCTATCTAAAACAATTGGTAAACCAAAGTAATAATGAAGGAAACACTGCTTTTCTTTTTTTACAGAAAAATATACAACAGCATATTTTACTGAAAAAAAAGTTTGGAGTCTGACCGTTTTCTTTGGGCCGGCCGCGTTGGGAACAAACACACATACTTTTAATTATGGCCTTACACGCGAAATGTGTTCTTATTTCATTAGATCAATACTTTATTTCAAATCCAAACTAACTAAATGAAGTTATTTTTTATTAAGTTGCCATATTAAGTAAGTATCATTATATTTGATGTTGTGTTTATATGGTAATAGGTTGTGGTAATAGCTTTGTGGTAATAGCATTCTGGTAATAGCTTTGAGGACCATTTATGAAATTGAAAATTGACGACTTTTCCCTCTTCCAAATTGCATTACTCAGCACATGTTATAGATGCTGTGTGATAAATCTAATTCTTGCTTCTACTTTTTCTTTCTGCCACCTTTACAATCAGCAGTATCTTGTTGATTTAGATTTAGCGTGAATCACGTTTCCTAAAACCAGCTTTAGTGGGAATTTGGAAACATGCTTCATAGAAAAGGCTTTAGCGTGAATCACGTTTCCTAAAACCAGCTTTAGTGGGAATTTGGAAACATGCTTCATAGAAAAGGCTTTAGCGTGAATCACGTTTCCTAAAGCCAGCTTTAGTGGGAATTTGGAAATATGCTTCATAGAAAAGGCTTTAGCGGGAATCACGTTTCCTAAAACCAGCTTTAGTGGGAATTTGGAAAAAGGCTTTAGCGGGAAGCATGTTTCCAAATTCCCACTAAAGCCGGTTTTAGGAAAGTGATTCACGCTAAATCTATATATATAACATTGGTTCTGTGTAGATGTAGTATGCATGTTATAGCACTATCATTTTCTTGCTTGAATACTGTCGGTGATGCATCGAATTAAACTAAAAATAAGCATGCCTAGGAGATGCACTATCTTTTTTTAATTAATTTAGATTCGAAATGTCACACTATAAGAAGCTAATTAATTTCACTGCGAGTAATCAATTGAACATTCGCTATCAAGATTTAATTTGCAAAGATCCATCTATTTAATTTGCAAAGATCCATCTTCATGCCAAAGAAACCTGAAAGATAGACATTTTGCATACAATCTGTTTTCGATTTAATCATTTACGGCATGCAGTTACCTAACCGTCCCGTTATCGGAAGTGTACATAGTGTACAAAGGTTAATTACACGCCTTAGCGTGTTATCCTATCTGAATATTTCATTCATTATGTGCCTTAATTGAATCACGAAGACAAGTAAGCTGGGCTTTAATAAGTAAGATTAGAAATGTCTAAATACCTACATCCTGGGTACAGATGGCAGTAATTAAATCACAAATCACTGCCTGCTTGGGAACATGACTACAGCTAGGAGACATGCTTAAATCTCCGTAAAAGCCTTCAGTTACAGCTCATGTCTACATACCAGCCTGGATACATGTGTAAATGTGTGTGTGTGTGTGTGTGTATTGCTAAGGATTATAGTCCGTCCACCAAGCAACCGTCAGGCGTTCTACCTGAAGGTCATAATAGGTACAATTGAATCTGGACTTTTGTGTGTTGTGTGTGATGTGATGATATGTCTACTTGAAGCAGCGAACTCAATGGTTTATTTATAATGCTGCCACACTGGAACACCACACCGTAGTAGACATGATATTGCAGCCCGGCTACACATATACAGTCCGGATACATGCATACAGCCTGGGTACAGTAGTATGAATGTTCTCAAGAAAATTAAAAAAAAACACAATAATAATAATAATATAAGAAACATGATATAAAGGACAGTGTCTTTCTCGCACGAAACCCGGAAAAAAATACATTTAGAAATAATTTACTAAACAAATTGCAAGATCGGCATACTGATTGCCTGGAAATTTATCACATAAGGACGGTAATTGGCTGATAGGCGTTTGACATATTCAGGAATAATGATGCACAAGTCTTTCACAGAAGAGGCGGCGAGCACTTTATCAGTGAAGCTAAATTGAATGTGATATAAGCACGACACGAGTTTCTGTGTTAAAATATAATCTTACATTTTTTTATCAGTTTCTTGCCAGAGACTAAACTGACAAGCACTTCGTATTAAATTACTTAGAATGAACAGAGTTTACATATTGAATGGATTGGATTGCATTGGATTTTAAGGCGCACCAACACATGAAAGGTTATATGGCGTCTAACAGGCATGAACATGCCAGGCTCATCCTCCATGTACATCGAGATAAAATATGGAAAAAGGGCCTAGAACCTTCTCACCCTGAACTGCAGAGTTGCTGCAAATTCTATCGTAGAAACTCCATTTACGCTGAAGCCTCGTTTATTGTTTTCTGCCACTGCTCTTTTGATGTGAGCGAGACACTTGAAACAATGCAGTGGCCCTATTCTTTGCCCCGTGACCAGTTGACGATTATGGCCTCCCATATCATATACGAAGGATGGTCAGTTAGTTGTATTATTAAGTTGTATCATATACACGAGGGACGGTCAGTAAGTTGTTTCATACACGAGGGACGGTCAGTAATTTATATCCTAAACGAGGGACGGTCAGTAAGTTGTAACATACACGAGATATTGTCAGTAAGTTGTAACATACACGAGGGACGGTCAGTAAGTTGTAACATACACGAGGTACAGTCAGTAAGTTGTAACATACACGAGGGTCGGTTAGTAAGTTGTAATATACACGAGGGACGGTCAATAAGTTGTATCATACCCGAGGAACGGTCAATAAGTTGTAATATACATGAGGTACAGTCAGTAAGTTGTAACATACACGAGGGACGGTCAGTAAGTTGTAATACACACGAGGGACGGTCAGTAAGTTGTAATATACACGAAGGACGGTCAGTAAGTTGTATCTCTTAACCATGTTTAAAGAACAGTTGAACAGTTCAAGAGGTGTTTTCTAAGGTATTTTTTTTTCAAAAACAAGGTAAACGTTCGATAAAACTTTAATACAAGTGTACAGTGTATGTGTGTTCTAAAACTAGGTAATTTGTGTTCTAATAAGGGTGTACGTGTTCTATATCATTATAATACATGTTTTCTTATGTTTTCTTACTTGTGTATATCAGGGAGTAAGTATTACTCCCTGTGTATATGTGTTATAACTAGAGTATATGTGTTCAAATCTAAGGTGCTTACAAGGTAGCTAATGTTCAAACTAAGATGTTTTTATTTTTTAACTAAGTAATGTGTTGGAAACAGAAATGCAATTATTGCCGGAGCCTCAAGGCTCCGGCTATATTTATCCCGGACTCAGAAAGCTGCTATGGGGGTTGGACTGCGTATCAACGTCATTTTACTGTTCATGAAACAGCTATATTTCAGTAAGAATACCGGGACACAGTCAAATTGGTATACAGGCATTTTGTTTAGTCTTCTACTACTTGAATTACGTATCAATTTCAGTCTATAAATATGTTCTCAGCATACGAATACATCTGGTTCCAAATCGTTATCGTCACTGTTTATTGATTGATGTTAACGGCAATCTTGATTTTTTAAAAGCTAGCGGCGCCCCGTTAGTTTTTCTACATAACTTGCATTTGTTCAATAATTAATACTAATTACAAGAATAATATAAAGGAAATATATGTATCTTTTGTTGGTTCTGACTGATTTTAAAATAAGCAACACCTCTTCAATTGATGAAACTGTATTTGTTTGTATGGTGTTTTATGTCATTATCAACACATGAAAGGTTCTATATGACGGTCGTTTTTTTTTGTGGTGGAGTCAGACCACCCACTTTTCCTGGGTAGAACTCGAGCTCCCAGTGGGATTCGAACCCGCAGCGGTGGGATGATAAAACTTTAACTGAAGCATCTTCTAAAGAGTTTGAATATATCTGCTCCATTGCTACCTATTCCCATGAACTACTGATCAGATTTCAATGATAAAAAACATCTAACATTGAACCCTTTATTCTTATGTAAATGTACATTGCTAAAAACTGAGATTACCTTCACAGACGCGAATCTTTCAATCAAATTGCTATTATATTATCATTAAGTTGTCGTTTTGTTTATAACTAAGATAATTTACCAATTCTTCATATTATAACCAAGATATTGGCCCATTTCCTCTCATTCTAATCATGGAACACTATTTAGTGATCCATTACACATACTATTTCACTGAGATGTCTATCATATTCATATTATAACATTATACCACACAAATGCCAAAATTAAAAACATGTTCATTTTGTCTCACGATGATGACTAGTTAATCTAGTGCTCAAATATTTCATGATAAATGTGTTTTGATTGTTGACAATTACAAATAAAAAAATTCTAACATCTACACACTGTTCGTTTATTTTGTTATCATATTCATTACCCTTTCTGTTTTCTTATGTACTTACTTTTTTCTTTTGTAACTGTTCTGACCGGCTTGTGATACTTTGTATCACTGCCATTTTGTATGAAACTTAATCTGGTTTACCTTTATTCATACCTTTGTATTTGGATACAACTTTTTATGCTTAAAGGCACACACAGCAACCTTAAAGTAGTAACTAGTACCTCGGTAAATTAATACCGTATCATTCTGACTTTACATCTTACAAGCGTCTCCGTGGCAGAGTGGTTAACGACGTTGCGTTGTAAACCGTCTCGCCTCTCAGCGCTGCAGGTTCGAATACCGCTGGGAGCTCGACTTGTAAGTGAGGAAGTGTCGATTCTTACGGATGGCGGGAGGTGTACTGGTTCTACCCAGGAAAAGTAGATAGTGTCAGCCTCCACCATAAAAAAATCAACCGTCATATATAACCTGACATGTTTTGAAAATGACGTAAAACATATAAACAAACCAACAAAATCATATATTAAAATAAAATATCATAAAAATACATTTATTTAAAATTTCTTCGAATTCTACCTTAACTTTGAATATAGTATTGGTTCAATTTAATCAACAATGTGTAATAAATAACAACAATTAGATCTGCAGCTTCAATCACTTAGTATTAATGATTTGCAACTATGCAAATTATGTGGGAAAATAACGGGACTCCACGAGTTGTAAACAAAATCAAGACCGCCGTATGTCGACCAAACTTGCATATTTATTACACACGTGTATTATGGTAAATATTATAATACCATGACTTTATTACACCACCAAACCGCAAGTTTGTGATAAAAGAGCATTACTGGTAATTCAAAGCTAAGCTTTTTCGTCTGATGTACGATAATGGCGGATTGACAGTGATCCATCTCACATAACATTTCAATTAAAAGTGATTTTATTCACAAGACGCTCTCGTGCTATCATGATTGTACAGACGCTCGCGTCTAATCATGATCGTGCAGACAAATCCTCTTTTCTGATGAGGTTCATTATAGCAAGTAAGTTTATTCCATACAGGTCCTATATGCACATAAGTGCAGCGTAGATGCTCTATATATTTAAAGACATTGAATCTATTTGTAAACATTGGCATAATTTTGTTAACTCAACCTTTTCAACCAGTCAAGTTGCCTTCGATTTTCAAATAAGTATAGGATAGAGGCTATGAAGTGAAATCTTCACCATTAAGAAACCGAAAGGGAAGGAGGGAGCGTAGCGACCGGCCGCTGTGTCTTAAAGCTACAGAGCCTGTACTTCAATCGCTTTCTTATTTGTAGGCGTGTCTTTATTTGTAACTTCATGTTCACCAGCTCATGGCGAAATCGGGTATTTCAGCGATCAAGTTTAACGCAGGACATCATTTACTTTATAGACATCGAGCAGTACACATCGTTTCTCTCGACAGGTAGCATTATGATCTACAAGAAAAAATGTTTTCTCCCATTTCTGCTCATGTGAGATAGGCATTTTCCTCATGTGAGATTATAAGAATCCATCATGAGTATCCATGTGAGATAGGGAAATCTCACCCGAGGGTCAGAACTGTAACCAGGTACGAGGTTCTGCCGAGTTCCTGGTTGCAGTTCTGATCCCGAGGGTGAGATTTACCTATCTCACATGGATAAACTCATGGTGGATTCTTTTTCTTGCATATCAATGACATTTTGTGCATCGACGTCACCAATAACTAACATTTTAATGTTTTTTAACACAATGACGTCATGCTTCTGTTCACGTTATTGACGTCATTATTGTTGCGCGTGAATTTTATCTCGACCCTAGGGTGAGATGGAAATATCTAGCCCCGGTAAAAATGACGGATTTCCTTGTCCGGTATGCAAGAAAACCTAGGGTGAGATGGAAATATCTAGCCCCGGTAAAAATGACGGATTTACCGGGGCTAGATATTTCCATCTCACCCTAGAATGACGGATTTCCTTGTCCGGTATGCAAGAAAACTCTGTCTTACTCTTTCTTGCATACCGGACAAGGAAATCCGTCATTTTTACCGGGGCTAGGTATTTCCATCTCACCCTAGGGTCGAGATAAAATTCACGCGCAACAATAATGACGTCAATAACGTGAACAGAAGCATGACGTCATTGTGTTAAAAAACATTAAAATGTTAGTTATTGGTGACGTCGATGCACAAAATGTCATTGATATGCAAGAAAAAGAATCCACCATGAGTTTATCCATATGAGATAGGTAAATCTCACCCTCGGGATCAGAATTGAAACCAGGCACTCGGCAGAGCCTCGTCCCTGGTTACAATTCTGACCCTCGGGTGAGATTTACCTATCTCACATGGATACTCATGATGGATACGTATAATCTTACATGACATGTGACTTATGACGTCATGACGTTACGTCGACGTCGCCTTATTCTGGCGTTAAATCAGCAAAGTCATTGATTTTATGCCGTTAATAAACACATAATGAGAGAAAAATAATCCATCACGAGTGATCCATGTGAGATAGGGAAATTTCACCCTCGGGATCAGAATTGCAACCTGGCACTCGGCAGAGCCTCGTCCCTGGTTACAATTCTGACCCTCGGGTGAGATTTCTCTATCTCACATGGATACTCATGATGGATTCTTATATTCTTCTTTCGCGACTCGAACACACGACCTTCTAATTTACAGTCCAATTGTGCTTACCACTGATCTATTGTGAATTCTTTAGAATGTTGTATATTTAGTAACATATATTATGATTCAAAGTAACTTAACACATTTGAATGACCCTCAATATGTATCAGTATATACTCCAGCATTTCGCAATGTAAATAACCATTCGTGGTGTAATACTATTTATTATCAATTTAACTAAAGTTCCGTCTCAAAACGTAGTCGATTTTTTATTTAGTGGATGATAAGTTTGTGCGGGTTTAAGGGCTACCGTTATTACGTAATGAGTATTTAGTGTTAGAAATGATACTACATACCACCATCATTATAAATAAAATTGCAAGATCCCTGGTTTCAAATCCCATCCTGGGCAACTCTTTTTTTTTTATAAAATATATTCGGAAGCCGTGTATTATCGGTTACCTGTACGAAGGCTAGATATTTTACGCTTCTTCAACTGTGACTTATTCATATTCATGAGTTAGTATCCGTTTTTATATAGCGTCTGTAGCCTTAAATGGTGAAGATTTCTCTTCATAGACTATGCGGCTTAGTGTTTCCCATCCGTGCATACAGTTATAGGACTGACCCGATAATATATGTAGTAGTTTCGACTCAGCTCAAGTTACATGATAATCAGCTTGGTGTCGGCATACCCAGCATGAGGACATTAACATGGCAATAAATCACCTAACATGCCAGCTAACGAGCTAAAATGTTGTCCATGCAGAATTAAATGTTAGAAGAATATATCACTGCCTTATCTCTATTGGCAGATAGAATTGTTACACCAACTAATTTCTATTTTTTTAAATGCGCCTATCTGCTGTCAGATAATTGATGCCCTGCTGTGCGAAAATGAATATTTTATTGCTCTGGGGTCAGTTAATTACATGGATGAAAAATAGAGATTCTCAATAAACAGAGGAAACTCGGGTCAGTCCTATAACTTCATAAGCGTATTGATAGACTCTGTATAGGTCACGTGCTAACACGTGAAGAACGCTGGTAGTAAATTCTGCATGAATAAATGTAGCCAGTATTTGCAATTCTGAGCCATCTGATTGGTTTAAAAAGTAGGGTAAACACTAATTCCACATATTAGTCATGAAGATTTTATTGCCATCACTCTTCATTAATAATAGTGTGACCTATACTGAGAAAAATAAATTTAGCACATAAAATGCATGTCATTTACATAGACGAGATAAAAAAAGCCATGTATGTTCGGGGTCAATGTTGAAGTGACGTAGATATGACCAATACTAATGCTACAAAGTAATTTGTCAATAACGTCGGTGATAAAAATGAAGCAAATATGATGAGAACAGACTTATAGGTTATCGAAAATCGTTTGCATTCAATGAAAAGGGAGGTAATTTTAAAATTACGAAATTTGAAATGTTTTTGTTTGAGAATAACAATCTTTGTGAACACATTTCAGCGGTTTTTAAACAATGACATATAATATATGGGAAGTAATTCTGATACTTCGTTTAGACAATAATAAAATAGCACGATTTGTTTTTGAAAATTGCATCCTTACCTAGCTTTTCTAATATCTTCAAACACTTATATCATTGTTCATATGTTTAATCTTATATGTCCCTAAAATGTGGTGCTAAACTTTTTTTGTTCAGTATATAAGAGACTTAAGAAACTACGCTCCCTCCCTTTCGGTTTCTTAATGGTGAAGACTTCTCTTCATAGTCTATATCCTATAGAAAGTGAACATGTTGACAACCTGTTAAAATCTCAAACCTGGTTTGAATTCTGGGTAACTTTCTTTATCATGCAAAAAACATGTCTGCTATTAACATCAACAATGAAATGGGGTGTTGAATATCTTCTAAGAAAGTTTTCTTCAGTTGTATACTAACACCGGGTCAAAGGTCAACGTTATTTTTACCCCTTGCAATTTCATACCCTGTCTACTTTCACTTCTGAAATTGATATAAAAAAACTGCCAAAAACATGATGACCTCATTTTCAAATATCCATAACATGTCCAGAATACAGTTACAGCTAAAAATAACAGGAAACTGCACTAAAAACGTTTTTAAAGAAAAAAAGATTAGCACTCTTTAATACAGAACTACTTTCGACTGCACCTGGCGAGCACATCCGGCTGATTTAGGGTAATTAAACCTACATATCGGTCACGCTCTCAACCGTGATGAGCGCTGGCAGTAAAAGCAAGTATTTGACAATGTGAGGCAAGTGATTTGTTGAAAAGGTTGGATAAACAATACATAAGAAAATTATCAAGAGCCTGGTAAATCTTTATAAAAATAAATCTTCTGGGTATATATTGTTAGAAACAACAAACAATAATGAAATAACGAACCAAAGTGTTAAATGTTACCCTCGTTTACATTTAAATAAGTATGAACTATAATATCTCTAATGAAGGTAACTTAACACTTCGTTGGAAAAGAATGTCCTGCATTTAGTTGATAATTATGTCAATTACATTGTCCATGACCGCAGCGACACATAGCCTAGCACCAGGTTACACAATATTGGAGATCCGACTTACACAATTCATCGAAAAGAAAAAACAAATAGGCTTTTTAAAGATGACCTAGCATTCGAAAACTATGTTACCAAGAAGCAATTATATTTATTTATTCAAATTCCGGACGACTAGCCATAGGTTCCCCGTTGAAACTGGCAGATTTACTAACTAGTAACACGGCGTATTATCTCAGATGTTGTACACTCTGCGATTCCGATATTGGTGACGAATTCTATTAATGTCCACATTTTGAGCAAATGCGCAAGCAGTAAATACCACGTTATTTCTACCAGCATACGAATGTCATTAAATACAGGGAGCTTATCCATCCCGCAGTCAAAGTCCAAACAAACGTATGTGTCTATGTCAGAATTCTTTTATAAAATGCCAAGTAACGTCGTACATGAGACGTCTTTTTTGATACTGCTCCCCCACTTCGCATTTATATATGTTTTTTTATTCTTGAATACCGTTTTGTTATACCATGTGTATCTATATGTATGCACCTTTCTCTCTTGTTGTAACCCATGTTACCTGAGATTGTATATAATAAAAAGTTGTTTTGTTCTGTTCTGTTCTGTTCAATTATACTTCTCATAGGCTACATGATATACATTACATGAATACTACTTCTATGTATAGTCCTGGTTTGAGCTCATAAATAATTCCAATGTATGTAGCTATCACAGAGGATGTTCACTTATAAACGTACCTCTTGCATTGCAGGTTTTGTTTTACGTTACTTCCAAAATTCAAGTTTTTGAAAAAAATGGCCTTTAAACCCATATGTAATTTGGAGGTAACTGCACGTGCTTACTAAATGGAACTACGCTGTGTCAAAACACTTGACATTAAAAAAAAAAAGTAATGCGGTGCATGTTTGAGAAAAAAACAATCGTCTGCTTCTCTACTGATAGACCAGGACAAAAAACAATCGTCCTCTTCTCTACTGATAAACCAGGACAAAATCAATCGGCTGCTTCTCTACTGATAGACCAGGACAAAAAACAATCGTCTGCTTCTCTACTGGTAGACCAGGACAAACAAAACAATCGGCTGCTTCTCTACTGATAGACCAGGACAAAAAACAATCGTCTGCTTCTCTACTGGTAGACCAGGACAAACAAAACAATCGTCTGCTTCTCTACAGATAGACCAGGACAAAAAACAATCGTCTGCTTCTCTACTGATAGACCAGGACAAAAAACAATCGTCTGCGTCTCTACTGATAGACCAGAATAAAAAACAATCGGCTGCTTCTCTACTGAAAGACCAGGACAAAAAACAATCGGCTGCTTCTCAAAAAACAATCGTCTGCTTCTCTACCGATAGAGCAGGACAACAAACAATCGTCTGTTTCTCTACTGATAGACCAGGACAAAAAACAATCGGCTGCTTCTCTACTGATAGATCAGGACAAAAAACAATCGGCTGCTTCTCTACTAATAGACCAGGTTGTACTTTAGAATGAAAACTGGCTATAGAACAAGTGCTCTGATGAAGATGGACGTCTTTTTATTGTTTGCCGGTGCCTAATACGGGGAATAGATCTAGACGGTTTAATGTTTAAGCAGAATTTATAGTCTCAATTGATCCCTTGTACCATCAGCGGGATGATAAACGTACGTTATTGTGATAACTGACATTTATCTCCAACTTCCAGACAGAAGACGTTTATAGGATGAAGTTGTCAATACACAGAAGTCAAGTTGAATAGATGTACCAAACTTTATATTGACGTGTTACGTGGAGAAGTTATCTTTCTGAAAGGCCATTATATTTCCAGCAATGTTCGCAGTATTTGAATCGATGTTTTATGTGCGTCAGCTTTTTTACCGCCTGCAACGATTTGATTCTAATACCAGTACCATTATGACCCATGGGATATATAGTTGCAAGCGTCCTGTAGATAAATACGCATTTCTTAAAGAATCCATTTTGCGAACATTCTCATTCATTTTGAAGCATTGCGTATTCGTTTATAAAGTTTTGTTTTTGTTTTATTTAACGCGTGGTAGACATCCAGTCAGGTAAAACAATCCGTGTGCTGAGATCTACCTACCGCAGTAACGTTGCTTTGTAGGTGATACATAATTATAATTCTATTTGGTTGTGTGAGGGTACGTTGACTTGTTTGCCTGAGTTCGAGGTGATATACTATTATATTTGGTTGTGTTTGAGATGATATAATATTACGTTTGGTCGTGTTCGTGGTGATACAGTATCACGTTTGTTCGTGTTCGAGGTGATACAATATTACGTTTGGTTGTGTTTGAGGTGATACAATATTACATTTGGTTGTGTTCGAGGTGATACACTATAATGTTGGCTGTGTTCGAAGTGATGCAGTATTATATTTGGTTGTGTTTGAGATGATACAGTATTACGTTTGGTTTTGTTTAAAGTGATACAATAGTATGTTTGGTCGTGTTCGAGGTGATACACTATTATGTTGACTGTGTTCGAAGTGATACACTATTATATTTGGTTGCGTTTGAGGTGATACAATATTACGTTTGGTTGCGTTTGAGGTGATACACTGTTATATTTGGTTGTGTTTGAGGTGATGCACTATCATGTTTGGTTGTGTTTGAGGTGATACGATATTACGTTCGGCTTGTGTTTGTATTCGATTATGTTTGGTTGTGTTCATGATGATACACTATTATACTCGGCTGTGTGTGTTCGATAATTTAAGAAGAACCATACAGTTAGCTTCTTAGACATACATATAACAGCGTCTCCGTGGTAGAGGGGTTAATGACGGTGCGTTGTAAACCGTCTCGCCTCTCACCGCTGCGGGTTCAAATCCCATTGGGAGCTCGACTTGTAAGTGAGGAATTGTCGATTCTTACGGATGGCTTGAGGTGTACAGTACTGGTTCTACGCAGGAAAAGTGGATGGCCTGACTCCACCACAAAAAATGAATAGATAACCTTACATGTGTTGAAAATGGCGTAAAATATCATACAAACATACTTATAACGTGCACTAGTCCTCACCAAAATAGACGTGTACATGAAGCGAGTACATGCATTGCGAGTTACCTCCTTGGGTCGGAAAGTGATAAGAAAAAGAGCACAAAAAAGCAGTAAGTTCGACACCCAAAACCGCATTACGATACGGCTTACTGAATGCTACGTGTTGCCAGCATTATACCGGCGTAAATATAGTTGCTTCTTCGTCTTTTTTCCAAGCTGTGTTTTCTTGTGTTTGTTTGAATGGTGTTTTACGTCATTTTTAGAACATTTTAGGCCGTTTATGACGGTCGTTTTTTTTTTGTGGTAGAGGCTGACCAACCACTTATTCATGGGTAGAACCAGTACTGTATATTTACCGCCATCCGTAAGAATGGTCACGTTCTCACTTGACAATTGAATCCAGTCGAAGGTTGGTATTATGTTTGTCTTTGTTTTCTTCTCACAGACTATATCTATAGTGCAATTTGTGCGAGCAAGCATTCGGAGAATTGGTCCAGATTATTTACTTTAGAAATTCACACAGATGCACGTGCACGTGCTTGCTGTCGTAACCCATAACACCGATTTGATGAAACATAATTGCGATCAAACTAATCTTATTCCAAAAAACGCGGTTTAATTATTATTTTTGAATACCTGGAACATTCAGTAACGAGAGTTCTGATTTCGTTTCGATATTTATTTTCGCAATTATTCTTCTGAATCTTACGCCATTAAATGAAATTTGTTATCACACAAAATACCGGCACAATCTGTGTTTATATTAAAGCTGCCAAGTTTCATCAACAAGGCGGGTTTACGCTTTAAATATTGAATGAATATCATGCGCGTCAAATCGTTTTACGAGTCCTGATGCTTCTAATGCAATCTGAAAGAAAGCCAGAGCAGTTTTGGAGGATAATTGCGAATTTAGTTTACGTTAAAGGACATATGGAAATTACAGTAGAAGTCTTCAATCTCGTTCAGTTCTCATGCAAATTTGAATTACCAGAATCGGCCGTGATTTGCGTCACGTCCTGGAAATAATTGAGAGCGTCTGCACGAACAGGAGAGGATTGCTTTTAGAAATCTGGTTATGAGAAAATCTGACACTAATTCTATAAGCTGACGTCAGAACTTACTGAAGGTCCCTCGTTAAGTTGGGAAGCAGACACATTGCTGTTTAAGTATGGCATTGCTATGCTCTGTTAAGTGTATCTTTCTGTTGGTATGAATTATCCAGAACAGCGGAAGTATAAACAAAGCTTGAAATTGCACCATCACTTTCGGTAAAAATATTGCTAATGTGGATACCATGGAAACTAGGCATCATTAACATGCTGGTAAAAAAAAACCGTTTAATTCCAACAGTTATTATCCCCATTTCTGAAGTTAATGTGAGATTGGTCAATTGCCCGCCAAACAAACACCGTCGGTGACACGTGTATTATGGAAATGGAGTGCTGTTTTCTAGTACTCGGTTTTTTAGCTCTGCTGGCCTTCGGCCAGTAGAGCTTATGGGATGGCGAGTTGTCCGTCGTCCGTCGTCCGTCCGTCGTCCGTCGTCCGTCGTCCGTCTTCCGTCCGTCTGTTAACTTTTGCCTTGTGAACACTCTAGGGCCTTCATTATTAATCGAATCTTTACGAAACTTTGCCAGTGTCTTTATATCAATGAAAGCTCGGACAAGTTCGAAAACCAGCCGGATCCGATAAATTTCACCGGAGTTATGGCCCTTGTTTTGCTGAAACATGCCATATTAAGCCTTGTGAACACTCTAGCACCTTCATTTATTATTTGATCTTTACCAAACTTGCACAGATTGTTAATATCATTGAAAGCTCGGACAAGTTCGAAAACCAGTCAAATTGGATCAGTAACACTGGAGTTATGGCCCTTGTTTTTTCTGAAAATTGCTATTTTCTGCCTTGTGAACGCTCTAACACCTTTGTTTATTATTTGATTGTTACCAAACTTGCACAGATTGTTAATACCAATGATAGCTTGGACAAGTTCGAAAATCAGCTGAATTGCTTCTGTAACACCAGAGTTATGGCCCTTGTTTTTTCTGAAAAATGCCATTTTCTGCCTTGTGGACACTCGAGCACCTTCATTTATTATTTGATCTTTACCAAACTTGCACAGATTGTTAATATCAATGAAAGCTTGAACAAGTTCGAAAACCAGCTAAATCGGATTAGTAACACCCGAGTTATGGCCCTTGTTTTTTCTGAAAAATGCTATATTTTGCCTTGTGAACACTCTGGGGCCTTCAATATTAATCAGATCTTTACTTAACTTTGCCAGTGTCTTTATATCAATGAAAGCTCTAACTAGTTCGAAAACCGGCAAGATCGGAGTTATGGCCCTTGTTTTGCTGAAAAATGCCATATTAAGCCTTGTGAACACTCTATCACTTTCATTTATTATTTGATCTTTACCAAACTTGAACAGGTTGTTAATATCAATGAAAGCTTGAACAAGTTCGAAAACCAGCTTGATCGGACCATTAACAGCGGAATTATTGCCCTTGATTTAGTTAAAAAAGCTATAGTTTGCCTCGTTAAGACGATAGGGGCTTCATTGTTCATTTGATCTTTACCAAACTTTATCAGATTGTTAATATCAATGAAAGCTAGGACAGGTTCGAAAACCATTCATATCGGAGCAGTAACAGCGGAGTTATGGCCCTTGATTTAGTGCAAAATGCTATATTTTGCCTCGTTAAAGACTGTATTTTTTATCCGATCTTTACCAAACTTGATCAGATTGTTAATGTCAATAAAAGCTCGGTCAAGTTCAAAAACACACAGATTGGATCAGTAACAGCGGAGTTTTTTTTTATTTTTTTTTATTTTTTTTATTTTTAATTTTTGTTTAGCTCTGTGTTGGACCATTCGGACCAGTAACAGAGGAGTTATGGCTCTTGATTTAGTTAAAAATGCTATATTTTGCCTTGTTTATACGGTAGGGCCTTCATTTTTCATTTGATCTTTACCAAACTTTTCCAGATTCTTCAGTTATGGCCCTTGATTTAGTTGAAAAGCTGTTTTTTGCCCAAAACTTTCAAAAAACCGTAAATGGCAGTCTCTCGCTTCATTGATGTTATAAGAGCCATGTTAGCCAGTAGAGCGTCCACAGGCCCTCTTGGGCCTCTTGTTTATATGATTAAATCTAGAAATTTTAGATTTCTATTATCAATAATTTGTTTTCTTCGTTTGGTACTAATAATTCTATTTATTGAGTTATTGATATTAAAAAGTAATTACCGGTATTTTTATGTGTGCATTTCTTTTTTTATTTGACTGTTTACCATGTAGAGGTGTAAGAAAACAGTATATTAACATTTCTGTAACCGTCGGAATTATATTAACATTGACAGGACTTCTGACAAGCAACAGCCTGCATCTAACGGAAACGTAGGTTAATAGATACCTATATCAAGCATACAACCTACATCTCACAGAAACGTAGGTCAACAGATACCTACATCAAGCAACAGCCTACATCTAACAGAAACGTAGGTCAATATATATCTACATCAACCAACAGCCTACATTTAACAGTAACGTAGGTCAACAGATACCTACATCAAGCAACAGCCTACATCTAACAGAAACTTAGGCCAAGAGATACCTACATCAAGCAACAGCCTATATCTAATAGAAACGTAGGTCAACATATATCTAGATCAAGCAACAGCCTACATCTAACAGAAAAATAGGTCAATAGATATCTACATCAAGCAACAGCCTACACCTAACAGAAATGTAGGCCAAGATATACCTACATCAACGAACGGCCTACATTTAACAGTAACGTAGGTCAAGAGGTACCTACATCAAGCAACAGCCTACATCTAACAGAAACATAGGCCAAGAGATACCTACATCAAGCAACAGCATACATCTACCAGAAACGTAGGCCAAGAGATACAAACATCAAGCAACAGCTACATCTAACAGAAACTTAGGCCAAGAGATACCTACATCTTTCAAAATAAAACATACTCTAATATAATTCTTTATGCATTTAATAAACGCCGTTAGATGTTGATATCTATATGGATTGTTGGACATAAGTAGAAATTCAAAATATGTAATGTTCATTATTTTGAAAAGACCAATTGTATTTTAAAAGGACACATGGCAATATTTATTTTTTAAAAATTCACGGCGTCCCGCTAGTTTTTCTGCATAACTTGCATTTATTCAATCATTAATATTAATTATAAGAATAGTATTAAGCAATTTGTTTTTGCATATTATTCATTTTTGTTATTATTGCACCAATAATATATTAAAACTTATAGTATAATAAGACGAAATAGTGAATACTTAAAATTTGATTTATTTAAATATTTACGAGGGTAAAAGTAAAAATGATACTGGATATAAATTGAGACACCCATTTCCAACACTTTAATAGTAAAGGGACACACTGCAATCTTGACGTGTTTATCAAGTATTACAATTAGCCTCTCGATCTACTAATCCAATATCATTTTGACTTTAAATCTGATTGCTTATACTTAAATAGGCCTACAGTTTTAAGTCTTCAACTTTTCTTCGTTTTTCTACCATATGTTTGAATATATTATTGGTAAAATGTAATCAACAGTTAGTAATATGCAAAAACAATTTGCTTTATACTATTCTTATAATTAATATTAATGATCGAACAAATGCAATTTATGTAGAAAAACTTTATGGAGAAAAACGGGACGCCGCGAGTTTTCAATAAATCAGGGCTTCCATGTATCCCTTTAAATGTATTTTATTGTGCGTCTTCATTTAAGCGATTATGAGTATTTATCTGCCATTACATGTTAGTTTTGTATAACTGATGACCATGTGTGTTTAGTGTCGTCTTAAATATACTCCTCAAAATAAATTAAGGATCACATTTAAAAGAACTGTAAATAATTTTTAAAAAATATTCTAGATTTCATATCCATTTAAAAGGTTAAATACGTCTGTGTCAAGTAACAATTGTAAAATAAAACAACTAAACCTAAAAATTGCTAAAAAAAAAGAGAAGTAAATCCTTCAATAACAGCACTTTTAAAACAATTACTCAAATCAAACATGGTCCTTAACTTATTTAAAAGATTATAGTTGAAATAAGATATTCAACCCTTAGCCCGGCGATATATATATATGTAAAAATGATCAAATATTGGTATAAACTATTGTCTACAGAGAACATTATACTAAAAGCAATATATAAGGATTTGTAATCTAACTGTAATAAGGGCGCGAAAAATTGGCTAACTAATATAAGGTTTATCCTAAACAGTAACGGTTTTAATAATGTCTGGGATAATCCCATGAGTGTTAGTTTTAAACTATTTCCTTTAATATTTAAACAAAGATTAATAGATAATTTCATGCAACAATGGAGGTCTGATATAGAAGGCAGTAGAGTTTTAACGCTATATAAGGTGGTGAAAGAGAATTTTGATTTTGAAACATATCTAGAAACATTATGCTCCAAACAATTAAGAAGTTGTATAACAAGAATAAGATTATCCGCTCATTGTTTAAGAATAGAAACAGGGAGATACTCAAGAGGTAGAACAGAGAGGAACGAAAGAGTGTGCGAAATTTGCAACACTAACGCTATTGAAGACGAGTACCATTTTATTTTGATCTGTACTACTTACTCTAACATTAGAAACAAATATATTCCTAAATATTACACAACTATCCCAAGCATGTTTAAATTTGTAGAATTGTTGCAGTCATTAAACAAAAAGATTATTCTTAGTTTAAGTAAATTCATTTCCGATGCACTTGTATTAAGGCTATCTACATCCATTTTAACAGACTAAAAAACACAAAAAAACACTAGATATCTTATTTTAGAACATCCTCGTTTATCATTGACATACCATAATATATGTATGTTTTTGATTGTTTAAATATGTATGAAACAAAAAAAAACTTAGTGATTATTTTGTTGTATTTGCAATGTTAATATCTGTCACGTGTGTGTATATTATAATTATCATATATTTGTAATGATGAAAAACTGTAATAGTTTAAGTCAATTAAAGTATCTATCTATCTATCTATATTAAATTATTTATTATGATAGAATGATCTGTGTAGACGCATTTTAATCATTGTCCTTGTTTGGAACACCGCAAAGCCAGAGATGTTAATGGAGTTTTATCGAGAACGTCAGCACGTTTGCTATTATTGGTATATAAATGTTTAAGCAATGTACAAACCCATTAGTTTTATTCCCAAATTTCCCATTTCTTCGGTTCTTGCAATATAATAAAACTGTCGGTGTCTACCACAGTTATACCGCTTCAATTAGCATGAAACAATTGGAACATTTGTTTATAGGTTTCAGATAGACAAACTAAAAGGCGAACAACAAAGTGGAAAAGCGACAGCAAAATGAGTGACACACACGGTTATTGATTACCTCTGTCGCGGTGTATCGGGCTAGGATTTCGCGGTTATCGCGGTGTATCGGTTAGGTTAAGAGAGTACCTTACATTGTATTATATGTTAACCTAAGAAAGTGTTAAACTGTATCCAATTTGCTGTCAATATACAATGTATACGTATTTTCAGACATAAAGGAATAAAATATATCGACATAATAATGATTACGCAACCCACACTATGATACTCTATCAATTCATTTGAATTCAATGTCTTTATTTACCCATGCATGAGATTATGAAATATATATCTATAATTATAGAAGAACAAAATTATCATGACAATATATCATATGACGTTTACAAACCAAGTGTATATTCATAAAAATTATGAGAGAGAGAGAGAGAGAGAGAGAGAGAGAGAGAGAGAGAGAGAGAGAGAGATCATACATCCGTTGAGGTAAGGGCAAATATAAGTCAATCACGCATGATCGCGTGAGGATAAACTTTCTGCCCTCACATCTATTATCGTCTAAATTAACACTTATTTGAACATTGGGACATGTAGGGGGTGAGGTGTTGTGAGGACACGAAAGAGAGACATATACGGACATGTGAAAGACAATGTCCTCATATAATATGATCGAATCGTAGAGAGAGACAGAGAGAGAGAGAGACAGAGAGAGAGAGAGACAGACAGAGAGACAGACAGACATACAGAGAGAGAGAGAGAGAGAGAGAGAGAGAGAGAGAGAGAGAGAGAGAGAGAGAGAGAGAGAGAGAGAGAGAGAGAGAGAGAGAGAGAGAGAGAGAGAGAGAGAGAGATTTATATATACATTTATATATATATTTACACAGGTATTTACATTATTGCAGAGCTCGACTTGTAAGTGAGGAAATGTCGATTCTTACGGATGGTGGGAGGTGTACAGTACTGGTTCTACCCAGGAAAAGTGGGTGGTCTGCCTCCACTACAAAAAATCGACCGTCATATATAACCTTACTTGTGTTGAAAATGACGTAAAACCCCATACAAACAAACAAACAAACATTATTGCAATATGTAGCGGTAATTATGAATACTCAATATTATCGTGTTCTTTGCTCTGAGCTCGTATCATGCCATCGTCGAAACCCACGTTTGATTGATTACGTTATACTCCATTGGTGGAGAGTAACGGAACAAATCACACGTGGGTATCCGGCGATGGTATCACGCATACTTTAGCACTAGCAATTTTCACGTGGCATAATTCGGGCGCCACTTAGTTACTTATTTTTTTAAATTAACAACATTATTACATTTTCTGAGTGGAGTATATAAAAGCTATCAGTACAGACACTCGCCAATCTTGATGCGAGATGATTTATAGAACCGAGTGTACGACTGATGCTCACTATTCGTCCTGGCTCACCGAGGAGTATCTTAAAGCTACCAGTTCTGTATTTTAACTGGTAATAACTCATGAATATGAATGAGTCACGGGTGAAGTAGTTTCAAATCGACGAAACCCCAAAAGTCGGTATATAAAGCAGAAATCGATGCGTACATTTTTATTTAGCCTTTGTAAAGGTAACTTCACTAAATATACGGCTGCAGAATATATGTGATACAAAAAAGTAATTGATCGTTGCGCTTTTAAGTTTTGATGGATGCACGTTTAACCACTAGACCACGGCTATTTATTTTAGATCGGGGCGAACATCCTTATAAACGTCATGTAAACAAATGCTTTAAAAGTGTACGGTAATTTACATTATTTTGTGATTTTTTTTCAGGATCCGCGGTTCAACGAAGAGATCGACTTGCGAACGGGCTATACGACGCGGAGTATACTTTCCATGCCGATTAAAGACAGCGACGGAGAGGTTATAGGGGTGGCACAAGCCGTCAATAAGATTAACAACATAAACTTGCCGTTTAACAGGGACGACGAGAAGGTTAGCACAATAATATATTGCAGTGGTATTTTCCTGTGGGACGAAACCTTAAACATACTCCATAAAACCGAGTCTGCTACTTTGATCTCTTGTTTTGAGTTCGTTGGATGTCGAAAAACGCGTTTGAAAAAAATGATAAAGTCTGTATAAACAAACACATTTTGAAAACATATAACTAGCATAACTAGCATTTGTTTCTTCTATTACATTTTTCTTCGCTCTATATTTCTGTAAAATTTTGAGAAAAAAATGGTAACTCGCAGGCTGATCAGGGTTTACAATGTCCGGCTGCTGATCAGTAGTTTTCCCCAAAACACCCCTTTGTCACATAGATGGAATGGTCTTATTTCAAAGAAAGAACAGTCCATTGTATATATATATATATATATAATGCGGTTTAAGGGTTAACTTCCCAGGATTGTTGCAAACGTCGAGAGAAGTGAATTAACGCATGCAACATGTACTGGAGTATGCCACAGTTAAAATAGCTATCCCGCCAACAACAGCCAAACATGTACTGGAGTATGCCACAGTTAAAATAGCTATCCCGCCAACAACAGCCAAACATGTACTGGAGTATGCCACAGTTAAAATAGCTATCCCGCCAACAACAGCCAAACATGTACTGGAGTATGCCACAGTTAAAATAGCTATCCCGCCAACAACAGCCAAACATGTACTGGAGTATGCCACAGTTAAAATAGCTATCCCGCCAACAACAGCCAAACATGTCCTGGAGTATGCCACAGTTAAAATAGCTATCCCGCCAACAACAGCCAAACATGTCCTGGAGTATGCCACAGTTAAAATAGCTATCCCGCCAACAACAGCCAAACTTTACAAACTATGTACATCGTGTCTCAATATACTGACGACGAGGAATATATATATAATATATAATTATTTTGATAATCCAAACTCTACAGACACAATATAAACAGCTTTAACCAGCCAGGCCAAACCCCAAAACTGGAGCGTCGAATTAAGAGTTAATTCATTTTACAGATATTCAATAACGGGTATTTGAGGAACCCATAAATAAACCTATTCTTTTATTCGGCACATATATATAATTATATAACTGAACACCTAAATAAAGTTTTGATAACCGGTTTTGTAACTGTCATTTTGCTTTTATTTGTGGGGTTAGTTTCTTTAAGTGTTTTTTCCTTTGCCATTCTATATGTAGAGAACTATTTAAATTTTCACTCATTAAGATTGTAATAAAAGATGAGGAAAAAACTATTTCAATCTAAACATATACGATAAAAGTGTTTTTACATTTGGCTTCACTATTATTTGCGTTCCTACATCGAGACACAACATACACGGTGTAATATTCCATAGTCGATCCACCTCCGCAAAGCTTTCTAATAAGAAAGGAGATGAAGAGAACTTCAACGTTAACGACCGAATAAAAATTACCTTTCCCTGAAAGACAAAAAATAATAACGCATTTCCACAGATACATGAGCATTCGCTGACTGAGATTTGAGTAATCTTGATCATATTCAACTTTTGATTTTAAATATTTTAAATAAAAACAGCGATCTTTTACGTCTCTGATAAAAAGCAAGCGTCGCAGATGACCTAGACTAAGAGCAAATGTATAACAAACTAAAACAAAAACTATTCGTTGGTAGCATATATGTAAGAAACTAAAACAGACTTTTCGTAGTTAGCAGATGTCGACCGAACTAAAATAGAAACTATTCGTGGGTGGTAGATTTATAAAACTTTAAAAAGATATTAATTTTCGTGAGTAAGGATCTAAAGGCGCACACATAATAACCACCAGTTTACTTCCGGTCAAAGATGGCGTCAAGTAACATTGCTGAACATCGGTTCTTAGTTCGTTATTAGGTGATGAATATGTGCCTCATGGAATTTGGACAAAACATGTATACACATTACCTAGTTTGCTTCATCATAATAGACAACAACAGAGCAGCCATTTGACTAGTTATTTAATATATATCTCCCCCTTATCAATTTAATAATGTTTTTGTTTTCCATCCCATTTCAGGTGTTTGCTTCATATTTGGCGTTTTGTGGGATTGGTTTGAAAAATGCTCAACTTTACGAAAGATCTCTTCTTGAAAACAGAAGAAGCCAGGTAAACGTTGAAACACGTTATTCCTATCTTATTTCCATGCAATTAGTTCTACACAGGCAAATGTTCCTCTGTCAAAGTGCATGTGAAATTAACGGTAATATACATAAATGTCACACCATTACGTGAACTTTATTTCTATGTAGGCTACTATTTAAACTACATTCACATGTAAATTGATACATGGCACGCAATGTTTAAGCATTTACAGAAATGAGTCGCCGCATTCGAACGGCCAAAGGAAAACAAACGGCACCGAGCTACTGCATTAAGAATAACCATGCTAAGATTTTCAATCTGGGGCGGTATGTGAGTGGTTTTAAGGTCTGAAGCGACGTAAAGCGTATTTTCAGATCGTAAAACCAACCACATACCGTCCCAGATTGAAAATCTTAGCATGGTTATCTCAGTTATATAAATGCCAGAAATATAAAGTAAAATCATACATACACACTTACTTTTCTATGAAAACTCAAATTCATCGGTAACGGCATTTTGTTGACGTCGTCCATTGACGTCGCTTGTTACAACAATATGCGATGTCAAGTACTTTTCAGACGGTAAATCGGGCAGATTTGAGACGTTGGCCAATGGAGTTACGCGTAACATTATAGCTGCATTATAATCAGGGTTTGATGTGTCCGACTTCGCTTTTCTCCTGATGTACTTCCTTTTATAATTATTTTTGGCAATTGAGATATCCCGCTGAAATGAATTATATTACACATCAGATAACACAGAACAGAACAGAACAGAGCCAAATACTAAGTGTAAATATATCTAAGATGTTAAGACAAAAATCGTTGAATATGCACAGCTCAGTTGTTTGTGAATATTGCATTTAATTAGTGTGTGAAACGTATATGTTTTTAGTTTAATTTTTGTATTTGTAAATGTCAGAATCTCACGACAGGTTTTACTATCCCAGGGTATTTTATTTAATTATTCAAATGGACTACAGACGATCTGGATATGTTATGGGTGTCAATCAAAATCCGAATAAAGCCACCATAATGTGTTTCAGTTGCACGTGCACTAAAGTAGGCCACGTGATCCGTTCGGTCTGGAAAACTAGACGACTAGTCTATTAGTTCATATGATGCTTTAAGGTGCTTAATGCCGATGACACCTTGTATTATTGTAGGTATTACTTGATCTTGCACGAGTAATATTTGAAGAACAGAGTAACGTAGCCAACCTCATACAGAAAATAATGATGCATACACAGTCTTTGCTGCAATGTGAGAGATGTCAAGTCATGCTGATAGACGAGTCAAGCAAGGTAAGTTCTGAGCTAAAACAACAAGATTTGCATCTCATGTCTATCAGAGTTATGGCATTATATATTTTGCATGGGGACATAACCGGCGTTTGTATGTTTTTATAGACAATGTTATGATTGTATGTGGCAACGCGCATGCGTGTTTTAACCAGAAGGTCAAGTGAACTTTTGTTACCGCATTTCGTCTGCTGTTAATCCGTCGTCGGTCCAAAATGTGTATGTCGTCCTCTCAGGAAATGCTTATCATATGTTGACTATAGTGCATATGGTCCTTCGGTGGGGCCCTTCCCTTCCAAGATGGCCGCTTATATTGCACAATCCCAACATTTTATAATAATAATAATAATAATAATAATAATAATAATAATAATAATAATAATAATATAATAATAATAATGAACATTTTTTCCGATACGATGAAAAAAAGGCACAGAAATTATCGTCACACCACAGGCTATCGAGTTTGTACAAATGCATTTTGGGTAAATACTTCTGATAGACTAACATGATTTTATATATAGATGTATCGGGAAAACTTGAAACGATCTTAGAAACTACTAATGCGTTTTTTCCAGTTTATTTTGCACAAACGCAACTTAGTAACAAAGATAAAATAGTTTGTACAAACGACGTCTCTGGCTTCAATATGTCCACACCACTACTAAGTTATAAGGGGAAACACGTAACCAAACTTTTTTCTTCTAAATCTCTTGGGCCAGCCAGTGAACTTTATCTTGTGCATTAAACATCTTCCAGACATGGAGAACAAGGGTAAAACAACAAGGCTGAATATTTGGCATGAAACATTTTACTGACATCTTGGAAAATTGTATTTGAAAAAATAAACCATTTACGTTCGTACAAAGCGTCCTTTTGACACTGAGGACCATAAGTCCCATTCGCAACATCTCGATCACTTCTTTTAAGCATATTTTCGAATGTTATTTTCGAAAGTATATATTATATAGAGTGGAGTCTTGGTGTGGAGTCTTGGAGTGGAGTGGAGTGAATAATTGGAGTGAACTTGGGGTCACATTTTGGAGTAACCTTGGAGTCAAATTTGGACTGAATATTTTGGAGTCAATTTTGGAGTCTAAACTTGAAGTCTTAATTTCCCTTAAAATTAATAACTTTTTAGAAACTAATACATTTACATGGATTACTTCATTTGCCCCTACAATTATTTATTGATTAAAATTTCTTTAAAATGCATGACGTGTCTATTAAGCTACCCAATTTCAACAACTAATTCCAAAACTGCACGTCTAATTTTAACTTGGGCACTGTTACTACATGTTCTAAATGAAAAATCCATGTTTGTGGAACAGTTAGGCTGAGAGAGCTCTTAGTTCCCATAAACTTTAATAATGCTTTTTGGTTTCAGCCTCTGTGGTATGACTGACATATTGGAACACTGTATACCCCTGACACTGGATGTCAGTGTCCTGACCTAAGATTAGTTGGTCCCTCGGGACTAGTTTAGGTCAGGCCAAAGGGTCATTGCTTCAATACTGGGGTTAATGTTTGAGTATCCAAGTTCATTTATGTTGTTTTTAGATGGTCTGTGGCTCACATTTATGTTAGCACATGTCTCATGAGACAATGCGGCTGTACTGAGTATGTAAAGAACTGTGCACCTGTGAGGGTCATTCAGAAATATTAAATTGATAATTATCCAAAATATTCACTCCAAATCAAAAGGTCACTCCAAAATGTGACCCCAAGGTCACTCCAATTATTCACTCCACTCCACTCCAATACTCCACACCACGACTCTACTCTATATAATATACTTTGCCGTAATAAGCGGGTTCCATATTGGTCACGTCATTCTAGCATGTTGTGCCTTAGATTCCTGCCAAAAAAAAGTTAAATTCAAAATCCAAGTTGTCATCAAAGTTTTGCATTTCCATTAAGCTGACTGCTCCATCTATAGTTTATTTACATGAAAGCGGTGATAAAAACTTTTATCTGTATTGTAAATAACAAACATGCAACGCAAATCATGCATCAACACGTGTGGACAACGGTCATATTGTTTATATAGAACAGTGCACTATTTTCTTCCCCGTTGCAAACGAATAAATGTCGGAAAAGTGCAACTCAATCTGTGACGTAATAGACGTCGCGATTTAAAGCTTGTGAAAAAAACTGTGTGCCTGTGGCACGTTAGCCATTTTTGGTGATGGTATTTACAATGTGCATTCACGGCCATACGCTTTATTTAATGTCCAAGATTTTGGGAGGGCCAATTTCAAAAAGTATTGGATGAATCGAATTACGCTTTGAAGAGGAGGCAAAAAACTCATGGGTAAGTGAGCTTTAGCTGAACAATGTTCGTCAAATATTAAGAGTCATGAAGGAAAAACCTACCTGAATTGAGCGCTTTTTTTAAATTTATTTTTTATTTTGCCGTGAACCCGATCAAAACGTAACGTGGTTTCGCCACCGTGAGATGTACACGTCATTAGTAAACATCTCGTACTGATTCTCCCCAATAATATTTTAGTAAATGGCAATTATATTTATCAGACGGAACAATAATCAACATGTCAGCGAGAGAATGTAATAGTCTTGCTCGACTGCCTGTTTCGTATTTCAAATTGGTAACCTTAATTAGGAACCGAATACAACAGAGTGTACGAGAGGCGCCCCACTTATATTTGAACACATTTGTTTAAGGTGGGTTTTTTCAGCGGAAGTGATTGTCATAAAAAATACGTGATTTAATGATGTGAAACTGTCACTTAGAACGTATGCATTTAAAAATAATATCCAATTTCACGCGGTCCTTTTTAAATTGCATTTCGAATAAGGTGTACACCATTTTCTAATTTGAAGCCTATATGTTGCTGTTGCCGTGGAGTTTTACCTTAAACCAAATAATTGCACTAAGTGCATATCATAATTGTTTAAACCTGTGTTTATAATTTAAATATGATCGTATGTTTTATTTTAAGACAAAAATATAGATGCTGAATTAAAAGCTCGACTTTTTATCGCAATATTAAAACATTGACAGAAAATAGGAAAATTTGCTCCTGTGTTACTGATAATTTTATAAATTAACCAAAATAACTGTTTTTATCATATTTTGTGATATAAAAACATGAACAGTTATTGTTGATGTATATCATCTATGTATATCGTATACCTTATAAAGATATATTTGGTAAACAAATACATTATTTTTATCATTATTTGCAAATGTGTGTGTTTTGACCCTAAATTTTAAGTTATATATTTTTCTATCTTTTCTTTTGAGAAACTTATGAAACTTGTTTTTATAGCGGAGGAAGTCACAAAAATGCCTGCAGTTAATGTTTTGAACTAGACGCTTTCGTTAATTTAGTCATTTTCATAGTTGAATTTCATGTTAACTTTCGCTAAAATCTTGAAAATCGACAAATTAAAAAAAAATGCATATTACACTTTTCTACGTTCAGGTATGGACATATCGGATTACTATAACCTTTAACGATATTTTAAAAGCATTTGTGTTAAAATTTGTATTGCAGTTATTTTTGTAATTGACGATTTTTGCTTCAAAATGTCATTCTCTACCCATTTTCAAAAATGCGGATGCAGCAACATTAGAAAGCACATAATAGTGCATGTCATAATGTTTCATATCGAAGGAATCATTAGACTTGACATTACAATCAACATATTCGGCGAGAATGTCAAGATAGTTGATTCAGTTACACAATACAAGTGTTCAAATATAAGTGGGGCGCCTCTCGTACTATTTCTACTGACTGCCAGCTATATTTTGAAAAAACACACCTCTTTAGCGTAACTGTGTTGGTCATTAAAAAAGTGCGGAAATAAACCATCGTCCATTGCGAAATGGGTAAGAGGTATTGGGACAATACCTATTGGGATGGCCTTCTGCTTGTCCCGGTCCCTACGCAACGGCAATATGATAAGTAAACTCTAATTCAAAAGTTGGAATATACATCTGGGCTGATAGACACATGACAACCACAACTGCAGTTTCCAGGTATCAAAAACTAACTGTCTGAATACAAAATTTAGCAGACGCGAACAATTAATGAGATCCATCATAAAACATAAATTCCGCAGGCACAGACAGACAGACGGTCACACAGGCACAGACAGACAGACGGTCACACAAGCATGCACAGACAGACAGACGGTCACACAAGGCACAGACAGACAGACGGTCACACAAGCATGCACACGCACGTTTACACGAACGCTTGGAAGGAAAGGAATAATATCAGGGGCTATCGATAATAGGCTGCAAGTGTCAATACTTGGTTAGCAGAAAGGACTAGCTTTCAGCTAAGAGGCATACTTTCGGGCCGGGTTACCTTGTATGCTCCTAAAACATACAACGACGAACATTGAAATTCAATTGATAACGTGTCAGCAGGCAAGCCGCTTGAATCGATATCTATTATAGATAATTCCTATGGAATAAATGCTACTTGAACATAAATATTCAAATATGCTCCAGAAATTTCTGCATTAAATACGATGCATCAAATTATTTAATGAGCCGAGTTAGCAGCGAGCACGAGATCGCATGGCGCGGCTATGTCGCTTTGAAGTTGCCAGAGATATATGGATTGGCAAACGAGGTGTTACTTGCATAATACCACGGAATACTTCAAGGCTTTATATTAGTTTTATACTCACTTGAAACTTAAAGAAAATAAATCTAATTTCGAATGAAATGCCCTTTTCAAGTAGGCGGAGATACTGCGTACGCATCCAGTGTACCACTATAGAAAATGACTATTCCGCGGTATGAACACTCATTGACGATATTCATCTTTCTTGCTCTTATTTATCATTACCATACCCACGAGGCATGTTATTGATTGTACTATAACAACGGGAAAATAACATAAATATAAGAATTGATTCGCATTTTTATCGGCATTTATGCGGCTTTGAAGCCGGTAGTGAATGGCGAATTCCATGAAACACGTAATAAATAGCAACCACAAAGCGTAAACGTGTTCACAACCGGTGTCAACAAACAATCAATTTTTAAACAGTTCAAAGAAACTTACACGCCCAATGCAAAATGTGTGTGGCGCGTGTTCTGATATCTGATAGACGTTCCCCGTTCAACAGGATATCATGCTAGAGGAATGACGATTAAAAAATTACGGTTATTCCACATATATCAGACATTTGTCTGCAGTTATCAGGACACGTGTCTGCAGATATAAGGACACGTGTCTTCGGATATAAGGACACGTTTCTGAAGATATCATAACACGTGTCTGCAGAGTTCAGAACACCTGTTTGCAGATATCGGAACGCGTGTTTGCATATAGCAGAACACGTGTCTGCGGATATCAGAACGCGTGTCTACATATATCAGAAGTCCTGTCTGCAGAAATCAGAACACGTGTATATAAGGACACGTGTATACAGATATCAGAACACGTGTATATAAGGACACGTGTATACAGATATCAGAACACATGTCTGCAAATATTAGAACACGTCTCTGCAGATATCGGAACACGTGTCTACATATATTAGAACAGCAATACAATGTAAAGCTCCGTGCTAGTGTATTGTCATGTACATTATATTGAACACATATTTGTTAACATCTCGTTTGGCATTGTACATTTACAGATCTTACAATATCACCATAGTGAAATTGATATTTTAGGTTAAGCTTTGCAGAAGGAAACGCGACACGCAGCTGTTGATGGTGATTATTTTGTAGCTGATCCTCTTAATCTGGAAGTGAAGTCCCACTAACCCATCCACCAATTAATTTTCTAATTCACGCATACACATAAAGATACATAATTAAGCACAATACGTCAGAGAATCAACACTTTACCTGTGATTATAACGAGACATTGTGTGTAACTGACGTCTAATACACGTATTATGGCAAGTATTAAAGTAAATAAGCACGGATGTTGCCCAGGCAACGAGATTTCCATGTAGTTACATGGTAATACTGTTGAATTAATGTTGCCGTTTGTCTTTATTATACATTCAAGTAAATGTGCTGAGGACAGAATTCAGAAGTTGTTACCGGGTTTTCAATCGGCAGTGTTGTTTTGCTATTTTTGTTCAACAGTCTTCAAGGATTTTTCCTCTTTGATATGTGCATATATCTAAAATAAATAAATCGACATAATTAAGCAAAATAATACTGATAATATTTTAACAGTAAGATGTCTTTGGAAATCACTCAATTTTTTTTAAGGTCTATATAAAGATAAGGTCTGCCATCAGTAAATATCCCACATACTATTTCCGGTACATATTTAATAGAGAGCAGATGATACGACACCACCGCGGATACATATTCATGGCAAGCAGGTACTATCCCACATAACCACGCGTATTAATATCCATGAAGAACTTAGAATATCCCACTTACTTACGCATATAAATATTCATGGCGAACAGATAATATCCCACTTACCCACGTCGATACATATTCATGTAGAACAGATAATATCCCACTTACCCACGCCGATACATATTCATGTAGAACAGATAATATCCCACTTACCCACGCCGATACATATTCATGCAAAACAGATAATATCCCACTTACCCACGCCGATACATATTCATGTAGAACAGATAATATCCCACTTACCCACGACGATACATATTCATGTAGAACAGATAATATCCCACTTACCCACGCCGATACATATTCATGTAGAACAGATAATATCCCACTTACCCACGCCAATACATATTCATGTAGAACAGATAATATCCCACTTACCCACGCCGATATATATTCATGTAGAACAGATAATATCCCACTTACCCACGCCAATACATATTCATGTAGAACAGATAATATCCCACTTACCCACGCCGATACATATTCATGTAGAACAGATAATATCCCACTTACCCACGCCAATACATATTCATGGAGAACAGATAATATCCCACTTACCCACGCCAATACATATTCATGGAGAACAGATGATATCCCACTTACCCACGCCAATACATATTCATGGAGAAAAGATAATATCCCACTTACCCACGCCAATACATATTCATGTAGAACACATAATATCCCACTTACCCACGCCGATACATATTCATGGAGAACAGATAATATCCCACTTACCCACGCCAATACATATTCATGGAGAACAGATGATATCCCACTTACCCACGCCAATACATATTCATGGAGAAAAGATAATATCCCACTTACCCACGCCGATACATATTCATGGAGAACAGATAATATCCCACAGATAATATCCCACTTACCCACGCCAATCAATATTCATGGAGAACAGATGATATCCCACTTACCCACGCCAATACATATTCATGGAGAAAATATAATATCCCACTTACCCACGCCGATACATATTCATGGAGAACAGATAATATCCCACTTACCCACGCCAATACATATTCATGGAGAACAGATGATATCCCACTTACCCACGCCAATACATATTCATGGAGAAAATATAATATCCCACTTACCCACGCCGATACATATCCATGTAGAACAGATAATATCCCACTTACCCACGCCAATACATATTCATGGAGAACAGATGATATCCCACTTACCCACGCCAATACATATTCATGGAGAACAGATGATATCCCACTTACCCACGCCAATACATATTCATGGAGAAAATATAATATCCCACTTACCCACGCCGATACATATCCATGTAGAACAGATAATATCCCACTTACCCACGCCAATACATATCCATGTAGAACAGATAATATCCCACTTACCCACGCCAATACATATTCATGGAGAACAGATGATATCCCACTTACCCACGCCAATACATATTCATGGAGAAAATATAATATCCCACTTACCCACGCCGATACATATCCATGTAGAACAGATAATATCCCACTTACCCACGCCAATACATATTCATGTAGAACACATAATATCCCACTTACCCACGCCGATACATATTCATGGAGAACAGATAATATCCCACTTACCCACGCCAATACATATTCATGGAGAACAGATGATATCCCACTTACCCACGCCAATACATATTCATGGAAAAAGATAATATCCCACTTACCCACGCCGATACATATTCATGGAGAACAGATAATATCCCACAGATAATATCCCACTTACCCACGCCAATACATATTCATGGAGAACAGATGATATCCCACTTACCCACGCCAATACATATTCATGGAGAAAAGATAATATCCCACTTACCCACGCCGATACATATCCATGTAGAACAGATAATATCCCACTTACCCACGCCGATACATATTCATGTAGAACAGATGATATCCCAATTACCCATGCCGATACATATTCACGAAGAACAGATAGTATCACACTTACCCACGCCGATACATATTCATGCAAAACAAATAATATCCCACTTACCCACGCCGATACTTATTCACGGAGAACAGATAATATCCCACTTACCCACGCCAATACATATTCATGTAGAACAGATAATATCCCACTTACCCACGCCGATACATATTCATGTAGAACAGATAATATCCCACTTACCCACGCCGATACATATTCATGCAAAACAAATAATATCCCACTAACCCACGCCGATACTTATTCACGGAGAACAGATAATATCCCACTTACCCACGCCAATACATATCCATGTAGAACAGATAATATCCCACTTACCCACGCCAATACATATCCATGGAGAACAGATAATATCCCACTTACCCACGCCAATACATATTCATGGAGAACAGATGATATCCAACTTACCCACGCCAATACATATTCATGGAGAACAGATAATATCCCACTTACCCACGCCAATACATATTCATGGAGAACAGATGATATCCCACTTACCCACGCCAATACATATTCATGGAGAACAGATGATATCCCACTTACTCACGCCAATACATATTCATGGAGAACAGATGATATCCCACTTACCCACGCCAATACATATTCATGTAGAACAGATAATATCCCACTTACCCACGCCGATACATATTCATGTTGAACAGATAATATCCCACTTACCAACGTCAATAGAACAGATAATATCCCACTTACCCACGCCGATACATATTCATGGAGAACAGATAATATCCCACTTACCCACGCCAATACATATTCATGTAGAACAGATAATATCCCACTTACCCACGCCGATACATATTCATGTAGAACAGATAATATCCCACTTACCCACGCCAATACATATTCATGTAGAACAGATAATATCCCACTTACCCACGCCGATACATATTCATGTAGAACAGATAATATCCCACTTACCCACGCCAATACATATTCATGTAGAACAGATAATATCCCACTTACCCACGCCGATACATATTCATGTAGAACAGATAATATCCCACTTACCCACGCCAATACATATTCATGTAGAACAGATAATATCCCACTTACCCACGCCGATACATATTCATGTAGAACAGATAATATCCCACTTACCCACGCCAATACATATTCATGTAGAACAGATAATATCCCACTTACCCACGCCAATACATATTCATGTAGAACAGATAATATCCCACTTACCCACGCCGATACATATTCATGTAGAACAGATAATATCCCACTTACCCACGCCAATACATATTCATGTAGAACAGATAATATCCCACTTACCCACGCCAATACATATTCATGTAGAACAGATAATATCCCACTTACCCACGCATATACATATACGATATCCCACTTACCCACGCATATACATATTCATGAAAAGCAGATAATATCCCACAAACTCACGCATACATATATTCTTCGAGAACAGATAATATCCCACTTACCCAAGCATATATATATTCATGTAGAACAGATAATATCCCACAAACCCGCGCATATACATATGCATGTAGAACTGATAATATCCCACTTACCCACGCATAGCGAGCGGTAGACCAAAACCAATCGCCATCCAACTAAATAAACATGTCATCGTTGTTTTGAAGCTTTAGCAACTTTATACCGTTATAACTCATATGTTATGACGATACGAACCATCAACATGCTACATTTAATAATATATTCTGGATGTGCGTATCTTTAATACATTTAATATCTTCAACACAACAATGGATGGTTGGGATCATAAATTCTTATAGAATTGAAAATAGGATAATGGCTCAACTCACAAAGTGGAATTGTTTTTTTTAAATTTGGAATGATTACTTTGTCATATCTAACAATACGAACACAGCTTCGTATCACGTCTTCTGTCATTAATATACTATACGAGTAGTTAAGTATGCTTGAATTAGAAAAAGATTAAAATATCTTACCGTGATTCAAATGTACATCTAATTTAAAATGTATTATAAAATGCGCCCTCCAAATAGCTTGGTTCACCATTAACCTCAATCCAATCTTCTTAGTATTGACTCAATCATGCGCACGGTTCATCACTCACCACAATCATATGTACTTAATTCTGAAAAAAGCTTGGTTCATCATTCACTACAGTCATATGTACTTACTTTTGAGAAAAGCTTGGTTCATCACTCACCACAATCGTATGTACTTAATTCTGAAAAGTGATTGGTTCATCATTCACCACAATCATATGAATTTAATTATTAGAAGAGTTTGTTCTATCATTCACCACTTACCCACTTACCCACGCCAATACATATTCATGGAGAACAGATGATATCCCACTTACCCACGCCAATACATATTCATGGAGAAAAGATAATATCCCACTTACCCACGCCGATACATATTCATGGAGAACAGATAATATCCCACAGATAATATCCCACTTACCCACGCCAATCAATATTCATGGAGAACAGATGATATCCCACTTACCCACGCCAATACATATTCATGGAGAAAATATAATATCCCACTTACCCACGCCGATACATATTCATGGAGAACAGATAATATCCCACTTACCCACGCCAATACATATTCATGGAGAACAGATGATATCCCACTTACCCACGCCAATACATATTCATGGAGAAAATATAATATCCCACTTACCCACGCCGATACATATCCATGTAGAACAGATAATATCCCACTTACCCACGCCAATACATATTCATGGAGAACAGATGATATCCCACTTACCCACGCCAATACATATTCATGGAGAACAGATGATATCCCACTTACCCACGCCAATACATATTCATGGAGAAAATATAATATCCCACTTACCCACGCCGATACATATCCATGTAGAACAGATAATATCCCACTTACCCACGCCAATACATATCCATGTAGAACAGATAATATCCCACTTACCCACGCCAATACATATTCATGGAGAACAGATGATATCCCACTTACCCACGCCAATACATATTCATGGAGAAAATATAATATCCCACTTACCCACGCCGATACATATCCATGTAGAACAGATAATATCCCACTTACCCACGCCAATACATATTCATGTAGAACACATAATATCCCACTTACCCACGCCGATACATATTCATGGAGAACAGATAATATCCCACTTACCCACGCCAATACATATTCATGGAGAACAGATGATATCCCACTTACCCACGCCAATACATATTCATGGAAAAAGATAATATCCCACTTACCCACGCCGATACATATTCATGGAGAACAGATAATATCCCACAGATAATATCCCACTTACCCACGCCAATACATATTCATGGAGAACAGATGATATCCCACTTACCCACGCCAATACATATTCATGGAGAAAAGATAATATCCCACTTACCCACGCCGATACATATCCATGTAGAACAGATAATATCCCACTTACCCACGCCGATACATATTCATGTAGAACAGATGATATCCCAATTACCCATGCCGATACATATTCACGAAGAACAGATAGTATCACACTTACCCACGCCGATACATATTCATGCAAAACAAATAATATCCCACTTACCCACGCCGATACTTATTCACGGAGAACAGATAATATCCCACTTACCCACGCCAATACATATTCATGTAGAACAGATAATATCCCACTTACCCACGCCGATACATATTCATGTAGAACAGATAATATCCCACTTACCCACGCCGATACATATTCATGCAAAACAAATAATATCCCACTAACCCACGCCGATACTTATTCACGGAGAACAGATAATATCCCACTTACCCACGCCAATACATATCCATGTAGAACAGATAATATCCCACTTACCCACGCCAATACATATCCATGGAGAACAGATAATATCCCACTTACCCACGCCAATACATATTCATGGAGAACAGATGATATCCAACTTACCCACGCCAATACATATTCATGGAGAACAGATAATATCCCACTTACCCACGCCAATACATATTCATGGAGAACAGATGATATCCCACTTACCCACGCCAATACATATTCATGGAGAACAGATGATATCCCACTTACTCACGCCAATACATATTCATGGAGAACAGATGATATCCCACTTACCCACGCCAATACATATTCATGTAGAACAGATAATATCCCACTTACCCACGCCGATACATATTCATGTTGAACAGATTATATCCCACTTACCAACGTCAATAGAACAGATAATATCCCACTTACCCACGCCGATACATATTCATGGAGAACAGATAATATCCCACTTACCCACGCCAATACATATTCATGTAGAACAGATAATATCCCACTTACCCACGCCGATACATATTCATGTAGAACAGATAATATCCCACTTACCCACGCCAATACATATTCATGTAGAACAGATAATATCCCACTTACCCACGCCGATACATATTCATGTAGAACAGATAATATCCCACTTACCCACGCCAATACATATTCATGTAGAACAGATAATATCCCACTTACCCACGCCGATACATATTCATGTAGAACAGATAATATCCCACTTACCCACGCCAATACATATTCATGTAGAACAGATAATATCCCACTTACCCACGCCGATACATATTCATGTAGAACAGATAATATCCCACTTACCCACGCCAATACATATTCATGTAGAACAGATAATATCCCACTTACCCACGCCAATACATATTCATGTAGAACAGATAATATCCCACTTACCCACGCCGATACATATTCATGTAGAACAGATAATATCCCACTTACCCACGCCAATACATATTCATGTAGAACAGATAATATCCCACTTACCCACGCCAATACATATTCATGTAGAACAGATAATATCCCACTTACCCACGCATATACATATACGATATCCCACTTACCCACGCATATACATATTCATGAAAAGCAGATAATATCCCACAAACTCACGCATACATATATTCTTCGAGAACAGATAATATCCCACTTACCCAAGCATATATATATTCATGTAGAACAGATAATATCCCACAAACCCGCGCATATACATATGCATGTAGAACTGATAATATCCCACTTACCCACGCATAGCGAGCGGTAGACCAAAACCAATCGCCATCCAACTAAATAAACATGTCATCGTTGTTTTGAAGCTTTAGCAACTTTATACCGTTATAACTCATATGTTATGACGATACGAACCATCAACATGCTACATTTAATAATATATTCTGGATGTGCGTATCTTTAATACATTTAATATCTTCAACACAACAATGGATGGTTGGGATCATAAATTCTTATAGAATTGAAAATAGGATAATGGCTCAACTCACAAAGTGGAATTGTTTTTTTTAAATTTGGAATGGTTACTTTGTCATATCTAACAATACGAACACAGCTTCGTATCACGTCTTCTGTCATTAATATACTATACGAGTAGTTAAGTATGCTTGAATTAGAAAACGATTAAAATATCTTACCGTGATTCAAATGTACATCTAATTTAAAATGTATTATAAAATGCGCCCTCCAAATAGCTTGGTTCACCATTAACCTCAATCCAATCTTCTTAGTATTGACTCAATCATGCGCACGGTTCATCACTCACCACAATCATATGTACTTAATTCTGAAAAAAGCTTGGTTCATCATTCACTACAGTCATATGTACTTACTTTTGAGAAAAGCTTGGTTCATCACTCACCACAATCGTATGTACTTAATTCTGAAAAGTGATTGGTTCATCATTCACCACAATCATATGAATTTAATTATTAGAAGAGTTTGTTCTATCATTCACCACAATCATATGTACATAATTCTGAGAAAAGCTTGGTTCATCACTCATCACAATCATATGTACTTAATCTGAAAAGAGCTTGGTTCATAATTCATCACAATCAGTTCTGAGAAAAGTTTAGTTCATCATTCATTACCCTCATACGTATACTTAATTCTGAGTATAGTTTGGTTCATCACTCACCAAAATCATACGTACTTAATTCTGAGAAGAGCATGGTTCATCACTCAGCAAAATCATATGTACTTAATTCTGAGAAGAGCTAGGTTCATCACTCACCACAATCATATGTACTTAATTCTGAAAAGAGCTTGGTTCATCACTCACCACAATTGTATGTACTTAATTCTGAAATTATTTTGATTCATCATTCACCACAATCACATGTATTTAATTATGAGCGGAGCTTGGTTCATCACTCACCACAATCATATGTATTTAATTATGAGCGGAGCTTGGTTCAACACTCACCAATCATATGTATTTAATTATTAACGGAGCTTAGTTCATCATTCACCACAATCACATGTATTTAATTATGAGCGGAGCTTGGTTCATCACTCACCACAATCATATGTATTTAATTATTAGCGGAGCTTGGTTCATCATTCACCACAATCACATGTATTTAATTATGAGCAGAGCTTGGTCACCACAATCATATGTCATGCTTAATTCTGAGAAGAGCTTGGTTCATCACTCACCACAATGATATGTAGTAATTAATTCTGAGATGAGCTTGGTTCATCACTTCCAACAATGATATGTAGCACTAAATACTGAAAAGAGCTTGGTTCATCACTCACCACCATGATATGTAGTACTTAATTGGTTCATCACTTCCAACAATGATATGTAGTACTAAATTCTGAAAAGAGCATGGTTCATCACTCACCTCAGTCATATGTACTTAATACTGAGAAGAGCTTGGTTCATCACTCACACCATGATATGTAGTACTAAATTCTGAAAAGAGCTTGGTTCAGCACTCACACCATGATATGTAGTACTTACTTCTTAAAAGAGCTTGGTTCATCACTCACCACCATGATATGTAGTACTTACTGCTTAAAAGAGCTTGGTTCATCATTCACCACCATGATATGTAGTTTTTAATTCTGGGAAGAGCTTGGTTCATCACTTCCAACAATGATATGTAGTACTAAATTCTGAGAAGAGCTTGGTTCATCACTAACACCATGGTATGTAGTACTTAATTCTGAAAGGAGCTTGTTTCACCACTCACTACAATCAATGCTCTTAATTCTGAGAAGAGCTTGGTTCATCACTCCCCACAGTCATATGTACTTAATTCTGAGAATAGACTGGTTCATCAGTCACCACAATGATATGCACTTAATTCTGAAAAGAAGCTGATTGGTTCATCACTCACCACAATGGTATGTAGTCCTTAATTCTGAGAAGAGAAGATTGGTTCATCACTCACCACAATGATACCTGCTTAATTTTGAGAAGAGTTTGGTTCATCATTCACCAAAATACGTTATAAATTCTGAGAAGAGTTTGGTTCAGCACTCACCACAAAAGTACGTACTAAATTCTGAGAAGAGTTTGGTTCATCATTCACCACAATGATATGTTGATATGTACTAAATTATGAGAAGAGTTTGAGTCATCACTCACCAAAACAATACGCACTTAATTCTGGAAAAAGCTGATTTGTTCATCACTCACCACAATGGTATGTAGTGCTTAATTTTGTGAAGAGTTTGGTTCATTATTCCCCACCATGATATGCAGGACTTATTCAGAGAGGAGTTTGGTTCATTACTCACCACAATCATATGTAGTACTAAAGTTTGGTTCAGCACTCACCACAGTGATACGTACTAAATTCTGAGAAGAGTTTGGTTCAGCACTCACCACAGTGATACGTACTAAAATCTGAGAAGAGTTTGGTTCAGCACTAACCACAGTGATACGTACTTAAACATGAGAAGGGCTTGGTTCAGCATTCACCAAAAATAAGTACTAAATTCTGAGAAGAGTTCATCAATCACCAAGAATACGTACACAATATTTTGAAATGTTTGGTTCAGCACTCACCTCAGCGGTATGTAGTACTTAATTCTGCGAAGAGCTTGGTTCATCACTCACCACAATCATAATTATGTAGTACTAAATTCTGAGAAGAATTATGTTCATCATTCACCACAATGGTATGTAGTACTTAACTCTGAGAAGAATTTGGTTCATCATTCACCAAAAGTACGTACTAAATTCTAAGAAGAGTTTGTTCAGCACACACCACAATAATACGTACTTAATTCTGAGAAGAGTTTGGTTCATCGTTTACCAAAAATACGGACTAAATTCTGAGAAGAGTTTGGTTCATCATTCACCACAACGATACGTACTTAATTCTGAGAAGAGTTTGGTTCATCATTCATCAAAAATACGGACTAAACTCTGAGAAGAGTTTGGTTCATCATTCACCACAATGATACGTACTTAATTCTCAAAGCAGAGTTTGGTTCAGCACTCATAACTATCATATCCATACATCATTTTATTCTGAGAAGAAAACATGAAACAGACGAAGCTTGAGGTCCTTCCGTTACATATTAGGTGCCAGTATAAACGGCAATGACCTGCTGTATATTTGTACTGGTGTGGACGCTGTATATTTGTGCTGGTGTGGACGCTGTATATTTGTACTGGTGTGGACGCTGTATATTTGTGCTGGTGTGGACGCTGTATATTTGTACTGGTGTGGACGCTGTATATTTGTACTGTGTGTGGACATATTTGTACTGGTGTGGACACTGTATATTTGTACTGGTGTGGACGCTGTATATTTGTACTGGTGTGGACGCTGTATATTTGTACTGGTATGGAACAAAAACAACGCGATTCTTATTAGCAACACACATACACTCTTCGCCCTATCACATCAATCACAACTAATGCCTTTTGCCTCAGACACTCCGGTTAAGCTTGGCTCTGTGTTCATAACTTTCACATCGGGGCACGTTCTTACAAATTCCCGAGATGTTTGAGATATTGAATAGCTGTTACTCGCACTTTTAGTTTATTCTCAGTCTCTTTATAAAAAAAACAAGAAAATGTTTGACCATAATTTAAATTAAATTTATCCACATTAGTGTTTTGAAATAAGACAGCACCAACAAGAGATACATAGCTGTACACAAAAAATAAAGCCTTTAATATGCGAAAGTTATGCATTTCATAGTAAGCAATTATTAACTTATTTGTAAACAAGAAATATTCTAACAAATACATATATTTACAACTAACGTGTTTTTTTTTAAAAAAAAAACTATAATCAGAGAAAAAATACCACTGCAAAGACTTACAAATTAATAACAATAAAACCCACCAAAACACATTTCCCAAACCCTATGAAATACATTGATATTCTCTTCTATTTTGAGGTATTTACACTCCTGAGAAATCTGTTCATTGCGAGAACATGTTAGTGCATAGTGCGAAAGGTTTGATTAATGGAATTTATATCAAACATTGACGTTGCTTATTTTGTGTGGTTTATCATGAAACGCCGACGATTTCAAACACAAACATTATACTTGGAATTACTAAAGTAATACCCGATAATCAGTTTTATCGTTTCAGTTTCGTGAATTGTGTTATTTGTATCTAGTCACTCCAATTTGCAGAAATTATGCATAAAATCATCAAAGTATCAAATGTGCGTGGGAGTTGTATGGGTAATGTAACAGTCATATCAATATACATTGTGCCAAGAAAAGTTCAACTACTTAAACTAAAACAATTAAAAACTATCTTGTTACTGTGCGCTACGATGTAGATGGGATCACCGTACTAAAAGTGAGCGTCTACATCAATAGCTGTAGTACGAAAGATAGCGCTTATATGATACGAACATGCGCCTGTATGATAGCGATCTGATTCGAATGCACTACCCTGTACTCGCTGCGTACAGATTCCCAAGGAGTGATTTAGGCTGTCTCTTATTGTATGTACAATGGTGTGTAAAAGTACACGATTGTTAAAGGTTTCATTAGCTACTGTTTAACTGGGTTCATTGGTATATTTATGTCACATTCTGGATTCTGGCATTTAAAAAGTTGTAAATTTGAAAGTTATCCGACATTGTCGTAAAAATTAAATTCGAAAATTTTTGGGGTAAATTCTAATGGGATACGATGTACTTGCAAATCTGGCAAACTGTTTCAACATTAATGTTTTAATACTATCTATACTGAATCGTCGTAGATTGTTGTAATAATAGGTTCCGCTAATCTCGATGAACTTCTGTTTGAGTTCCTAATAGTTGAGATCACCTTCGTAGGGTTCTGTGAGATGTCAACCGACTATATATTTATCAACGATCGTTCTGTTTTGTTTTACCAAAGTTGAAAATTCACGTTATATTATATTTGATAAAAAAAGAAAAAGAAAAAAAAGAACACGCCCACATCCCAGCACGATAACTTCAGAAAATACTAACATACAATTGTGATATAAATATATATCATTGTTCCAGCTATCACCTTGTTTGCGTAGGCTGTCTATTTCATTCCGTGTTTTATACGCGAAAACGATAGTTAAATCTATATATATTTCAAAATGAAGGTATTTTATATTTAGACATTGACAACTGATTGTCAAGATCAACAAAAATAAAGGTCAGCAAAATAAAATGGTGCGTTAGTGGCCATTTCGAATATGTAGTACTTATTTTTCGAAATTAGAATTAAATAGTTTAATAACCTCCAAAGTAGCTTCTTAGAGAACATATTTTTAACCCACTGGTAGCTCGACTAGTATGTGAGAAAGTGTCGATTTTAACTGTAGGTGGTCCGCCTCCACCTCTAAAAATTGACCGTCATACATAGCCTAAAATGTGCTGGAAAATGACGTTAAACAATAAACAAACAAACAAATATTTATCCAGATATGCTCTTCAAAAGTAACCGATGTGGCATAAAACTTAGACGAAAGTTTAACTGTTTTAAACATGTTAACCATCCATTTTCTTCACCATAGTTTACCATTAACTCCCTTATAGTTGTGTATAGACGTATCGTATTATCTTTGCATATATAGTTTCAATAGTACCACATTCCACTCTTCGATTTCTGTTTTTCAATTTGTCTTTTCTTTATTATACGACGTATGCATTTAAAAATTTAATACGTTAAGGAAAATTAATTGTTGTGTAACTGTTGAATCACACATGTTACTATTGTTCGGGGAGTTTGTTTCAGCCAAAGGGTTTTCTGCAGTAGCTTGAGCAATTTAAATAATACGACCATCAATTGTATATCATTAGAACTGTTATTTTTAGAGGTAAATAAAAAATACCTTAGTTTTAAAAACCGGTTGAGAAAATAATGCTTTGGAGCCAAATGATTTTTGATTCCCATGTAAATTCCTCGTCGGTGGAAGAGCAGAAAATTAAGAAATTTCAAATAACTTCAGTTAGCCTTCATAAAAATTATGTTGCTATAAAACTTTCAGGATGTCTTAATTTACGAATATCCAACAATTAAAAAACATTTTTGGATACAGATTCTAAAAAAATCAATAGATTTCTCATGATTGTTTTTTATTTCTCAACCGATTTTGAAAAGTAAGGTATTTTTATATTTGTTTCATTGATATGCAGTCTATTTAGGTACTAGATCAACTTTGCCTAAAACGTCCAAAAAAAACTTTGGCTGAAACAAGCGCCACAAACAATAGTCACTTGTTTATATATTGTGTTTTTTTTCCCGTTTTTTTCAGGGTATATTTTCTCAGGTGTATGACTTGACGACGGATGATTTTGACAACAGTGAAACTTATACACGTGAAGGGTGAGCATTTATATTAGGGAACTTTCCGTCATCGTATTTTTTGAATGTCATTATGGTAAATGAACAAACATCGTCAAAGTAACACATATTTCTACGGAATTCTGTAAGTGCCATAAACTTTTCGACCTGATGTTCACACGATAACTAGAAAAAATAGAAGTTTTAGCTCTACAATTATCAAAATCATCTGATAATTATCATTATCACGATAATTATCGCGTTAATTTCAACTTTTCGGACTACAATTTACACGAAAAGTCGAAATTTTCATTTCAATTTTACACTTTCACCAATATCAAGTTCGGATAAATCATCCTACTGTAATTTTATCCTACCACGAAAAGTCGAAACTTATTAAAATTTCTACTTTTCGCGCTTATAGTTTACAGGTTCAGAGCGAAAAGTTGAAACTATAGTTGATTAATATCAGATGAGATCGATAATTATCGTGATAATTATTGCGCAAAAACTTCAAGTTTTCTAGTTGCTGTGTGAAATCTTTAGGACAAAAAGTCAACTTGTAGTACTAAATTACGACTTTTCGTGTGAACCTCAGGTCTAAAAGTTGATGGCACTAACATGATTCCGTATATTTCTGCAGATAAACGTAACAAATATTTAATAATATAGAACTATGAGTGTCTGGAAACGTAAATGTTTTCGTAAATGAGATGTTTGGAAACGTAAAAAAAGTTCGTAAATTTTCGTAAGCAAACAAACAATAAGGGTTCATGACATATGTAACAATGTTGTATCACAAATATGTGTCAGTGTTGTCTTAATGAGGGAAAGGTGTATTGCGAAGACGAATATCAATGCATTTATGTATAATATATCGAAAGTATAGGGCTATAATATAGACGATCTGCGTCGAAAATAATTTCCGTAAAACATAATTACCCCAATGCGGCATGTGCTTGTCGGAAATGCATTGATGGTTTCCGTAGCCGGTCAACAATGTCATTTAGGGAAATTGACGACCAAGCGTCAGTTGTGGTCTGAAATGTATCAGCATGTTGCCAGACAAATACTTCATGAAATAGAGCATGAGTGTAACTACAACGACGAAAAAAAAATCAAAGACATATTTCCTAGAGCAAATAGTGAGGAATAGGGTAGAACCAATCCAAGTATATATATATGTGTGTCTACATATATTCTGTATCATTACAGCATACACATACATGTCAGAAGAGCCAGGTACCAAGGACCAAACATTGTTTTAACGTGGTTGTTTCTGATTATTATTTTTAAATTCTATTTTCCAATACCCCACGTAATTACGTTATGTACTTAATATGTCTATTTTTTTATTCTCCGTATATATCTTGCATGCTATTTTCATTTGTGTAGATTTTAATTTGCCAGATTTACAACTTCATTTACAGCTCATTTTCGTCAATGCTTTTTCATAGTGTCTCTCGCTCTAGTTTTCAGGGAATGTGTACTGGAATGTAGCACCACAGCCACAGTTTTATTATTGAGTCCTGAAAAACTTTGAAAAGAGTGAAGCAATTATCAAAATTATGATCATTTGAAGGTTCTGTTGAAACGGATCTGGTAGCCGCCATTTTGAGAGCTATGACATCACATTTCTAAATGACCATATAAGGAATATTTATAGATATGAAAATTAACTGATTTATGGGGAAAAATTAAAGCAACCGTATAAAACAATTATTCTAAATGGTAATGATGCTTTATATGTCAAGTAAAGGATTTTGCATTAATTTGCAGTGATTTTCTTTGCTTTAAAACATATTTATCAATATTCCCTATATGGTTATTTGGAGCTATGACGTCATCGTTCTCAAAATGGCGGCTCCCATATTCGTTAGAACAACCTTAAAATGGTCATATCATTTTTGCTTATCATCTAATTTTGATAATTCTTTCACCTTTTTGCAAGATTTCAGTTTGACTGTGGGGCTACATTCCCTTTAAACTAAAACATTGAGTTAGGCCTACGAAACGGAGTTAAATTCTACAAGCTGTGTATTTTACATAAGTTTAACAAGTCTTGTAAGCACCTGCAACATCAATTTACTTGACTGTTTTTGAAAATAAACTCCTAAATAATGTATTTTGTCACATACTTTAAGCATTCAAAAACAGGCTTATAATTCGACAATTGTACAAACACATCATGGTGTAAATACGGCATATGTCTGTACATATTTGGTAAACTGGCCCCATGTTCACGACAAACTTAATTCCAATTCCAAGCTTAAGCTCAGAACTCAACTATTTCTGTTAGCTTTAACTTTTTAATCACAGTTTTTCATAGGGAAACTTTCCGGACTGTTGTAGTATATGCTTATCCCTATTTGTGTAAAATTTCAAGTAATTCCAAGCACATTAAATATGATTTAACATGTTTTAGTTTTTGACTCCAGCATGAATTGTTTGTGAACTTGGGGCCTGATTGTTTTGAATCTCTAAGCTCCTATATCAATCAAAACACTGATTAGAAACATCTAACTACCTAAATTTGCCATGATCGATAGAGTTCATCATTAATTGAATCGGGGCTTGTTTATTTATTTTTTTTATTAATGTGTACCATCGATATTTCATCATAACAGGCCAGCAGAACCACGATTTCCAATACAGATCGGCATCACAGGTCACGTGGCTTCGTCTGGGGAGGTTTGTAATATTACTGTTTGTTGGCATATTTAGTTTACAGACAGCTACATTTATCTTAGTTCAATCAAGCACATTTCTTTGGAGGGCAAGTTATTTATTTATTGCCTCTTGTGGCAGTTACAAACGTGCGAGAAACGAAATATGACATCGATGATCACAGCATCCCGACGTCTGCAATGACATATATAAGCTAATATCTTCTTTACAATGTCTGTAACCTACTATGGAAAAACATGACATAAATAAACAGTTTAAAGGCGTAACTTTCCGTGTATTCTAGGCGTAATCGGGGGGCAAAAAACTAATTAGGAAAACCCAATAAAATCAGCAGTAATCCACAATTTATGGGATATTAGAAAGATATGCCACAGTGTACATGAGGTCCTTTTAGATGCCACAGTGTACATGAGGTCCTTTTAGAGATAACACAGAGAACATGTCTTCGAAATTAACCTAACTTCATTAGTACAGGATACAGATTTTATTTCATATATTATAATGTAATGCATAAAATGTTTATGATGAAGTTAAGAACATAATTTGGTTCGGTTTGATACTTTAAAGTTTAAATCTGAAGATGCTTTACTTTATTTTATTATTTATATTAACGGATATTTTCTTCATTTTTTAAAGAGAAAACAATACATAGAGTTTAATTAACATTGTTGAAGTGATACGGGAAATAATTCCCGAGTGAGAAAGATTCTTGCGATATAGAAACGAGTGCGTGTTCGCACGAGTTTCTATATCGCAAGAATATTTCTCACGAGTGAATTATTTTTCGTATCACGATAAAAATGTTAATTAAACTATATAATATATATTCTATGATGAATTTCTTTCCAATCGTCTTTTGACACAAGTATTCCTTCTTCTGTCACTCCTTTGGCGACAGCGCGGAGTAATATCATGACGTCAGTTCGTGACTTAATATCGTGACGTCTATCGTTTAGTTCATAACATTTGGCTACTGTGCTATCTTGCACACTAGGCGAGATAGCACAGTAGAGGAAGGGATAAGTTATCGATTTTCTCAAACTGGGAAATTTCTATAATTCATCACAGAATATATAATATAAAAGCTTTAATATCCCAACACTGTTGAAATCATTTTATCCGATGTATTTATATGGCTTACTGATTTTGAAATAAAGTGCTTCTTCATACATACAATAAATTTAAAATGAATTTCTTCTAAAAAATAATGTGATTATTTTTATTTGCACCACATTGTATTAATATAAAGGTACTGAAGAAAGAAAGGAAATAGACACATTCTGCACAGAAAGACTAGGATTTTAAGTATATAAATTAAAAATGGAAATAACTGATCAATTGAAGAAGTTTAAAGTAAAACATTTATAAAGTATATACATACATATATATACTGTATTTTTCAGCCTTTGAACATACCTGATGCCTACAAAGACTCAAGGTTTGACCCAACGGTATGTTTGACAGTTATCAATGTCACTCATATGCAGTTAATATGTATAGCACTATCAGTTGGATACAACAATGTCATTATATTTGAGATCAATGTCATTTACAGTTATGTATACAATGTCATTTGGATACAGTTAACATGTATACAATGTCATTTGGATACAGTTGACATGTATCAAATGCCATTTAGATACAGTTAACATGTATACAATGTCATTTAGATGCAGTTATCATGTATACAATGCCATTTAGATACAATTGTCATGTATACAATGCCATTTAGATACAGTTAACATGTATACAATGTCATTTAGATGCAGTTATCATGTATACAATGCCATTTAGATACAGTTGTCATGTATACGATGCCATTTAGATACAGTTTTCATAAATACAATGTCATTTTGATACAGCTATCATGTATATAATGTCATTTGAATACAGTTATCATGTATACAATGTCATTTAGATACAGTTGTCATATATGCAATGTCATTTAGATACAGTTATTATGTATATAATGTCATTTGAATACAGTTATCATGTATACAATGCCATGTTGATACAGTTATCATGTATGCAATGTCATTTAGATACATTTATCATTATACAGTGTCATATAGATACAGTTAACATGTATACGGTGTCGTTTAGATACAGTTGTCATATATACAATCTCATTAAGATACAGTTGTAATATATACAATGTCATTTAGATACAGTTGTCATGTATACAATGCCAGTTAGTGTTATCATTATACAGTGTCATAATCTTTTTTCATAGATACAGGTTACATGTATACAATGTCATTTAGATAGATTTGTCATATATACAATGCCATTTAGATACAGTTGTCATATATACAATGTCATTTAGATACAGTTGTCATGTATACAATGCCATTTAGATACAGTTGTCATGTATACAATGCCATTTAGATACAGTTGTCATGTATACAATGTCATTTTGATACATTTATCTTTTATACAATGCCATGAAGTGTTATCATTATACACTTCATTTAGATACAGTTATCATGTCATTTAGGTACAGTTGTCATATATACAATGTCATTTAGATACAGTTGTCATATATGCAATGTCATTTAGATAAGTTATCATGTTTACAATGCCATTTAGATACAGTTGTCATATATACAATGTCATTTAGATACAGTTGTCATGTTTACAATGCCGTTTAGATACAGTTGTCATGTATAGAATGTCATTTATATGCAGTTATCATGTATATGATGTCATTTAGATACAGATATCATGTATACAATGCCATTTAGATACAGTTATCATGTATACAATGCCAGTTAGATACAGTTATCATGTATACGATGTCATTTAGATACAGCTATCCTGTATACAATGTCATTTAGATACAGTTAGCATGTACACATTGTCATTTAGATACAGTTGTCATGTATACAATGCCATTTAGATGCAGTTATCATGTATAAATGTCATTTATATACAGTTATCATGTATACAATGTCATTTAGATACAGTTATCATGTATACAATGTCATTTAGATACAGTTCGCATGTATACTGTGCCATTTAGATACGGTTATCTTGTATACAATGTCATTTAGATAAAGTTCGCATGTATACATTGCCATTTACATAAAGGTATCATGTAAAACAATGTCATTTAGATACAGTTATCATGTATACAATGCCATTTTGATACAGTTAACATGTAAACAATGTCAGTTATATACAGTTATCATTTAAACAATGTCATTTGTATACAGTTGTCATGTATACAATGCAACTTAGATACAGTTATCATGTATACAATGCCATTTAGATACAGTTATCATGTATACAATGCCATTTAGATACAGTTATCAAGTATACAATGCCATTTAGATACAGTTATCATGTATACAATGCCATTTAGTTCATATATCATGTGTACAATGCCATTTAGATACAGTTATCATATATACAATGCCATTTAGATACAGTTATCATGTACATGTTTACTACAGTTATCTTGTATACAGTGTCAGTTTGATATGGTTATCATGTATATAATGCCATGTATATACAGTTATCATGTATACAATGCCATGTATATACAGATATCATGTATACAATGGCATTTAGATACAGTTATCATGTTTACAATGCCATTTAGATACAGTTATCAAGTATACAATGCCATTTAGATACAGTTATCATGTATACAATGCCATTTAGATACATATATCATGTGTACAATGCCATTTAGATACAGTTATCATGTATACAATGCCATTTAGATACAGTTATCATGTACATGTATACTACAGTTATCATGTATACAATGTCAGTTTGATATGGTTATCATGTATACAATGCCATGTATATACAGTTATCGTGTATACAATGCCATGTATATACAGATATCATGTATACAATGGCATTTAGATACAGTTATCATGTTTACAATGCCATTTAGATACAGTTATCATGTACATGTATACTACAGTTAACATGTATACAATGCCATTTTGATATAGTTATCATATATACAATGCCATGTATATACAGTTATCATGTATACAATGACATTTAGATACAGTAATCATGCATACAATGTCATGTAGATACAGTTATCATGTATACAATGCCAGTTTGATATGGTTATCATGTATACAATGCCATGTATATACAGTTATCATGTGTACAATGGCATTTAGATACAGTAATCATGCATACAATGTCATGTAGATACAGTTATCATGTATAAAATGTCATGTAAATTTAGCTATGCAGTGTCATTTAGATATAGTTACCAGTCATCATCAACAGCAGCAGCATCATCATCATCATCATCAACGTCATCATCATCAACAGAAACAACAACAATGATTCGTTTGTTTGTTTGTTATATTAATTCATTTTTTATAAATTATCATCAGCTGCTAAACGTAATTGTAATTTGATTTTCTTTTACTTTGAAGGCTGATGGGGAGACTGGTTTCAGAACAAAGTCTATTTTGTGCGTGCCAATAAAAAACGCTGAAGGAAGAGTAATGGGTGTTAGTCAACTTATCAACAAGAAAGATGGAACGCCCTTCACGAAAAATGACGAGAATCTCTTTGAGGTATGGTGCACTATTAGGATTCAATTATGTATCAATCACGTTGAAATAACGGCCCATTATATTGTAGTTATCGTCAGGAAAACTGTGCATAATTAACAGCGTTTAGGGTCTTTATGTCTCACTCCTTTTCAATAAGTCACGTACCATGTTTTAAATCAAGATTATTTTTTTAAGTATGCTCTATTTAAATAAAACTGTGGGGGAAATATGAACGTTCATCCTCCTATCGGAAATATTGTTGTTTATTTAAACTTTTTATATAGCACACAGTGAAATAAACATACACCAAACGACATTTAGTGCCCTAGTTACATTTTATTTCATATCTTTTCAACGGAATGTACACTTTTGATAAAAAATCGCAGGAACCTGATCATTATAGTTTTAACAGGTTCATCAAATAAAACTGCAAATAAATAATCAATTTCATCATTGGACTGCATTCATTCCATCACATTTGAGCAAATTATAATGCAAATATATGTTTTATTGTAATTAAAATCGGGCAGGGCTCGCACTGGGATGCGCAAATGGTGCAAAATTTGCATACAAATGAAATATGGCGCAACAAGAAATAAATTTGCGAAAGTCATTTGCACAAAAGAATATATATACACCAAATCTCTTCTTTTCAACTGAAAATTAAGCATGATTTTTACTATAGAACAATACACTGTGACTCTAAAAGTTCTTTCTGTAACCTCAGTTTGTTTTAGGTAGTAAACAGGGTTATAGTTAAGTCTCTCCGAATTTTAGGACCATGTTAGCTTGAAATTTCAAGTAATGAGTTTGTGCCATAAAGAAAACATTTGGCTCCAATGTTTTCAATTTGGATCTAACTTTTTTCATTTGGCAAAAGTAGTTGCGCAAAGAAAAAAATAGTCAGTGCAAGCCCTGATCGGGGAAATTATAAGTGTGGTTTAGTGTATATTTTGCACCAACACTCTGTTGCAGGCCTTTGCAATATTTTGTGGAATGGGGATATATAATACTCAAATGTACGAAACTGCTATCCGGGCGAGTGCAAAACAGAGAGTGGCTCTGGAAGTGCTGTCATACCACGTGTCGGCACCAACAGAAGATGCCCAAAAATTAAAGGTTAGAAAAAACTTCAATAAAAAAAGCGAATATACGTTATATAGAGAAAAATATATGAATAATGAGTAAACAACGCAAATATATAACTGCGGTTATGTTAATCATGAGTAACTAACTCATAACATTTGATTATGTTTATCTGAATAATGAATTATTCACATATGCAATTGCGTGTCTTTGAATATGAGATACCAACTCCAATATTCAACGTCTTTCTTTGGATAATGAGATACCAACTCCAATATTCAACTGCTTGTCTCTGGATAATGAGATACCAACTCCAATATTCAACTACTTGTCTTTGAGAAATGAGATACCAACTCCGATATTCAACTGATTGTCTTTGAATAATGAGATATCAACTCCAATATTCAACTGCTTGTCTTTGAATAATGAGATACCAACTCCAACATTCAACTGCTTGTCTCTGGATAATGAGATACCAACTCCAATTTTCAACTGCTTGTCTTTGAATAATGAGATATCAACTCCAATATTCAACTCCTTGTCTTTGAATAATGAGATACCAACTCCAATATACAACTCCTTGTCTTTGAATAATGAGATACCAACTCCAATATTCAACTACTTGTCTTTGAATAATGAGATACCAACTCAAATATTCAACTGCTTGTCTTTGAATAATGAGATACCAACTCCAGCATTCAACTGCTTGTCTCTGGATAATGAGATACCAACTCCAATATTGAACTGCTCCAATATTCAACTCCTTGTCTTTGAATAATGAGATACCAACTCCAATATTCAACTCCTTTTCTTTGAATAATGAGATACCAACTCCAATATTCAACTACTTGTCTTTGAATAATGAGATACCAACTCCAATATTCAACTCCTTGTCTTTGAATAGCGAGATACCAACTCCAGTATTCAACTACTTGTCTTTGAGAAATGAGATACCAACTCCGATATTCAACTGCTTGTCTTTGAATAATGAGATACCAACTCCAATATTCAACTACTTGTCTTTGAATAATGAGATATCATCTCCAATATTCAACTGCTTGTCTTTGAATAATGAGATACCGACTCCAGCATTCAACTGCTTGTCTCTGGATAATGAGATACCAACTCCAATATTCAACTGCTTGTCTTTGAATAATGAGATATCAACTCCAATATTCAACTCCTTGTCTTCGAATTAGATACCTACTCCAATATTCAACTGCTTGTCTTTAAATTAGTTACCTACTCCAATATTCAACTGCGTGTTGTGCATAACTCAAATATTCAGCTGAGTTTATGCCTAACTCAAATATTCAACTGCGTGAATTTGACTATTTAACTTCTAACACAAATATTCAACTGAGTTTACGCCTAACTCAGATATTCAATTGAGTTTATGCCTAACTCAGATATTCAACCGAGTTTATGCCTAACTCAGATATTCAACCGAGTTTATGCCTAAGTCAGATATTCAACCGAGTTTATGCCTAACTCAGATATTCAACCGAGTTTATGCCTAACTCAAATATACAACCGAGTTTATGCCTAAGTCAGATATTCAACCGAGTTTATGCCTAACTCAGATATTCAACCGAGTTTAAGCCTAACTCAAATATTCAACTGAGTTTATGCCAAACTCAAATATTCAACTGTGTGATTAATAAACTGCTGATTCGAATATGCAGCTGAATGAAGCATTTGTGTGATTAATGAATTAAAATGTCTCAATTATTCAACTGCATGTACATGTATGTTAAATGTAGTTATATGTTTACAGAACGCTGTGATACCGTCGATTCAGGATTATAGACTGCTCGAATATTGTTTTAGTGATTTCGACTTGGACGACGATGACACCCTCAAGGCCAGCATACGGATGTTTATGGAGCTGGATTTCTTAGAAAGATTTAGGATTAATTATGACGTGAGTACAAGCCTGGGGAAGAGTACGAAGTATAAGGAAACAAGATTTCGCTGTCGAAGTCGAATACATAGATGTTTACGACCAGTGTAACCCTAGATCAACCTTCACATAATGTTAATGCTGATCAGGGTTAACACTGTTCGCTACTCAGCCAGAAAGCTTTCCATTACACGTTATATATGAAATAATACCGGAAGGTTTGAATTCAAATGTTAGCAGACGACATTTAACATTTGGCGCCAAAAGGGTTAACCCTACAAACAACACGCCAAACGGTTATTCCATGATATTAAAGACAGAAATGTATAGCAACACGTTAGTTTGAATGGTTTACGTCGTTTTTAGCACATGTTAGGCCATATATGATGGTTGATGTTTTTGTGGTAGAGACAGCCCACTCCATTTTTTTCTGGGTAGAACCAGTACTGTATACCTTCCGCCATCTTTAATAATCGACACTTTCTCACTTGACAAGTCGAGCTCGCTGTGGGTTTCAAATCCGTAGTTGAGAGAGTTTTAGACACAACGTCTTTACTATCCCGGCTACGGAGGCAAACTATATGACTCGTGTTATAATTATAAATAAATGAGTTCATAGGTTACAACCGTATACTGATATTATATTAGGGGAGTTTATATGAAAAAGTTATATATATATATAAATCCCTAATGTAGTATAACCCCCTTTCAGAAATTGTTTATAAACTTCCGGTAATGTTTGATGTTTGTCTTCAATCTTACCTTGTCGTGCCTGTAATGGTTTCTCTTGCTTCTGCTAAGTACTTGCTTTTGTGGCTTTCTAGGCTTTTGTTTTTAATGTATATATACATGATCATTATTGTGTTTTACTTATATTACTATGAATGCTGCCTAGTTTGTTAGAGGGTATAGCCTGGCGGGGATTTTTTTATTTACGCTGCCCCATATTTAAAGGATGACAACAGGGTATGATGGGTGAGCTTTGGTTCACCATAGAACATGGTTTAAGCCCCAGGCGGCCTTTTTGCCACTGGACGTTCCAAGGCGGTACACCTATTATCAACTAGTTCATGTATGTGGTGTCAAAGTATGTTCAGGTTAACATACACCAGTACATTCTACTAAATATGCGTCTATGGCGTATATAGTTTAAACATATTTATTTTACATCGATTGCGAAACAAGTTATTGCAACTTAGACTAATCACTCTCGATGGCTTCCTGGGTAGAACCAGTACTAAGCAATGTGGATTAATTATCTTGCTCAAGGATAAATAACGTGGCCGCGGCGAGGCTCGAACCCACGACCTCTCGATATGGAGTTCTGCGCTCTACCACTGGACCACGCACTCCACTATGGCGTATATCGTGACATTGCATTAACCTGGACCAGTACATTATATTAAAGAGGGTTTTAACCAAGTTAACAATTTTACGGAGCGGGACAATGTGTGAGAGATATTGATTGATGAACATTGTACACGTCATGTATTAATGTCATTTAGGAATTGGTGGTATTGAAAACTGATGGAGAATAAAAGCCTATACTTGCACAATTGGAACGCGTTACTTTATTTTCAATTGAGAAACGTGCCATATCGTCTCCTTATTATAAGCCAAGAGTATGGTATTTGTTCATTCAGTTTAGAGAACACTGATTTGCTGGCGCATTTACAACAGCTGTTACACTTATTAAGTGTGAACAGCACTTTCGTGTTTTTGTTAAAATTGGTTCTGTATCATGTAACATAACAAATCCAGTTTCACTGATGATTTTTAATTATTTTCTATTTTTCTTTTAAATGTGATTTGTGTGTTTTTTTCTACATTTTCAGACTCTATGCAGGTGGCTTCTGTCTGTAAAAAAGAACTACCGTAATGTCACATATCATAACTGGCGGCATGCCTTCAACGTAGCACAAACCATGTTCTGTGTTTTAAAGGTGAGTACCGGTAACTGCTTTATAAGGACACGCGATCAATATGATCAAGGTTTGTTCAAGTTGTATTCCGGAAGTCTATGAAATCAGCTAAACAAATAGACGAATAGCCTGTCAGTACAGGATAAACGGAACCGTGAATTGTAATTGTATCCGATTTCTGATCGTAAATCACGAATTATACAAATTTGATAATGCAAATATTCTGGAAATGATGATACTGTTAACCATTACATAATACGTCAGAAATGACATATTGAACCCCATATACGTGCTACAGTATACGTAGGAACAATGTCAGTATTGGATCTCGAATCCTTGGTATATTTAATGAAGTGAACTCGATCTTGGACAGCTGTACCTTCAATTTCATTGAAACCAACGTTAGAATGGCAAATATTATAATGGATAAAGCAACAATGTCCTATTGCAAAACCGTTGTACATTCGAAAAATCACCGGAAAATATCGGGGCATCTGCCGTGTATGATATATATAGAGTTTAATTAACATTGTTGAAGTGATACGGGAAATAATTCCCGGGGGAGAAAGAATCTTGCGATATAGAAACGAGTGCGTTTTCGCACGAGTTTCTATATCGCAAGAATATTTCTCACGAGTGAATTATTTTCCGTATCACGACAAAAATGTTAATTAAACTATATAATATATATTCTGTGATAAATTTCTTTCCAGTCGTCTTTTGACACGAGTATTCCTTCTTCTGTCACTCCTTTGGCGACAGCGCGGAGTAATATCATGACGTCAATTCGTGACGTAATATCGTGACGTCTATCATGGCTACTGTGCTATCTTGCGCACTAGGCGAGATAGCACAGTAGAGGAAGGGATATGTTATGGCCCAGTCACACCAACCACGAATGTCTCCCCGAACCCACTACGATTGTCCCACCCACGGATGCCCCCCGGATGGGCATTTCTCAAAAAATACTACGAACTACTACGAATACATTACGGTTTGAGTACGGTTACAGTAAGGAGCAGCAAGGTTGGCACAGGAAACACCGCGGTTGACATGTGTAAATGACTGGAACCACTACGGTTCGAGTACGGACTACTACGGACAACTACGAACTAGTACGGACTAGTATGGAGTGTCACGAGCGTGACACGGTTCCCCACGGGGTCCGCAATCGCGCAATAAATAGGCCTGCATTTCAGCAATTCGGCCTTATTCGCGATGAAACCGTACTAGATCCTAATAGGCCGTACAAGTTCGTGTACAGATCGTACGAAACCATGCTCCAACCGTGAGATAACCTTACTGAAACCCTAGTGTCCTCGTAGTAGGTCGTAGTAGGTCGTGGTAGGTCGTGGTAGGTCGTGGTAGGTCGTAGTAAGGATGGTCATTCCCGGTATGCCGGGAATGTTCTACGAATCACTACGAATCGCTGCGAACCCACTAAGGATGCTCGACTGATTCAAAAATCGTGGTGCTGACCCCGAGAGTTTTGGACATGTCCAAAACTCTCGGGGTGGGTCCACGGATACATACGAACTACTACGAATAACCACGAATAACCCAGGATACACTACGGATTCACTACGAATCCATCGTAGTGGATTCGTACAGGCATTCGTGGTTGGTGTGACTGGGGCATTATAGATTTTCTCAAACTGGGAAATTTCTATAATTCATCATAGAATATATAATATATTATTTTCCCCAAAGAGGTCAGGGATTGATCTCACGATTTGTCTCAATGAGATCTCAAACGAGTTGGACAATGAGATCTCAGACGAGATGGACAATGAGATCTCAGACGAGTTTGACAATGAGCAAGAATGACCTCTGCATTACAGAGTTTCTTGCCTTGATTATTGAAAAATAAGCAATTTCACCTTTAGAACTCGATAATTTTCGGGGTTGGGACTTTAAACACATTTGATTTGAAGAATGTTTCAATAAAATCTTCGATAAGACCGACAATGAGCAAAATCAGCTGTTGTTTTATAGAATCATTGTCCTTGATTAAGTAAAAGAGGAAAGTCCGGTCCTTAATTTCTAAACCTCCAGATACTGAGGTAATGCTTTATGTGTGTATTTATCGTCAATAGACGGTGTGTCTCGCATACCTTTTGGGGTCGTATGGTCAAAGATAGGATGCAAGTTGAAATTCCCGTATGGTCAAAGTCACGGGTCTAAGCTATGATGCAAGTTGAAAGTCTCGTATGGTCGTCAAAGTCACGGGTCAAAGATATGATGCAAGTTCCCGTATGATCAAAGTCACGGGTCCATGATATGATGCAAGTTGAATTCCCGTGTGGTCAAATTCACGGGTCACATAAAGTGATGATGCAAGTTGAAATTCCCGTATGGTCAAAGTCACGGGTCAAAGATATGATGCAAGTTCAAATTCCCGTATGGTCAAAGTCACGGGTCAAATATAGGATGCAAGTTGAAATTCCCATATGGTCAAAATCACGGGTCAAAGATATGATACAAGTTGAAATTCCCGTATGGTCAAAGTCACGGGTGAAGTATATGATGCAAGTTGAAATACCATTATGGTCAAAGTCTAGGGGTCAAAGATATGAAGCAATCTGAAATTCCCGTCCATAATTTCTAAACCACTAGAGAGAGAGAGTGAGATCAAACTTAATGCATCTTATATATCATCAATAAAAGCTGTGTCGCACTCCAAATCAGTGGTGACCTGTTCAGGTCATGTAATGTTTGTGTTTGTTTCTATTAACTCCTAAAGGGTTTCAGCTAATGGATGGAAGCCGTATGTTTATTATTTATTGACTGCGTGTCAGGAGTCTAGTTTGGCTTTTCTTTTAAGGCAGACACATTTTATGTCTGATCTACAATAGTTAAACTGCTTACACCAATGGGATTGAACTAGATATGTCTATATACAGTGCAATTTTCAAATCCGGTTCAACAATTTAGAGGACGGCAATACATCCATAACTGTTTGTTTTAAATGGAGTTGAACATCAACGAACATGTAAACGATAATTGGTTTATTCGAAGCTAAATGATAAAATGCATACATCACATTATCTCAAGTATTACATATATATAAGAGCCATTTTAACCTTTAGGCGTCCTCTTGCCCTCTTGGACCTCTTGTTTTCCATATCAAATCAATATCTTCGATTATGACTAGGTTCGATCACACAACACCACGAAGCAATGAACTAATAATGAAGATGAGCTAATTAGTGATTTGATTTTAACAAATGGTTTGCCCTAAAATGTACAAATGGGTCGAGCCAAAAAAAGTATATATAAAAGTCAAACAGGAAATTTAGCATTCAAGGACCACAGTCTACCAAAACACGCATAGAAACAAATACTAATTACAAAGATGAATAAAGGTAAGATAATACATCACAAACATAAAGGGTTTTGCAAAAGGGCTACCAGGTTCTAGGGTGCACCTAACCTTACTCTTACCCTATTGTCATCCCAAAAAAACAGTGTAAATAAAGATATCCCCGCCAGGTTATATTCTTAAACGCACAATACAGCATTAATAGGCAGTATCAGTATAACAATCAAATGATCATGTATATATGAATATAAAAACTAAAGCACAGAAAGCAACTACTCAAAGAATTGGAAGAAGAAAAAGTAGGAAACAACACGGTTGTTTCAATACCTAAAATAGCCTACTGTTGCAACAGAAAAAATATGAGCATATAGCAGTTCGGCAAATAAATGAAATCACCATCAACGTATGACTGACTATTATTGTAAATAGGTATATTTAAGAAATAAAATATTTCCAGCGGATTCATACTGTTCCAGATGAAAACTTGGTGGGCGGGACTGACCATCGATACCATTGGTCGTAGGGCGGGACTTAAAGACCATCGATACCAAGGGCCGTAGGCCCGCGGTTTCGATGTGTTTCAAGTCCTAACCACTAGGTTTTGATCTCGCACAATATAAACCCCCTGGAAATATTTTATTTTTCATGTGACATGGAGTTTTATGTACTTTATACTTTATACACACATTTTCGAGAGACTGAACATAATACAAACACACTCACGACTTACATTGTACGTTAATATCTCAGCACCAAACGAAGAAAATATACAGCTTTATTGTGTTTCTAACAAGTTCAATTTAACGTTGCCTTAAAATAACGTAATCGATGTTGTAGATGTTTTCCGACGTTAAAAATCGTTTAAAATGACGTTCTAACGGTTGACGGAAGTGACGTCAGAGGTTTATATAGCTTTATTAAAAACTCCTCAATAGCCAATCAGCATTGAGTATTTTTATAAAAAAAACTATGTTAGATTTATTTTATCAATATTGTGTACGTTGACGAATCAATCTAAGTCGATTCATGTTGCTTGATGCGTATTCCCTACCATATTCAGAACATGTGCTTAGACACTCGCACAAATTTACTATACAAATCCATTACATATATTCATATATGGAGATAATGATAACCTAACCTAACCTATTCCTGGCGAATTCGAACCTCCTACCTTCGGATACCAAATGCGACAACTCCTTCTGCTAAAGAATGACAGAATTGACACCTCGATTATCAAGCCATCCTAAGACATATAGTGTCGATGATTGAGTGATTACTAAGCCGAACGCTTATTAACGCCTAAGATATTCTCGGGAGTTTTAAATGTTATTCTAATTAGTGCTATTCTAAGACTAATCGAGTATTGTTTGCTATACAGCAAGGCCAACTAGACAACGTGATGAGTGACGTCGAAACTTTGGCCTTAATTGTCGGTTGTCTGTGTCACGATTTGGACCATCGAGGGACGAACAACCAGTTCCAAATCAAGTAAGTCATGATTATATATACTGAAATGCAATAGAAACGCCACTAGGGAATTTCCGCTATACTGCCCACTTATTTCCACATAATATTCCAAAGAAATCCCAAGATGTTTTGTAAATAGAAAAGTTGCAGTTAATTAGAGAAAGGACACAACTGTGGTGTTGTAGACGTTTTAACCACAGTACACTTTGTAACAAGACATTCATAAATGTTGAAGTTCCTCTTTGAAAAACTGAGCCAGTTTAGTACTGTATTTAACGTAAAGAGTTTGCAAAATTTTGCATCCTAAGTTTGCTCACATCCTTTAGCCAAACGCGTACTATGTCAATAATGAAACTTTGAAGAAATCTTATTTGATGTATTATTTGTTGTTTTAGTATTTCCCGAAAGGAAAGGTCTTACGTAGCCATGTACCATTCGATTAACAGCAGCATATTGTACATACAATATAAAGCGGAAATTCCCGTGTTGCGTTTCTTTTGCGTTTCAGTATATATGATTATATTTTGAAAATACACAGTAGTTGTAGTTTTCGCTTCAACAGGTTTGTTTGAACTTCTTGAAATTCTTTACGCGATTTTATGTGAAATGTTCTTTTGACATACGCACTATTTTCACGTGAGAAATCACATGGATTTCATGATTGAATATTGTGTCTGTTTTCTGAGTCAGATGGCGTAGTTTTACTGTCGATCTTTATATGAAAAGCGATACATATAATGTAGTATGATTAAATAAATATTATAAATATAAATTAAAAAACCCTTCGTGCTTATAATTAGCCTATATAATCTTGTCATCAGCGGCCTTAAAAATGACGTTCACAGTTGCTTCTTCTCTTGTCTGTTCGGTGGGACTGGCCCAGTGGATAGTGGTGAGTTTTTAAATCCGGAGGATCAGGGTTCAAAACTCACTGGTGCCGGTGAATTTCGTCAACGTGTTCTTGCGCAAAACACTTTTCCCTTAGCCACGTCCGTCCGAGGGACGTAAACAGGGCTGTATCGGAGTCTAGTTAGTAAGAGAAGAGCAGGTTCTTCCATTTTATTGAACCATTTCTTTCTCACTGGGGTGAGTCTAAATAGCTTGTAATGTGTTGATGCGCCATTGAACACCATTCAGTTCAATTACCTGTCCAGCTAAAGTATCAATGTACGTTAAACGTTCTATGTTTGTGTCATATGATCACTTTTTCCCAACTTTTTTAATTCTCACAGGACTATGTCTCCACTCGCAGAGATTTACTCTACCTCCACATTAGAGCATCATCATTTTGACCAGTGCATCATGATTTTAAGCACTGAGGTATGTATAGGGACAGAACTAGTGCGGCGTTGTCGGTCAGAACCTAACGAGGGATAAACATGGAACAATTATAAATATATATAAAATAAATAGAGGATGTTTGTTGTTTTGGAGTGAATGACAGATTTTATTTCACCGAGAATGTGAAAACTTTATATTTTCACGAATGCGAAGCATGAGTGAAAACATTGAAGTTTGATCACTGTCATTCACGACAAAACAAACATTTTCTTTTATGTTACGCTTTATAATTAAAGAAGTGTTCTGCAGTATGCAGAAAAAATAAATACAGTTTGAGGACGTGATTGGCTTAGTCAGATAAAATTGCTGTTTTTAATCCCCATAACACTATTTCACCGATTTCAATAATCTAGGACTCGTTTTCTTAGTTAAGTTATTTTCAATCCAATGATATAACTGTTATAGAAACTTTCTGAAAAAAATGACCAAAATACATTGTTCACTGCAAATGACAACAATTCTGAAATACTTGACCAGTTTTAAAAACTATAGCTCATTTTCTTAGTTAGGCCATTGACAGTCAAATGATATCTATTAAACAGTTATTTTCTAAACAAATAAAAAAAAAGTGTTTTTTATATTGAAAAAAACGTAGTCCCGGCAGTGAAAAAATAAAACTCTGTATTTCACACGTATGAAATACCAATTTTATTCCATTACTAAAATCCACAATTTCACTGCTAAAATCCACTATTCACTGCTAAGCACAAAATAATGAACAATATGCAATAGTTTAACACCGAGCCCTAGATACACAATATGGTGTAGATACACAATATGGTGTAATAGGAATGTTACTATACTGTAACTTGTTCTGGAGCCTCGAGTATGACCTGCTCCTGCATTTACCTACGATAGGTGATACAAGTTTCCAGAACAAGTTACTATAGTAATGATCCTTTTATTACATACAATAAAATAAAAAACACGTATAAAAAGACACAAATTAAAACAAAATTATATTGAGTCAAATTAACTGAAAACCACCATCAGGAAAAACATGAAAACATGTACATTACACGCGCATGAAAACATGTACATTACATTGCAACAACAACAACAGAACTAAATCAAATTCTGGTGAATTTACCAACTGACATAATGTTAATTTAATTAATTAAACCACAATGTTCACAAATGCACAAACAAACATTCTGATAGTTCACATTTCATGTTAAAACATCCATTGTTCTTAATGGATTACTAGCTGGGCAATCCCAAACTTTCCAATCTGACATTTGTGTATGGGAAGTTCCAAAATCTATTTTTAATAGTATAGTCATGTAGATTCAGAAAACCTCTAGAGCTGATACATGGTTTTGTATTCCATTGTAGGGAAATGAAGGTAATAGGTATATAATTATTGGTAGGTATATAATAAAACTAAATATGTACGGTCACTATAGTATATATGTACGGTCACTATAGTATATATGTACGGTCACTTAAGAAATAGAACATCGTTTACTGTGAATTATCGTTTAATATATCACGGTTTGGAGTTCAATTGTAAACAATAATTTTCGGGCTCGTGAAATTATTGTTTACAATTGAACGACAAACCGTGATATATTATAGATAATTCACCGTAATCGATATTCTATTTCTATTCTAATACCCTTAAAATGTGAAAATAACGCATAAATCTGAAATCTTTCGCATTGCTTTGCTAACTCTCCTAACGTTGCATACGTTACAATGCGTAATGCGCAATGCGCAATGCTTATTCTCCTAACGTTGCAAAAATTACAGTGATATATCGTTCAATATAACGAGATATTTTAAGCTAGGCTATATAGTGCGGGTGTATTAGAATATAGTATATATGTACGGTCACTATAGTATAAATACTACTGATGACCGCTATTACGAAATAGTACACATGGCCAACTATGTACTAGTTCCCAAATTATACAAACAACCTTATAAAAATTGGTTTATTTCTAATTCTTCTGCCTGCACCACTTCAAACATCTCCAAACTTGTAACTTATTGTCTTGCTAACGATCTCGTGAAACTTTGTTGTGCTAAAGCTTATGACAACTCTGGGAATCATTTAGTAAAGCGTATAACAACTCTGGGAATCATTTAGTTTTCTTAGAAATTAAGAACACGTTCTTGTTAAATTTACAAAAGCGTCAAGTTTCGTCTATTAGTAGTAATCTATTTTATACACAAGCTAACCACAAAACCTTATAAAAGACAAGTTATTGCTCTGACGTAGAATACCGTTATTAGAGATATTTATACAATTTCGCTATGCACTTTCCAAGACGTGTGCGTGAAGCACTTGTATTCCATGTTACCAGGAATTACTGTTTATAGACGAATTGTTGGTATCACAAATGGGCAGTACAACTCTTGTCGCGGATTTGTTTTTGTCTTGCTATGAACGAGTTCATACTGAGTCTTTCGAAAGAAAGGCAGAATCTTTAATAACACCTGACGGTATCTGGAGGATATACTGAACATTGACAATCAATGGTTTAATAATATCTATCTATAATAAACAAAATCTATGGCAAGAGAGATGATTTTAATTTTGACATCGTTAGTTATCCCCATTAAGCCGGGAATGTTCCCTAAGTAACATCTTAGCGGGGTAGATGCTTCTCAACTCATTTGTTTTTCTAGAGCTTATAGTCGAGTTGAGGGATTTAACCTTTGTAAGTTGTAAGTTTGTATAATTAAAGAAGCTATACAATCAGGTAAACATCGAAAAACCATTGCTGTTAAAACTAAAAAGTAATTTAAGAAATATTCGGCAACAATGCCTACCACAACCGGACTTATATGGTGACGATTTGCAAACTTTGTAAGATCTGTGGCCATGATTGCTTGTATATAGAATCTTTATCAAACGCACAGATAATATCAAAATGGCCAGCAGAGCTTATGGGATGGCGAATTGTCCGTCGTCCGTCGTCTGTTAACTTTTACCTCGTTAACACGATTGGGCCTTTATTTTTCATCCGATCTTTACCAAACTTTAACAGATTGTTAATATCAATAAAAGCTCGGGCAAGTTCGAAAACCAGCTAGATCGGACCAGTAACAGAAGAGTTATGGCCCTTGATTTAGTTTAAAATGCTATATTTTGCCTCGTTAAGACGATAGGGTCTTCATTTTTCATCAGATCTTTACCAAACTTTACCTAATTGTTAATATCAATAAAAGCTCGGACAAGTTCGAAAGCCAGCCAGATCGGACCAGTAACACCGGAGTTATGGCCCTTGATTTAGTTAAAAATACTGTATTTTGCTTCGTTAAGACGACAGGGCCTTCATTTTTCATCCGATCTTTACTATACTTTACCAGATTGGTAATATCAATGAAAGCTCGGACGAGTTTTTGACAACCAGCTATATCGGACCAGGAACACCAGTGTTATATGCCCTTGAATTATTGAAAAATGCTATATTTTGCCTCTTTAAGGCGATAGGACTTTTATTTTTCATCCGATCTTTACCAAGCTTTATCTGATTGTTACTGTCAATGAAATCTTGGACAAGTTTGAAAATGGGCAAATCGGATTAGTAACACCGGAGTTATGGCCCTAAATTTATTTAAAAAGTACTATATTTTGCCTCGTTAAGACGAAATTGCCTTCATTTGGCCGCATTTAAATGAATCTTTACAGGGATGATCAGTACCAAGCCTAGTTGTACCGGTTGAATTGTTTTGGCGGAGTTATGGCCCTTTAAAGGTTTTAATACACAAACTTTGTCTGGACTAGTTCTTTTGATCCCTTGACCGTATTTAAACGAAAAGTTCTAGGGATGATCAGTTCCATGTCTAGTTGTGCATATCATCGCTTTGTTCCGGCTGAATGCTTTTTTCTCAGAGTTATGGCCCTTTAAGGGTTTTAATACACAAACTTTGTCCTGACTAGTTCTCCTGAACCCCTAAACGGATTTTAACAAATCTTTGCAGGGATGGTCAGTACCAAGTCCAGCTTTGCATATCATCGTTATGTTCTGATTGAAGATTTTTGACGGAGTTACGGCCCTTTAAAACTTTTTGATACACAAACTTTTTTTGGGCTAGTTCTACTGAACCTCTGGCCGGATTTCGACGAAATTTGACATTAATGATCAGTATTAAACCTAGTTGTGTATGTCATCGCCGTATTCCGGTTGAATGATATTTGGCAGAGTTATGGCCCTTTAAAGGTTTTAATACACAAACATTTCCGGACTAGTCTCTTCAGAAGTCCTGGCCGTGTTTCAACGAATCTTGGCGGGGATGATGAATACCAAACCTAGTTGCGTCTGTCATTGCCGTGTTCTGGTTTAATGATTTTTGGCACAGTTATGGCCCTTTTAAGGTTTTAATACATAAACTTTGTGCAGACTAATTCTCCTAATCCCCCGACCGGATTTCAAAGAATCTTGGCAGGGATGATCAGTACCAAGCCTAGTTCGCATTTCGTGGCCGTGTTCTAGTTGAATGAATTTTAGCACAGTTATGGCCCCTTAAAGGTTTTAATACACTAACTGTGTACGGACTAGTTCTCCTGAGCCTCTGGCCGGATTTCACCGAGTCTTGGTAGGGATGATCAGTACCAAGCCTAGTTGCGTATATCATTGCCATGTTCCGATTGAAGGATTTTTGGCAGAGTTATGGCCCCTTATACATAAGCTTTATCTTTAGCCAGTAGAGCGTCCACGGGCTCTCTTGGGCCTCTTGTTCCTATTTAAAACAACTGGTAAAAAAGGCTATTCAAATTTGATCAGGTAGGGGAGTGAGAAGGCAATTTAAAAAAAAATGTGTATACATGAAATACAGAAATCTCCCATGTATTTCTAAAATGCTTGTTTTTGCAGGGTAATGAAATCCTATCTGGACTGTCTCAGGAAGAATATGAATCTGTCATTGGACTTTTGGAGTGTGCAATACTCGCTACAGATCTGGCGTTATATTTTAAGTAAGTAGTCATAATACCTGCTGTTATACCTCCTACCTGCTAGAGCTGAATGTTTGTCTCGTTGGCAATACAGGCAAAGCATTGCTTGGTAGCTGGCAAATGTAAACGAGATCCACTTTCTGGTTTTGTCTTAAGTTATTTTTATAACATGTTTTCTTAAAATTAATGGACAATGTCTCTTTTATTTAAAACTGCTTTAGCCGTAACTGTTAGCTTATAAAACACGAAATAGTTGACAAACGTTTCACAACTACAATTATTGAATATTTACTTATTAGAAACAAGTTATGTTGACGGAATTCAAATATTGATACAAAAAAAAAAGTACCACTTCGTGGGACTGAACTCCGAGCCCACACTAACATTACACTTGCGGCTAAGACGAAAGCGATCCCGATTGAACTACGCGGAACACAATTATGGGATGTAATACATAATGTGAGCAACATAAATGTAAGCAGTGCGGTCCCAGCGATGTTTACAAACAATACATATAATCTTCTTTATATTAACGGATGTATTACTACATACTTATTTGAGAACATGGCCATGTTTCCATGTAGGTTTACCACCACTAATTACATGTAAACCTCCGAGGTGTAGAAACCTCCGAGGTGTAGTCGAATGTAGTTCCTATAATAAAAAGTAATCCCTCCTTTTTTTTATGGAAATGGGCATTATAAGTAGGGGAAAACTGCCCATTTCTATTCGATTTTGTGGTAGTATGTATAAGAAGCGTATTAATAGGTTTTACTGGATCACTGATGAACAAATTTCGACTCTATGCTTACACTTTGTGAGCAATGAAAATAGTCAATCAATGAAACAGCTGACCTGTTTAGTAAATAAACAAGAACTTTCTTGCATGTCTTGTGAGCCCATCTTTTCTGGTAATTTTTCAAGTGGAAAATTTGTTTTCTATAAACAGTACACAGCTGCATTATCCATACTTGAGTTGAATTGCAGCAAATCATTAATATGTGACACTTTAACATTGGTGTCTATGGAGAAAATAATTAGTGGTTTCATACCTATATACAATTCACTGAATATAAATCAGACAGTTATTAACTTATGCTCAATGTATGCTTTTACTTGCGGACATTGTCCATTTAAGATTATTTATTGCAGTGAAAGCGATTAATTTGAAAATATGTTTTATTTTAATTGAATATACAAAACAATTGCATTATTACTGTTTTTCTTTCTTTTTTTCACGATTTCCTTAATTTGTCTTTCATTATGCGATAGGAAATCAGAATATCAACGTTAATGCACTATATGACTTGCTTTTATTGGTTATAATATAACTGTATATTTTAATCCATTTTTGTCAGACATCGGGGAGAGTTTTTCCGCTTAGTTGAGAACGGTCAAACGGACTGGGAGAGCGAAGAACACCGTGACCTTTTAAGGTCAATGCTTATGACCGCAGCTGACATCTCGGCAATTACTAAACCATGGGAAGTTCAAAAACGGGTAAGAATAAACAAATAAAATTAACAAGTTTCGGTTTGTGGTTTGGAATAAAAATAATATAAATATTCCAAAATATTCTTCTTTTTTTAAGTTTCCTATATGCTGTCATTTTGTCCACGAACGCTGTTTTTTTTACTGTTTATGCTAGAAATCGGCAAACATGGGTAGATATGTTTATCATATCGTGTTTTTTTGTTTTTATTACACACAATTAATATAGTCTTTTTCGCTATTTTATTAAGTTAAAATATAGAAAAGTATAGTGCCGGTGATCGAAATGTACAGACGTAACAATTATTGATGTTAATGTGTTAGTCGCCATTGCGTAATATTACTAACTGTATACAGCAATATCTACAATATCACCTATACATTTACATATAATTCATAAAATTATGAATTATTATGATTGATAGTATGACAGTATGGACGATGTTTTTAAAGTGGCACACGACAATCTTGAACTATTTAAAGCATCTGATTTATTATTCAAGTAGTATTTTCACTTTAAACCAGCTGTCATAAAACTGAATACCCCATAATAAAATTTGGAGTTTTTAATATTTCTTCATATTCTATCATAGGTTTAAATGTGTTATTGGTACAGCATAATCGAAACTTAGTAATATGCACTTACAAAATTTTATTCCAACCATTCAACATATTATTAATAATAATTTCCAAATACATGTATGCAAGTTATGTAGAAAAAAACAGAACACAGCGAGTTAAAAAAAAACAAGTTGCCGTGTGTTCCTTTGCGTGGTAACAAGAAACATACAGTTTTTACAGATATGTTGAGAAATAGCAATTGAAACGTGAAACATGTTGATTTGTATGCACAGTTCCTTATTAAATGACAATACTGCCACATACTGCATAGTTTAAATTACAATGCGTCGGTAGTCGATTAGGTTGAATGACTGAATGTACGAAGAGAGTTGCCTTTTTTGTCTGATGGTATTTCAGGTAGGTGTGTAAGGTGTATGTCAGGTGTATGTCAGGTGGGTTTGTCAGGTGGGTATGTCAGGTGTTTTAATGTGTTGTTCTCTGAAAAAGGGAATAGTCGAACTGCTCCCCGGTACGTCTTGTTCATATTCCTACTCCCCCTCTCTAATGACAAAGGACGACGTTTCTTTTCTTTCCTTTTTAATTTAAAGGAATATATTATTGAGAGTTCTGTACAACTTGGAAAAGGGTGAAAATAATATCGAAATCGGATGATAAACAAAGAAGATATGATCATTTGATGGTTCTGTTGAAAAGGATATGGAAGCCGCCATTTTTAGAGCTATGACATCATAGTTCTAAATCAGCATATATGCAATTTTAATAATACTTTCACGTTTTTCAGAACTCTCAATAAAGAGCTTGTCTGGCTGAGTCGCTACATTTCCTTTAAGCCAAAATCGAAATGTAATCTTCTCTTGATCTATGTACTGCTTTAATTTGATGCAATACGCATCCTTTAAAAAAAGAGAAAACATTTCATAGAAATCGTGATGATGGTTGGCCATTCGGGCTGTACGTATTGATAGATGTTGCATTACAAGTACTCATTATTCAATTTTTTTAAAACAATGAGTAACGTCTTAGAATGAATAACGCGATATTTCCACGCAACACGTATTTTTCATGTCATAATGGTATTTTAGGTTGCCGAGTTAATTGCCAGTGAATTCTTTGAGCAAGGCGATATGGAAAAGGAGAAGCTGAAGATTAAACCAATTGTAAGTTTACATACGTCATCAGTGTATTATAGCATGCAATCACAAAAGGATTGTATAAATATATATTACATTTCTGCCTGTGATTTTGTGGGAATTAAAAGTGGTAATTCCCTTGGGAAATAAATCCCTAGGGAAATTATAAGATTTTGCCATAACTACTTGTTTAGTTACAGTGTTGTGACAGTTGTGGTGTATTCTTACGCGAAGTTCGAAAATACGGCAAAGTAGAGCCCTAGTGAATTCAGAAATATGTATTGAATTAAAGGCACATTCTTGTAAATAAATGTAATATATATAAGTTAATCAACACTGTTTTCGTATTACGGGATATAATTCCCTCGGCCAGTTCACATATCAAGTAAAAAACCTCGTGCCTACGGCACTCGTTTATGTGAACTGGCCTCGGAAATTATATCCCGTAATACGTCGATTAACCTCTATATATTATATATTATATATTTTAAAAAGGATTGGAAACGTGTCACATTGTTAGATGAAAACGTATATATTAATGATTGTACTCTGCTCTAGCTCACAGACATAGGAAACTTTGAAATGTATCTCTATTTTTCCTGGAACATTTGCGAGATTTTACGAAATGTAAACAGACATAAAGAATGAAAGGTTGTTATGCATCATGTTTCATTCTTTCCATTTGTGGTATTTTCCCTGCTTAACACTGTGATCACAAAGGGTACACAACGTAACGTTAATATGTTACGTTGTTAATATGTTACAATTAATATACTGTGATCACAACGTAACGTTAATATGTGAATCGCTTGATTCTTTTGAGAACAGTACACACATGAGGACACGTTTTACTTTAAATGGCTTTTTATAAAATGTCATACATTTAAATTATAAATTAGTATAATCACATTTTTTATTCATGATCATTCATGGTCAGTCTTTTGAATGTATTCTCATTAACATCTTAAAATATATGAGCGAGAATTTAGAAGGAAAAAAAAAGGTCCCACGTGATACGTCGACTACTTCACTGGTTCAGAAAGGAAGTTTCATATCTGTGTGTTTATGTATTTTTACTTATTTCATTCTTACTCATATTATAAAAGTAGGTATAAACGTCAAACCGGAAATGTAGCTTCGCAGAAAACAGTCAACCAAACACAGTCATTAACACAAACAACAATTACAAGCATTATAAGAAGCAAGGCACGTGACATGCCTAACACAAACGGGTTGCCTTGGAACGGTCAGTGGCAAAAAACAGGTCACTTGGGGTTTAAACCAGGTTCTAGGGTTGAAAAGGGCCGTAACTAATGTTGTTAGAACTTGTGGCCCAACCCGTTTGCATATTATATGGTAATAAAATATGTTTAAATCAAATCTAGGGTGCACCACAGTTCACTCTTTCCTCAAATAAAAAAATCCCCGCCAGCAGGCTATTTTTTCTCTAACAGACTAGACAACATTAAAATAATTGTAACACAAAGATGATCATGTATATATGAATATAAAACCGTTTCTCAAATATATGTAGTACACTATCATGCAAATGGTATAACCACTTTTATAGAAAGTAGAAGCGAACTGGAAGAGTAACTGATGTCAATCCAAATGCAAGTGAACCCCTTCATAATGGACTCCAGTTTTATATGATGTGTGTTCAGGAATTAAATTGAGCCTCATGTTACCTTCGGTTTAATTACTTGTTTATGAAAGGTTGGGTCTGGGAAAGTTGACGTCCCGTTGGATTTTGGTGTTAATTAACAAGGGGTTTATACCGCTCACACTTATAGCCCGGTTCGGTAACATGGTTTGCTTCCCGTTAATAGAGAGTTGTCATATTTTCAATATAGAGTTGTCATATTTTCAACTTCCTTCGAGAAATCTCAAAACCGAAGAGCTTCTACAGACATATTTCCAACGCTAACTGGACATTGTAAAAGCATGGAAAGCTTGCTTATTTACTGCTGACATGCTACATGACCGAGCAGTTCATGTATATAAGTTGAGGCCATATTAAAATTATTTCTTTGTTTAGCATTACTATATTGAAAAGTATCTAGGTTACAGCCAAAAACATACAATGTACTTGACTTCAGTGAAGAAAAATATAAGTTAATAATTTAGCTGTACTAAATACAAAACTTTTCTGTTAATTCTTTATTGTTTTGGAACAAAAATAAAACCAAAACACAATTAATGAAAAACCTGCTTTATATGTTTACTACATTGTCATACCAAAGCTTTATTGAGCGGGCCTCGTCATCTGATATATAATTAAAGACACATTTCCCAACGCTACTTGGTCATTGAAAAAGCACGGGAAGCTTGAATATTTACAGCCAGCACGCTTCATGGCTGATCAACTCAGGTATATAAATTGAGGCCCGCTCTTAGTTTTTTTTATTTGTATAGCATTGCTATACTGAGGGTAAGAATAGCTTAACAACACTTTGTAATTTACTTTAATGAAGAAATATATGTTCATAAGTTAGCTTTTGAATACAAAACTTATCCGGTATTTCTTAATTGTTTTTAGACCAAAAATCAGAGCACAACACAATACATATATAACATTCTTTAATGTGTTATTATGTTTGCTTTATTGGGTGGGCCTCATACTCTGAAGAAAAATTGAATATCACACTTTGCTCATGAAACTGTATGGCTAACAGTGATTTACAGTTACCTATAGAAATTCTCTCCCCCACAAATACAATAGGCTCGAAATATGTCTTTAAATATCAAAATTTGCTCATGCAATGCATGTCTAACAGTGATTTACAGTGAGTGTTCATACTAGTTGTTATGCACATTTATTTTAGTCTTGGACATGCAGAGTTGTAATAACCAACTTCCTGTGAGCATATTGTGCTAAAAGCTGAAGATATTGTAAAGGGGCATACTCTTTTTAAGTAATTACCGAACTGGGCTATACATATTATGCTTCAATTTTCAATTCAGTAAAGTGTACTTCAATTATAAGACGAGAATTACAAGCTTTAAACCATCTTTAATATTATTAATTACTATATGAATAACTTGTCAATTGACATGACGCCAGAACTTAAATATCTCTTGTTGATGTCGGAGTATATAGACAATAGATTTTATTATAATACAGTTTCACGTGCTTTATTATACAGTGACACGTGCTGTTGTTTGTCGGAGGTATCGTTTTGGTTTGATTGGTTGAAATGGATAAATGATTGACGACTGGCGACATGTTAATTCATCAACAACAATTTAATCGGATGAATCTAATTTAGTTTAAGAGGATACGTCAGGCTTTTTCCAGAAGAATCTAAATTTAACAATGTTTCAGTTCATTATAAAAAGTGCTCTATCAATCAAGTGATGTTGTTAGCAGCCTGTTGTTGACGTCTTAAACTTAAGTTCACCATGGATTGTTAATGAAAGCAGGCGTTAAATGTCGAACTTTGTGTTTTACTTATATTGCCTATTGATGCTGCGTTGTTGGTTAGAGAATAGTTCATGGCGGGGATTTCTTTATTTACACTGTCCCGTTTTATTGGGTTGACAGTAGGGTAAGTGTGAGGTTTGGTGCACCCTAAAACCTGGTTTAAACCCCCAGCGGCCTTTTTTGCCACTGACCGTTCCAAGGCGGTAGCCCTATTGTCGATGCTTTTGTGTTCGTGATGTCTTATTTGGCCTTTTATTCATCTTTAAATTTGTTCTTTGTTTCTGTGTGTGTTTGTGGCTGACTGTCGTCCTTGAATGCTGCTTTTTATATCTATATTTAATCCTTGGACGTAACCTAGGATAACACGTATTACTGCGCATAATGAACATTCCCTGTATTTAGGTTCAGTCATTATGCTTTTGTCCTTTAGAAAAGAAAATATCTTTCTTTTTTTCCAAATATAAGTCTCTGTGGCAGGGATAGTAAAGGCGTTGCGTCTAAATGTTTCTCGCCTCTCACCTCTGCGGGTTCGAATCTCACTGGAAGCTCGATTGTCAAGTGAGAAAGTGTCGATTCTTATGGATGGATGGAGATATATAGCAATGGTTCTACCCAGGGAAATGGGGATGGGGGTGGGCGGGGGCTGCCTCTGCCACAAAAGAATCGACCGTCATATATGGCCTAATATGAGCTAAAAATGAGGTAAAACACCATTCAAACAAACAAGCAAACACTTGTTAGTCGGACCCATATGCACCAACGAAAGATTTGGTGTACTTCGACGTGCATAAATATGTACATTGAATATATAACTGAAACACAGTATGGTGGTTTTCATATTGAGAGTGACATCCATTAGTCTTCTAGATCGCATCCAGTCCTTTTAAAGCATAATTAAGAGTAGCGTGATTACAGTTATTGTCATTTCGATGCCTTTGGCACGAATTCTAAAATGGATTTTGTAATTGTGCTTTTATGCACTGGATAAATGTGTCTTTATTTGGGGGTCTCCCATGGGGTTTTGGGGAACAAGGGAACAAGGTCATTTATTTTTGGTGAACAAGGGAACATTGTCTGTTATTGGTAATACTTTTGGGGAACAAGGGAGCATTGGAAAAATATTTTTGGGGAACAAAGGAACAAGGGAATATAGACCCCCCCCCCCACCCACACACACACACACACACACCCATGGGAGGGCCTCTTATTTGGACAAGATTTCATACAGAAATACAAAACATATTCAGGCGACACTGATGAAATTACGAGCGCTTCTCTATTTTTAAAATGAGTTTGACGTTGATACCTTGGATTGTATTAGAGAATAGCCTGGTGTGTATTGTATTAGAGAATAGCCTGGTGTGTATTGTATTAGAGAATAGCCTGGTGTGTATTGTATTAGAGAATAGCGTATTAGAGAATAGCCTGGTGTGTATTGTATTAGAGAATAGCCTGGTGTGTATTGTATTAGAGAATAGCCTGGTGTGTATTGTATTAGCGAATAGCCTGGTGTGTATTGTATTAGAGAATAGCCTGGTGTGTATTGTATTAGAGAATAGCCTGGTGTGTATTGTATTAGAGAATAGCCTGGTGTGTATTGTATTAGAGAATAGCCTGGTGTGTATTGTATTAGAGAATAGCCTGGTGTGTATTGTATTAGAGAATAGCCTGGTGTGTATTGTATTAGCGAATAGCCTGGTGTGTATTGTATTTTGCGTGGTTTTCGTGACATCTTAAATAGCCAATCCAGGACATCAATATGATCCCTCTTTGCTGCATTCAGTCTTGTTAAAGCAGAACTAACCAGCCAAATAACGGCAAAATTACGCTACAAAACCGTTTTTCTAAACTCTATCCAAATGTTCAGGTCATATAATCATGTATATGTGCCGATTAAAAGTAAAGTTTTTTCGCGGGTTCTAAAAATATCCATGATTGAATATATATGCGTAAAATGAATGAGTTGGTAACTCTTAATTCGACGCTCCAGTTTCGGCGTTTGGCCTGGCTGGTTAAAGCCGGTTATTTTGTGTCTATACAGTTTGGATTCTAATATAAGTTATATATGTGCCTCGTCGTCAGTAGGTTTAGAAACGGTGTACATATGATGTAAACATTGCGTGTTGTAAGCGGGATAGCTAAAGTATATCTGAGTAGTGAATATACTGTGAGCGTTTCAACCCTGAGTGTATGTGAGGAATCACACAACCCTGAGTGTATGTGAGGAATCACACAACCCTGAGTGTAAGTGAGGAATCACACAACCCTGAGTGTATGTGAGGAATCACGCAACCCTGAGTGTATATGAGGAATCACGCAACCCTGAGTGTAAGTGAGGAATCACACAACCCTGAGTGTAAGTGAGGAATCACACAACCCTGAGTGTAAGTGAGGAATCACACAACCCTGAGTGTATGTGAGGAATCACACAACCCTGAGTGTAAGTGAGGAATCACACAACCCTGAGTGTATGTGAGGAATCACACAACCCTGAGTGTATGTGAGGAATCACACAGCCCTGAGTGTATGTGAGGAATCACACAACCATGAGTGTAAGTGAGGAATCACACAACCCTGAGTGTATGTGAGGAATCACACAACCCTGAGTGTATGTGAGGAATCACACAACGAATCACACAACCATGAGTGTATGTGAGGAATCACACAACGAATCACACAACCCTGAGTGTATGTGAGGAATCACACAACCCTGAGTGTAAGTGAGGAATCACACAACCCTGAGTGTAAGTGAGGAATCACAAGTATTTCATCTCTGAGTAAACTTAACAGTTTCAAATTAGATATATATAGTTATAGTTTATTCAACAAATACAGTAGACCATTTGGTCCATGAGTATACAAAATTACAAACAATTTTCAATTGCAGAGGTCGATGGCAGTAACGAACATTACATAGTATCAAATGTTGTACAATATACTAACATTTTAAATCAGTTAATTATGATATTTCTAACAGTATAAGTTTTACTATAAACAATTGCTTAAAAGAGATCCACGTGTAACAGACAGTAATATTGTTGTTAGAGTACCTCTTGGGAGAGTACTAATAATTATTGATTGTAATATATGTCATTTCGAATTTAAAAACCATCAAATACATAAGTAGCCAAATTCTTCACAGTAGTAAGCTTTTCTGATGTAAAAAGTTCTATAAAGAGAATATTTGGTCTTTGCCAATAGTATCGATTGATAAGTGTTGTTCTTAGTTCTTTATATAAAGTACATTCCAATATAAAATGATTCGCGCTCATTAATAGGAATACCTTATGGTCTCACACCTCTATTATCTCCCCTGAAAGCTCACGGACCTAGAGACAAAAGGAAAACAGAAAATAATTCTATTTTTTCTCAATTTTAGGCAATTTTTAATTTGAAAAATAGGCTTTTATTTGCTTTAGCATACATCTGCAGTGTAAAAGACTGATGATACAGAAAATCCCATGTTGATATGAGGTTTCATTTAAATTTCAGAATTGTTTGACCGAAGCACCACATATTCAGCTAGATAGTGTATGAATTTTGTATTTTCCATAGGGTTCACAAAACATGAGCGAGGAAAAAAACCAACCTGGCTAACTTATATATTTTATTGTTTTAAATTACTGGTCTTGGCTATACTGAAGATATTAAACCAACAACAATGTCTGCTGCCCTGCTTTGAAGCTCAGATGTTGGAAAAGGCTGTACAGTAACCCTATGGGAAAATTAATTGTGGTGTGAGACCTGAAGGCGAATGACAACGACCCGCTTCTATTTACATTCTCAATTCTCATATACAGTTTTGAATACTGTACATGTTAACAGGCGTAATAATACATGTTATTCATGATGACTCTTTTAAAAGTATTCTCATGAACACCAATGAACAAGAGAGAAGTTAGATGGAAAAGTTAAGAAAGTTACATTTTTGGCTACTTCATTTGTTTAGATAGAATGTATATAATGTCAGTGAAATTTAATATATATTTAAAAAAAAAATATAGCCTATATATATGGTACATAATGACGTGTAAGTTGATGTTCTCGTTATTCATATTACGGTTTTGTTCAGGATATGATGGATCGTGATCAAAAAGACAGGCTGCCTATGATGCAAGTTGGATTCATTGATTCGATCTGCATGCCAGTATATAAGGTACGTTCTGCATGCCAGTATATAAGGTACGTCCTGCATGCCAGAATATAAGGTACGTTCTGCATGCAAGTATATAAGGTACGTTCTGCATGCCAGTATATAAGGTACGTTCTACATGCCAGTATATAAGGTACGTTCTGCATGCCAGTATATAAGATACGTTACACATTTAAAATAACAAGGTCTCATTATAAGCACAATAAACCACGACATAGATATTTAACCCGCTACATATATATAATGGACTGTTCTTTCTTTGAATTAAGACCATTCCATTTATTGCCAAAATAGTGTTTTGGGGGATGACTGATCAGCAGCCGGACATTCTAAACCTTTATTTGAGTTTATAATGGACGCAAACGCTATTATAGTATTGCGTAGCGGGTTAAGTGTTAACAAGGGTCAGCCACTCCTTCCATCAAATTTCATAATTTGGCTATTTTAAATAAGGCTCTGTTAAATATGTTTTTTAACATCCTGAAATCTGATTGGTTGACGTTCACACATTTGCGACTAACATATCGTCCATAACCCGTCTAAATAAGTCGCGAGAGGTTAAACCGTCAACAACTAGAGTCATTTAGTTTTATTTCAATTTGTTTGTTAACCAGTATTGTTATTTTTGACATTTGCAGCACAATGTCAGTCGTTCAACGGTCTCAAGTCGCAGTTCACGCGCCACCAGCAACACAATTTGCGACCATTTAACGGCCGATTTACCGTCGCAAAAATAATTTTATTCAACTTTTATTTCACTTGTGTTCATATATATGAACAGTATAAGCAACATGTTACAAAATACAAATTTATTCAGTAAACCTATAACTGTATGAGTAAGAGTGTGGTGTCCTCAAAATGTCGGCTTGTTCTTGATATTATTTCGAATATATATAAATGTATATACATATATAGAGGATATTTGTTGGTTTGTCGTGAACATAGGATTTATTTTCATCTCGAAGTGGGAAAACCTATATTTTCATGAGTGCTTTACAAACCAACAAATATTCTATTTATTATATACTGTTTATCATGCAACGCTACCAAACTGTTTCAAACAGAAAATACGTTTTGTTCCGACAGTTCCCCTTTAACGTATTCGCGGATAAATATAGTAACCTCAGCGCGTGAGGCGATTTACATATATTTAGTGAGCATAGAATATAGTTCTAAACTTTGACACGAATTATGACTGTTATAAACAAATGTAGAAGAAAGTAGTTCCATTTTTTTCTGGCAGCGAGATATTCTCACTGTGAAAATATAAACAATGAGAGTATAAGGTATATTCTAACCATACTGTATAATACACTATTTCACTGGGAAGTATAGAATAACATATTGTTTATGATTTGTTTAATTATACGTGCTTAATTACTAACGCTTGAGCAAATGTAACATAAGAAAATAGTGAGGAAAGTACTAGTATATGATTTAGAATTTTGGTATATGCAGACACACTTTATGTCCGTAACAAATCCGGTTTTGAAATGATGGGCCATAGCTTTTTTACTAGCCCTCATAATTCCAGTTTACTGATGCTATTCATTTACATTACTACAGGCCATTTCAAGGGTGTCACCCAAACTGCAACCATTCGTGGACGGATGCCAACACAATCGCGACAACTGGGAGAATCTCGCACAGAACCTAAACAAGACCCAAGTAGACAAGAACCAGAGAGAGAAGGTGAAGTCCAGCTGACATAAACCTCGGTGTGCCCTGATATGAGGAGTCAGGTGCACATGCCACTCAATCGGTGGCTCCAGTAGGACTGAAAACAGTGTCTGCCTGTTGTTCTAGCCAAACCTACAAGAACATGGTTTTACATAGCGAGACTATTTGCTGAATCGTTTATATATGCACCGTTAAACCATTACGCGTAGCTACGTATGTGTATTGTAATTATAAAAGAAAAAATATGGTATTAAAACAGCGCATGTCCGTAATCAGGAATTTCAAAGGGTAAACAAAAATGTAGGTCAAATGTTTATAGATGGCCAGTTTTAGTTTTTATGATATAAGCATTTACCCCTTGTCGTATATACAATGCACAAATTAGATATTAAAACATAATTTGGTGGCAATATGTCCACCTGACTTAGAGTCAGTTTAGTAAACTTCGTACACTACGTGAGAATACGAAGCTATAACAGAAAACCTTTCATGCGTAAACATGAAAGGTTCACAGAAAACCTTTCATGCGTAAACATGAAAGGTTCATAAGTGAACCACTATTATTGAAAGTCATAAGCGGCCTTGACTTATAACGTGTTTCTGATTGGTTGTTTTAAGGAAATAGGCGTGTTTCAGTTACTATAGTGCCGTTCTGATTGGTTGTTTTAAGGAGATAGGCGTGTTTCAATTACTATAGTGCCGTTTCACTAACTCATTTTACTATGATACTAAATAAAATACATATCTACCTCAAATATTTAATTTGGATTCATGTATATTTCTAAAATATATCGAAATGCGTTGGCATTAATCCAGAAACTCATTAAAAATGATTTAAAACCAAAAGCTAAATCGTAGATGCGCGCAGACGCGGTTTATTTCAATGGACGCATTTTGTCAATCTCTACACAGAGGTGTCGTTCCTTGCATCCACAAACGTCACGTATGTGATCTTGGTAGAAATGTTGGCATTTTGTTGCGAATATACCAGTAATGAGATCGTTTTAGATATTACGTTTATGAAAGAGATTTTATGTTAACATGAGGTTTGTTTGTTTTAAAATATATCTCGTCATTAAGAAGTTGTTTGTAGATGTATGCTTGTATATGCTTTCTTGTTTTGTTCCGTGTTGTTAAACGCTTTATGTTAAATAAGTAATACTCTATTATTGCCCATGCACTAACCTACCATTTTACATTTACGATTATCGAATTTGTTAACATTGCCTAAAAGATTAATTTTTAAAGGGACACACGGCCCTATTGTTTTGTTTAATCTCACAGAGTCCAGTTAGTTTTTCTACATCACTTACATTTGTGCAATCATTAATAATCATTATTAGAATAGTTTAAAGCAAATTGTTTTTACATATTACTAACTGTTGATTATAATGCACCAATAATTTATTGAATAGCGAAGAAAAAAAAAATCGCAAAATGTTATTTAGGTTTTTACAAACATGTTTGTAGTCAAAACGATAATGCATTAAAAAATCGAGATGCTAGTTTGAATGCCTCATAAGTCCAGACTCTATTGTACCCATATACGGCAAGACACTCCGCAAGGGGCTTGTTGTATTTGTTGGTGGAGGGACTATAAACCTTAGAATTACACACACACACTTTGAATGCCTCAGTCCACACTGTACTGAACCCAGCTGTACCCGGATTCTCTGGTGGCTATCAGTGAGGGGCACTATAATCCTTAGAATTACACACACACATTAAATGTTTGATACAAACTTGAAGATTGCCGTGTGTCCCTATAAGTTGTATACAGTATATAAGAATATCAGTCGTATATAACGTAGATTATCAACATGCAGACATATGTATATACGCTTCGTGTAAACCAGGGGTTTCTGTTGAATTTACAGAAACATGGGAAATGACGTAACTGCATGTTGCAAAAGTCTTTGAATTAATTGCATCTCATGTAAAGGTTGTGTTATTCTTTTCTCTTTTTTTTTTAAATTAAGAGGATCGTCTCCTAAGAATACGAAAGGTGCAATAGTCAACGATGTGATGTAACGCGTGTTGCGGAGAGCATGAGTAATTTGTTGGTGACGTATGCTAACAGTCACTACTCCACTTCTGTTATCAATGAGGAAAATGTGTAATACTCGCAAGAATACTTCGGTTTATCGTCGGTTAGACTACTTAGGTTTATCTGTGACGAGAGAACTTATGTTTATCATTGGCAAAAATAATTTGGTTAATTATTGGTGAGAATGCTTAGGTTTATCATTGGCGAGAATATTTGGGTTTATCATTGGCGAGAATACTTAGGTTTATCATTGGCAAAAATACTTAGATTTATAATCGGCGAGAATACTTAGGTTTATCATTGGGGAGAATACTTAGGTTTATCATCGGCGAGAATACTTAGGTTTATCATTGGGGATAATACTTAGTTTTATCACTGGCAATAATACAGTTACTACTCCACTTCTGTTATCAATGAGGAATCTGTGTAATACTCGCAAGAATACTTCGGTTTATCGTCGGTTAGACAACTTAGGTTTATCTGTGACGAGAGAACTTATGTTTATCATTGGCGAAAATAATTTGGTTTATTATTGGTGAGAATGCTTAGGTTTATCATTGGCGAGAATATTTGGGTTTATCATTGGCGAGAATACGTAGGTTTATCATTGGCAAAAATACTTAGATTTATAATCGGCGAGAATACTTAGGTTTTTCATTGGGGATAATACTTAGGTTTATCATCGGCGAGAATACTTAGGTTTATCATTGGGGATAATACTTAGTTTTATCACTGGCAATAATACTTATATTTATCAGTAGCGAGAATGCTTAGGTTTATCATTGGCGATAATACGTAGGTTAATCATTGGTGAGAATACTTAGGTTTATAATTGGGGAGAATACTTAGGTTTATCATTGGGAAGAATACTTAGTTTTATCACTGTCAATAGTACTTAGGTTTATCAGTAACGAGAATACTTAGGTTTATCATTGGCGATAATACGTAGGTTTATCATTGGTGAGGATACTTGGGTTTATCATTGGCAAGAATACTAAGGCTTATCATCGGCGAGAATACTGAGGTTTATCATTGGCAGGAATATTTAGGTTCATCTCTTAAGTTTATGACTAGCGATAATACGCAGCTTTATCATTAGCGAAAATACTTAGGTTTATCAGTGGTGAGAATACTAAGTTTACCATTGGTGATACTACGAAGGTTTATCATTGGCGAGGATACGTAGGTTTATCATTGGTGAGGATACTTGGGTTTATCATTGGCAAGAATACTAAGGCTTATCATCGGCGAGAATACTGAGGTTTATCATTGGCAGGAATATTTAGGTTCATCTCTTAAGTTTATGACTAGCGATAATACGCAGCTTTATCATTAGCGAAAATAGTTAGGTTTATCAGTGGTGAGAATACTAGGTTTTTTATTGGTGATACTACGTAGGTTTATCATTGGCGAGGATACGTAGGTTTATCATTGGCAAGCATACTTGTATTTATCATTGGTGAGAATACTTAGTTTTATCAGTGGTGCGAATACTAGGTTTATCACTGTCGAGAATACTTAGGTTTATCATTGGTGAGAATACTTAGGTTTATCATTGGCGAGAATACTTAGGTTTATCATTGGCAAGAATAGTTAGGTTTATCATCGGCAAGCATAATTAGGTTTATTATCGGCAAGTATACTTAGGTTTATCGTCGGCAAGAATACGTAGGTTTATCGTCGGCAAGAATACTTAGGTTTATCGGTGGGAAGAATACTGAGGTTTATCATCGACGATAATACTTAGGTTGATCTTCGGTGAATATTCTTAAGCATATCCTGAGCATGAATATTTAGATTTATGGTCGGTAGGAATACTTAGGTTTATGGTCGGTAGGAATACTTAGGTTTAATATTGGCGAGAATGGTTAGGTTTTAGCGGTCACCACGTTCAATCCATGTATTATTTGGTAATGTGTATGTCATTGTCGTATTTCGTATTAACATATTTATGAATGCAGTTTTGCCTTAAAGAATCTGTGATATGAACTGTATGTGAAATCCGTTTTTTTATTTAAAATATTGTGTTGTATTTGTGGTTGTTTATGCTGATTAGAAGTATCTGTTTTCGAGACTTGTGTTTTATTGATCTCTCAAACGGATTCTAAATGTAAGTGTTTACCTTTAATTGGAAACATACTGGTCTAACGTCGTGACAACTTTATTTTTACATTACTTTATCAATAATGTCTGTGAAATATTACATCTTGGTTATATTATAGTTTGATTTGGTACCAGTATTTGTGCTACTGTTCGATACATATAGCTTCAAGACCGAAACTGAACACAAGTAGAACTGAACTACGTGTTGTGTAAACTATGTTGAAATAAAAAACATGTTCAAGCCAGGGCTAATGTTCGCTGTGGTCCCTTTTTCTAAAACGATGTTGTTACTTTTTATTAAAATATTACAACATATACATGTCACTTATTAGAAATAAATAGTTTTATAACACTTAATAACGAGACGTTGTAATTACAATTCCAAATGTAAACAAGAGGTCCAAGAGGGCCTGTGGACGCTCTACTTGTTAGGAAGTAATCTTTTTAACAGGTGAGCGGGTTGTTGGATCAAGATGAGGTGTCAGATATGAATGATTTTTGCATTTTTCTGAGCGTTTATATTGAAATAAACAACAAGTCTGGTAAACAAGGTTTGAACCCACGTCCCCAGGCTCCCAATTTAAAGAAATAAATCAGTAAAAACAAATATTTATTAACTTTAGTACCATCTGATATGCATGACTGAAGAACTTGTCCAAGATCTGATTATTCAATACACATTCTATTTGGTTTCGATTGGATGAAAAATGGAAGTTATGTGGTGGAAGGTCGAGATATATTGTTGTCTTTTTATACCATCGGATATATGATTAAAAAAAAACTTGTCCAAGATCGTATTACTAGTGTAAGACACACTCTGTGAAAGTTTGGCTAAGATCAGGTGAAAAATTAAAGTGTTTTATAGTAACATGGAAAATTATGAAATTTTTGATAATTTAAGGACCATAACTCAGCTACTGGCGATTGAATCTGGCTTGTTCAAGAATGTGTTCGAGATCTTATGGATATATAACTACCGTGTAAGTTTGATTCAGATCGGATAAAAAACGGAGGGACTAGAGCGTCCACAAGAAAAAGTTAACGGACGGACGGACGAAGGACAACACGTCACCCCATAAGCTCGTCTGGCCTTTGTCCAGTAAAGCTTAAAAAACACGTTTATTTAACGATGTAATGTTTACGGTGGTAGGACGTCCAGTCTGATGTCGGTAAGTACCGATGGCTTTGACTCTGGTCGTCCACTCTGATGTCGGTAAGTACCGATGGCTTTGACTGTGGTCGTCCACTCTGATGTCGGTAAGTACCGATGGCTTTGACTGTGGTCCACTCTGATGTCGGTAAGTACCGACGGCTTTGACTGTGGTCGTTCACTCTGATGTCGGTAAGTATTGACGGCTTTGACTGTGGTCGTTTACTCTGATGTCGGTAAGTACCGATGGGTTTGGTAGGAATTGGTTCTACTGATTTCAAGGACGACTGACTGTGGTCGTCCACTCTGATGTCGGTAAGTACCGGTGGATTTGACTGTGTTAGGTCGTCCAGTCAGATGTCGGTAAGTACCGATGGCTTTGACTGTGTTAGGTCATCCAGTCTGATGTCGGTAAGTACCGATATGACTCTGTTAGGTCGTCCAGGCTGATGTCGGTAAGTACCGATGGCTTTGACTGTGTTAGGTAGTCCAGTCTTATGTCGGTAAGTACCGATATGACTGTGTCATGTCGTCCAGTCTGATGTCGGTAAGTATCGATATGACTGTGTTATGTTGTCCAGTCTGATGTCGGTAAGTACCGGTGGATTAGACTGTGGTAGGTCGTCCACTCTGATGTCGGTAAGTACCGGTGGCTTTGACTGTGTTAGGTCGTCCAGTCTGATGTCGGTAAGTACCTGTGGCTTTGACTGTGTTAGGTCGTCCAGTCTGATGTCGGTAAGTACCGATATGACTGTGTTAGGTCGTCCAGTCTGATGTCGGTAAGTACCGATGACTTTGACTGTGTTATGTCGTCCAGTCTGATGTCGGTAAGTACCGATATGACTGTGTTAGGTCGTCCAGTCTGATGTCGGTAAGTACCGATGGCTTTTACTGTGTTAGGTCGTCCAGTCTGATGTCGGTAAGTACCGATGGCTTTGACTGTGTTAGGTCATCCAATCTGATGTCGGTAAGTACCGATATGACTGTGTTAGGTCGTCCAGTCTGATGTCGGTAAGTACCGATGGCTTTTACTGTGTTAGGTCGTCCAGTCTGATGTCGGTAAGTACCGATGGCTTTGACTGTGTTAGGTCAACCAATCTGATGTCGGTAAGTACCGATGGCTTTGACTGTGTTAGGTCGTCCAGTTTGATGTCGGTAAGTACCGATGTCTTTGACTGTGGTAGGTCGTCCACTCTGATTTCGGTAATTACCGATGGCTTTGGTAGGAATTGATTCCACTGATGCCAAATACCACTGACTGTGGTAGGACTTGGCTCTACGTCTCACACCACAATTCAAAAAAAGAAAGTCCCAAAAACTACTGTTTTTGTTCGTGGCATAAACACAATGTACTTGTATGTAGGCTTAAATTCATCATTGATTCAATATCTGCCATTTAAATTACAGGTTGATTGATTTTTTAAAGTTCATGTTTCTGTGACACAGCATGACAGCGTAAAAGCATGACAAAAATGCAATCCCGTGGTGATTAGACACACGATCCCGAGGTAATTAGACACACGATCCCGTGGTGATTAGACACGCGATCCCGTGGTGATTAGACACAGATCCCATGGTGATTAGACACACGATCCCGTGGTGATTAGACACGCGATCCCGTGGTGATTAGACACAGATCCCGTGGTGATTAGACAAACAATCCCATGGTGATTAGACACAGATCCCGTGGTGATTATACACACAATCCCGTGGTGATTAGACACACGATCCCGTGGTGATTAGACACACAATCCCATAGTGAATAGACACACGATCCCGTGGTGATATCTACAATGATACAGCATTAGCTGGAAATCAACTAAAACTCTTCTGTGATCTTTTCCTAAAATGCTGCAGATTTAGTACCTGATAAGGATGCAGCAATGCATGAAAAGGAAAATGTTGTAAAACGTAGAAAAGGAAAACTATTTTTTGTGTCTACCTTCACGAGTATTCAATGGAAGATAATAGTACCTACGGCAAGGACTGCTGGTAGGGCGTTGACTCAAAGCAGGTAGTAGTTTTGGATGGAAAAGTAGCTTCAAATCATAAGTATTTTAATTTTAACAAATGGAATATGCTTTTGTTTCGTTCTATGCCTTTTGTCATTGTTAGTTATTAACTACATACCCATACATAACACTGTGTACACCATATTTTGACACATTTTGAAATATATTTGTAATATTCCTTTCCGATCATCTACAAGGTGAAATGTTGTATCTCAATGTGTGTTTAGGTACTGTAAGTAAGTAAACTACACACGACTTTAGTTTCATTGTATATAAAATCCTTAGATAAAATCACGATGTGACAGTTTCTTTTTATAAGCGCTGCAGTTTCTTGTAGTACTTTTACACAAGTGCAATCTCATTAAAATCATATCCTAATTACGCTTTGATACTCTCCGCTATTAGATCTAACAACTTTGCCTTTGAGGTAACGTAAGATCGACCTAAATTCAACAAATGAAATTGCGCGTTTCATATGCACTTCAGATGACATTCGAGTGAACTGAACAAACGAAAATCTACATAAAACAGATCATTATCCGCATAAATATAAAGTCTTCGTGTGTTATTGCTGTGTTATTGCACGATAATTTCAAAGAAATGCACTAAATGGCATATTTTACATCAAAATCATCGCTGTCATGTGTATTTTGAAAATATATATTCCACCGAAATTATTACGACATTAGATATTCTAAAAGTAAGCCACAGTACATCTGACCCAGCTGATAGCGTACTCGACCGCTGACCCACGTAACGAGTGTCATTTTAGTGTGGGTTCAATCCCACGAATCGGTAAAAAAATTTGTACCGCTATTAAATTCCGTCAAACAATCTTTGTTTTTTCTCCAGTAAATATACAATAATGGTTGGTGTATTATGTTTGTCAACGCAATTCGTTTGTGTTTTATAAGCTAAACGTTACGGACATTGTCTCTTTCAATACTGAGCGTAGACTACAGCGTTTTACTGAAACGCGACATGCGCAGTGAAGCTATCAATACCTTACACTTTTGTTGGCTGAAATCTGATTGGCTACTCGTAAGGTCAATCTGACGTGACCTGCAATGGAGCGTGGTCAGATCCTTAGTAGCGAACAGTATGGTAGCTTGATAAAGGGTCTGATTTTAATGAGATTGACACATGTGCGACATTTTAATCCTGAAACGGCTACAGTTTTTTATACAACATTACAAGTAGACAAGCATACCAAAATGGTTATATTTCATTAATATTCAATACAATTTTGGATTTAGAAACATACAGCTGAAAACGTTTTATTGCATTTCAGCTAAAATACACCAGTACCGCTGCTACTATTACGACTTCACTGATGATTTGTGTGTAGACATCATCAATCACCCATTGTTTTTCACGGAACAAAGTCATTGAGTATAAAGAGAACTGAAGTATTTAATGGGAATACTATCTTTATTTGTACATTTCCAAGTAATACCATCTGTACAGTATTCCAGTGGGAAAAGCATTGTGGCATTGCCTTGCACCCGGACCATTATGTTTTAACACGGGTACTATTTCTGTAAAGTTTCAAAATCGTAGGTCTGTGGTGAACATTTTTCTCAAGATTTGGTCACTGTCAGGTCAATGTGACCTTGATGTCCTACTGAACCCAACATGAATAGGCTTCCTCCTCTCACCAAGGGCAATGTGTCTACAAAGTTTCATGAGTGTAGGTATTATACTCCTGGAGTTATGACTTGAAATATGTATTGGTGACCTTGACCTTTGACCTAGTGACCACAAAGCAAAAAGGTTCCTTCTCTGACCAACGGCAATGTATGTTTTAAGTTTTATGAAGTCATCACGCGGAATGCATATTGCCACATGAGGTCATAAATACCTTAGTAGTATATGCGTCGGTTTAGCTTCAATTAGCCCACTGGCATTTCAATAAGGTAATCAGGCTCGTGCAATATCGGAAAGAATGACAGCGTTACGTTAATGAGCCCCGATTCGCTGACGTGATATTAATTAGTTATTACGAGATATCGAACTTATAGGTTTCCTCGATACCTGTTAAGTTATTGACATTTTTCCGTTCAATTAGATAAGCATGTGGATTTATTGAAGTGCTATTAAATAGTATCACGCGATATCGTAATTATAGCGAATTCCTTCGAAAATTACCAACGGGCATTAAGAGTATTGAAAAATGACGTGATATTAATTAGTTATCACGCGATATCGAACTTATAGGTTAATGTATTGACATTTTCTACGTTCAATTAGATAGGCATGTGAAAACAATGGCATAATTCTACAATATATCACGCGATATCGTAATTATAGCGAACGAGTTCGGGTTGAAAATTACCTACGGGCATTAATAGTATTAACAAATGACATGTGTGTATATTCTTGTATATAGGTGCCTATATAAGGTCTGTATCGAAACTAATTAGTCATTTTATAGAAAATGGTCTAGAATATTCGTCTGGGGTACTAAAAATAGTACAGCTTGTATGTATTTATAATATACATATAAGCGTATGTCGATTTAATAGCACTATTTAAAGGATCTTAATAAAGTTGTTCATTACGCACACATGTTTCACGTAATCTATTCATCTTTTTTGATTTTGAAAGTCAATATTACAAAGCAGTTAAGATTTAATCGGCTGTTACACGTTTATCTGTTTTAAGTATCGAAACTCATTTTATCAGATAAATACAACGCGGTTAAACGCAGGACCTGTATTAATTACTTTGATACAAAAAAAATCAAAAATTTAAGAATGTTATTAATTTAACTTCAGAAATGATTTTAGACGTAAAACAATATTCAAATTAGATATATAAATGTTAATATTTTGACATTACAATTAAATCACCTTTCTAAATGTAAATTTGGCCAAGTATAGTTCAGCGGTCAGCGAAATAATGATGAGATAAAAGTATCGATCACGTTGTTATCTGATCTAAATATAACCAGTGACAGGACATCGGTAGCTTTCTTGAGCAGACGATTTAAACTGAAAGGTAGGCACGCATTACAGACATACTATATTTAAAATATATGCATAAGGTAATTAAATGCAGGATTTTAATATGTAACAAAACAGTTGCACATTTTGTATTTATAAGTGTAGACATATTAATAAATGGTCCCATCACCACCATCAACACATTTGGGAACTGTATCAAATATCTTGAATTTCTCGTCTAATATGATGATTTTAATGTCAAGTCCAAGGATTCATTCGATATAAAACATTATGAGATAAACTTTTATGTGCTTCCTAAATGTGCTGCAATCGTATTTTCTGAAAAAGAGTAGAGAATGATATTTTGAAGCAAACAATTCAATTATTAAAACATCTGCAATACAATTTAAAATAAAACTGCGTGTTAATTGTCGTTTAAGGTTATAGTAGTCTGATATGTCCAATTTTCCGAACGTAAATAACTGGAATATGCATTTTATGATATTTGTCGGTTTTCAAGACTTCAACGAAAATTAACATTAAAAATGATTGAATTCATGAAAACTTCTACTTTTGCTTTCTTGTTTGCCTGTTTGCGTGTTTGTTTCTGTGTTTTGTAGTTGACTGTCCTCCTTGAATGCTACTTTCCCTGTCCGATCTTTTTATATTTATATTTCGAAACATCAGCTGCGGGCGTTGTTATGATTTCCTTTGCTATAAAAAATAAGTTTCGTATTTTTCTTTTTAAGAAAAAAAAAGAAAAATATATAACTTAAGATTTAGGGTCTAACACACACACACTTGCAAATAAGGATGAAAAAAAAACTTGATCAAAGATATCTGTTTTTTGTAATATGGCGAAAATAGCTACTTATTTTTTGTCTTACAAATATAATGTGAATAAAATGCTTAGTTTGGTTAAAAATTATAAAATCATCGCTAACATACAAGCAAACTGTCGTATCTTTCATTAATTTCTTAATATTGCGATAAAAATCGAACATTTAATCCAACATTTATATTTTTGACCTAAAATAAAACATACGATCACATTTAAATTGCAAACAGTTTTAAAAAATTGTGATATGTTTACATTTAGTGGAATTATTTGGTTTGAGGTAAAACTCTACGGCAAAAGATACATATAGGTTTAAAACTGGAAAATAGTATGCACCTAATTCAAAATGTAATTTAAAGCGAACCGCGTGAAAATGGAGATTATTTTTAAATGTATACGTTCTAAATGACAGTTTCAAATAACTAAATCATGCATTTTTTATGATAATCCCTTTCGCTTAAAATAACATCTTAAACAAAAGTGTTACGTTATAAGCTGAACACCTCTTGTATATACCTAGAAATTGTCATTGGTGTAGATGCTATGCTTTCAACGTTATCACACGAAATCCTTTCTATATATGGGCATGGGGACCTTGCTCTTTGACCTTCCGACTCCAAAAACAATAAGGTTCCTCCTTTGCTCAAGGCAGATGTACCTATGAAATTTCATGAGTGAAAGTGTTATGATTTCAAAGTTATTTAGCGGAATGTGTATTTCCATATAAGGTCATTGCGACCTTGACCTTTGACCCATTGATCCCAAAACAATAGGGTTCCTCTCAACTCGGACAATGTACCTATGAAGTTTTATGAGTGTGGGTTTTATGGTTTCGAAGTTATTGTCCGGAATGTTTATTCCCAAATAAGGTCATGGCGATCATGGACTTTAACATACTTACCCCAAAATAATAGGGTTTCTCCTCTCATTTAGGACAATGTATCTATGAAGTTTCATGGGTGTGTGTATAATGGTTTCAAAGTGATTGTTTACGGACGAACGGGCGGGCGGGCGGACGAACGGACGGACGGACGGACAACCCCACAACATAATACGTCCCGTTATTGAAACGGGTGTATACTAATATGAACAGAAGCATTCTTGAACAACGTTTACGAGAGATTAATATGTATAAACTTCGATCTAAACACGTATATCATTCAATTTTGTATTCATTTTGTACATAATTTAGATGTATTTGTGAACACCAAGTGTAAGTGATCAGGTAGTTTCTACTCTGTATAATTCGCTTGTGTATAAAGCGCTTGTGATGAGGTTGTTTCTACTCTGTATAAAGTGATGGTGGTGAGGTAGTTTCTACTCTGTATAATGCACTTGTGGTGAGGTAGTTTCTACTCTGTATAAAGTTCTTCTGGTGGGCTAGTTTCTACTCTGTATAAAATGCTTGTGGTGAGGTAGTTTCTACTCTGTATAAAGCACTTGTGCTGAGGTAGTTTCTACTCTGTATAAAGTGCTTGTGGTGAGGTAGGTTGCATTCTGTGTAAAGCACCTGTGGTGAGGTAGTTTCTACTCTCTATAAAGTTCTTATGGTGAGGTAGTTTCTACTCTATAAAAAGTGCTTGTGGTGAGGTAGATTCTACTCTGTATAAAGCGCTTGTGGTGAGGTAGTTTCTACTCTGTATAAAGTGCTTGTGGTGAGGTAGTTTCCACTGTGTATAAAGCGCTTGTGGTGAGGTAGTTTCTACTTTGTATAAGTGCTTGTGGTGAAGTAGGTTATACTCTAAATAAAGCACTTGTGGTGAGGTTGTTTCTACTCTGTATAAAGTTCTTGTGGTGAGGCAGTTTCAACTCTGTATAAAGTGCTTGTGGTGAGGTAGATTCAACTCTGTATAAAGCGCTTGTGGTGTGGTGGTTTCTACTCTGTATATAGCTCTTGTGGTGAGGTAGTTTCTACTCTGTATAAAACGCTTGTGCTGAGGGGGTTTTTACTCTGTATAAAGCGCCTCTGGTCAGGTAGTTTCTACTCTGTATACAGCGCTTGTGGTAAGGTAGTTTCTACTCTGTATAAAGCGCTTGTGGTGAGGTAGTTTCAACCCTTTAAGGCGCTTGTGGTGAGGTAGTTTTTACTCTGTATAACGCGCTTGTGGTGAGGTAGTAGTTATACTCTCTGTATAAAGTGTTAGTGGTGAGTTTCCACTGTGTATAAATCGCTTGTGGTGAGGTAGTTTCTACTCGGTATAAAATGCTTGTGGTCAGGTAATTTCTACTCTGTATGAAACGCTTGGGATGAGGTAGTTTCTAATCTGTATAAAGCACTTGTGGTGAGGTAGTTTCTACTCTGTATAAAGTTCTTGTGGTGAGCTAGATTCTACTCTGTATCAAGTGCAAGTGGTGAGGTAGTTTCTATTCTGTATAAACCGCTGGTGTATAACGTTCTTGTGGTGAGGTAGTTTCTACTCTGAATAAAGTGCTTGTGGTGAGCTAGTTTCTACTTTGTATCAAGTGCAAATGGTGAGGCAGTTTCTACTCTGTACAGACCGCTTGTGTATAAAGCGCTAGTGATGAGGCTGTTTCCACGCTGTATAAAGTGATAGTGGTGCGGTAGTTTCTACTCTGTATAATGCACTTGTGGTGATGTAGTCTCTACTCTGTATAAAGTTCTTCTGGTGAGCTAGTTCCTACTCTGTATAAAGTGCTTGTGGTGAGGTAGTTTCTACTCAGTATGAAGCGCTTGTGGTGAGGTAGTTTCTACTCTGTATAAAGTGCTTGTGGTGAGGTAGGTTGCATTCTGTGTAAAGCACTTGTGGTGAGGTAGTTTCTACTCTGTATAAAGTTCATATGGTGAGGTAGTTTCTACTCTATATAAAGTGCTTGTGGTGAGATATTTATTACTCTGTATAAAGCGCTTGTGGAGAGGTAGTTTCTACTCTGTATAAAGTGCTTGTGGTGCGGTAGTGTCCACTGTGTATTAAGCGCTTGTGGTGAGGTAGTTTCTACTTTGTATAATGTGCTTGTGGTGAAGTAGTTTATACTCTGTATAAAGCACTTGTGGTGAGGTTGTTTCTACTCTGTATAAAGTTCTTGTGGTGAGACAGTTTCTACTCTGTATAAAGTGCTTGTGGTGAGATAGATTCTACTCTGTATAAAGCGCTTGTGGTGAGGTGGTTTTTACTCAGTATATAGCTCTTGCGGTGAAGTAGTTTCTACTCTGTATAAAACGCTTGTGCTGAGGGGGTTCCTACTCTGTATAAAGCGACTGTGGTCAGTTAGTTTCTACTCTGTATAAAGCGCTTGTGGTGAGATAGTTTCTACTCTATAAGGCGCCTGTGGTGAGGTAGTTTCTACTCTGTATAAAGCGCTTGTGGTGAGGTAGTTTCTACTCTCAGTATAAAGAATTTGTGGTGAGTTTCCAATGTGTATCAATCGCTTGTGGTGAGGTAGTTTCTACTCGGTACAAAATGCTTGTGGTCAGGTAGTTTCTACTCTGTATAAAGCGTTTGTGGTGAGGTAGTTTCTACTCTGTACTTGGTGAGGTAGTTTCTACTCTGTATAAAGTGCTTGTTGTGAGGTAGATTCTACTCTGTATAAACCGCTTGTGGTGAGGTAGTTTCTAATCGATGAAGCCCTTGTAGTGAGGTAGTTTCTTCTCTGTATAAAGCACTTGTGGTGAGGTAGTTTTTACTCTGTAGAAAGTTATTGTGGTGAGCTAGTTTCTACTCTGTATAAAGTGCTCGTAGTAAGGTAGTTTCTACTCTGTATAAAACGCTTGTTGTGGCGTAATTTTTACTCTGTATAAACCGCTTGTGGTAAGGTAGTTTCTACTCTGTATCAAGTGCTTGTGGTGAGGTAGTTTCTACTCTGTATAAAACGTCTGTGGTGAGGTAGATTCTACTCTAACCGCTTGTGGTGATGTAGTTTCTACTCTGTATAATGTGCTTGTGGTGATAAAGTTTCCACTGAGTATAAAGCGCTTGTGGTGAGATTGTCTCTACTCTGTTTAAAGTGCTTGTGGCGTTGTATTTTCTGCTCTGTATAAAGTTCTTGTGGGGAGGTAGTTTCTACTCTGTATAAAGCGCTTTTGGCGATGTATTTTCTACTCTGTATAAAGTTCTTGTGGTAAGGCAGTTTCTACTCTGTATAAAGTTCTTGCGGTGAGTTAGTTTCTACTCTGTATAAAGTGCTTGTGGTGAGATAGTTTCTACTCTGTATAAAGTGCTTGTGGTGAGGTGGTTTCTACTCTGTATAAAGCGTTTCTGGTGAGGAACTTTCTACTCTGTATAAAGCGCTTGTGGTCAGATAGTTTCCACTGTGTATAAAGCGCTTGTGGTCAGGTTGTTTCTACTCTGTGTCAAGCGCTTGTGGTGAGGTAGTTTCTTATCTGTATAAAATGCTTGTGGTGAGGTAGTTTCCACTCTGTAAGAAGTGCTTGTGGTGAGGTAGTTTCAACTCTGTATGAAGCGCTTGTGGTGAGGCTGTTTCTACTCTGTATAAAGTGTTTGTGGTGATGTAGTTTCTACTCTGTATAAAGTGTTTGTGGTGATGTAGTTTCTACTCTGTATAAAGTGCTTGTGGTGAGGTAGTTTCTACTCTGTATAAAGCGCTTGTGGTGAGGTTGTTTCTACTCTGTATCAAGCGCTTGTGGTGAGATTGTTTCTTCTCTGAATAAAGCGCTTGTGGTGAAGTAGTTTCTACTCTGTATAAAGTGCTTATGTTGAGGTAGTTTCTACTCTGTATAAAGCGCTTGTGGTGAGGTAGTTTCTACTCTGAATAAAGCGCTTGTGGTGAGGTAGTTTCTACTCTGTATAAAGTGTTTGTGGTGATGTAGACTCTACTCTGTATAAAGTGTTTGTGGTGATGTAGTTTCTACTCTGTATAAAGTGCTTGTGGTGAGGTAGTTTCTACTCTGTATGAAGCGCTTGTGGTGAGGTTGTTTCTACTCTGTATCAAGCGCTTGTGGTGAGATTGTTTCTTCTCTGAATAAAGCGCTTGTGGTGAAGTAGTTTCTACTCTGTATAAAGTGCTTATGTTGAGGCAGTTTCTACTCTGTATAAAGCGCTTGTGGTGAGGTAGTTTCTACTCTGTATAAAGCGCTTGTGGTGAGGTAGTTTCTACTCTGTATAAAGCGCTTGCGGTGAGATAAGTTCTACTCTATTCACCACGAGCGCTTTATTCACAAGCGGTTTATACAGAGTAGAAACTACCTAACCACAAGAACTTTATACAAAGTTTCCATTGTGTATAAAGCGCTTGTGGTGAGGTTTTTTCTACTCTGTATAAAGCACTTGTGGTGAGGTAGTTTCTACTCTATATATTGATAATCTGGGGGTTGCCGACCAAAATCAAAAAAATCATCAAAAAATCAAAAAATCATCAAAAAACCATAAAATCATCAAAATTGTAGAATTGACCATAACATGGTCAATATCTGTCAAAAACATCAAAAAAACAATCAAAAACATCAAATCATCAAAATTGTGGACTAAAAATCACCAATATTCTGAACCAAAACCCCATAACATGGTCAATATCTGTCAAAAAACCATAACCTACCTATCCATGGACTGGCTTCGCCCGCCAGGTTGACAAAATACATAGCCCACCTGTCCATGGCTCAAAATATATATATATTTCTAGACCAAAATATATATATAGCTTGGCTTCGCCCGCCATGGCTTCGCCCGCCATGGCTTCGCCATGGTCGCCCACCATAGCTTCACCATGGTCCCCCACACAAAGACTAACGATGCTCAACGTATCGTCTTACCAGCAGGTCGCCAGCGTTTTATCGTGGTCCCACACATATAACGCCTAGAATGCAGCGAGGCTTCTGGCCCACCGGTGACTTCGTCCGCCATGGCTTTACCATGATCATCTCGCTATACCTACAGCCCATTGGAGCACAGGGAATTGAAGGGGTCACCCGTCATGGCTTCGCCATGGTGTAGCTGGTCCAACCGCCATCTCACTATAACTACAATATGTATTTTGGAGGTTTTGAACCATTATTTCTTTATGATAAAAATGCATTAAAGAAAATATATATATAAAGAAATAATGACGACTGTTTTAGAAAAATTAATACACCTATTTGAAACAGGTGTAATAGATAGTCAAACACTATCGGTTGGTATAAATGCATTAAAAGAAGTTCCAAAGGAAACTTCAAAAGAGGTTATTCAACCAGTTGAGTCCAAAGTGTTGGAAAGTGTAAGACGTGTAAAACCAATTCCAGCACCACGAGTTAAATCAAGAATTCCAATCCCAGCTCCAAGAGTTAAACCAATCCCAGCTCCAAGAGTTAAACCAATCCCAGCTCCAAGAGTTAAACCAATCCCGGAACCAAGAGTTAAACCAATCCCAGCTCCAAAAATGAGTACGGAAAACATTAACTACATTTTACAATTACACCGGGAAGGAAGAATTAATGATGATCAGCTTAGAACGGGGCTAGATGTTTTTCCAAAGGAAACTCCAGAGGTTAAATCTCAAACATTAGAAAATTTACATAAGAGACGACCTAACAAAAAACAACGTAAACGAGAAAAGCAGAAATATGATAAACATTATGCTAAATTACGAGAGAATGTTATAAATGAATTGAAAGAGCTTAATGATAGAAATTTGAAAGAGCTTAATGATGGAAAATCTAAAGCAGAATTAAAACTGGTTGACAAACCAATGTGTGGTTATTTCAAAGCATAAAAGATGTCTGTTGAGCTATACAAAGACCCTCAAGAACTATTACATGATAAGAAACCCATTATTACAGAACAAATCAACAAAGAACTGACAAAGATGAATGGATTAAAGTTTCAATTAAGTCTCACTGTAGATCTCTTCAAAGATAATGGTGCTACCAAAACATACATTACAGCAAGATTACACAGCAACCAATATGCAATTTTAAACTCTGAAAAAATAAATGAGTTTTACGATGAAGCATCCGCAAACATACCACAGAGCTTGGAAAGATTTACAAAGACAGCATCAGGATTTGAAATTGACCACTGTGTTAATCTTTACTTAAATTTTGCAAAGTACGAGCCGTTAAAAGGTTCTTCATATATTCCTTTGCATAAAGCAGTAGCTGATAAGAAAGCGATTATCAATGTAAAAAATAATGATGATCAATGTTTGTTCCATGCAATAAATTCTGCTTTAAATCCAGCCGCAGATCACACCGACAGGTTGTCAAAATAGCCTAGTATAGAGTTCTTAAAGAAAAAGGGCATTGACTTTCCTACACCAATTTCTCAAATTTCCAAAGTAGAAAAACAAAACAATCTTGCTATTAATGTTTACGGGTACACCACACCAGAGAACAGTAAAAAAGTAAATGTTTTCCCGTATAAAATATCAGAACAACCAAAAGATATTGAGCGAATTAATCTGCTTTTAATATCTGAAGACGTTGAGGTTGAAGAAGAATCAGAGAATGATCCAAATAATGAAGAAGGGATCATAGATGACAACTATGACCCTGATGATCCAAATAATGAAGAAGGAATCATAGATGACAACTATGACCCTGATGATTCAAATAATGAAGAAGGAATCATAGATGACAACTATGACCCTGATGATCCAAATAATGAAGAAGGAATCATAGATGACAACTATGACCCTGATGATCATCCCGACAAACCAACAACAACAAAAATAACAAAATATCACTATTGTTGGATTAAAAATCTGAATAGACTACTCTCTGACCAAAACAAACATAAAGGTCAAACTTACTTCTGTGATCGTTGCCTTCATGGATTTTCTGGAAAAGGACTACTTACCAAACACAGAGAAGACTGTGAAGGTATCAACAAAAGTTCTTGCAGAATAGAAATGCCGCAAGAAGGTCACATACAATTTAAAAATCATCAAAATCAGATGCATGTGCCTTATGCAATATATGCTGATTTTGAGAGTACAATCCAGCCGCAATCGACTAAATTTGGAAAAAAATCTGAAATTCAAAATGTACACGAAGCTTGCGGGTTTCGATACCAGGTTGTCAGATATGATGGTAAAGCTGAAGAACATGTTATTTACAGAGGTGAAGATGTTGTTGAAAAGTTTTTAAATCACTTAGAATGTGAGAAGAAGAGCATTAATAACAGATTTGATCACCCAAAACCCTTAATTATGACGCGGCAAAATGAGAAAGATCATAAAAAAGCAACACACTGTTGAATATGTGAGAATGAAATTGGAAGCGGTAAAGTAAGAGACCACTGTCATTTAACAGGTGAATACAGAGGCGCAGCACATAAAGACTGTAACCTGAAACTGAAAATAAAACCAGGTAAAACAACCATCCCTGTTGTATTTCATAACCTCAAAGGATATGATAGCCATCTCATCATGCAAAAAATACATAAAATGACAGGTGGTATTACATGCATCCCAAACAACGCTGAAAAGTATATTTCATTTAGTGTTGGACAACTTAGATTCTTGGATAGCTTTCAGTTTATGGCATCTTCCTTAGAAAGGCTGGTTGATGCAACAGACAAATCTGATTTCAAACTCACCAAAAAAACTTTTACAGATAAAACTGATCTACTTTTACGAAAAGGGGTTTATCCATACGAATATATGGACAGTGTGGAAAGATTTGAGGAAACGCAATTACCACCTATAGAAAAGTTTTACAGTAGTCTCTCAGATGAAAGTATAAGTCCCGAAGATTACGAGCATGCTCAAAAAATATGGAAAGAGTTTAACTGTAAAACTCTTGGAGACTATCATGATTTATATCTAAAAACGGATGTAACTTTGTTGGCTGATGTATTCCAAACTTTCAGAAAAACATGCATGAAGGCATATAAACTCGATCCCTTGCATTACTACACAGCACCTGGATTATCTTGGGATGCTTTACTTAAACATTCTAAAATAGATTTAGAACTTTTGACGGACATTGACCAGCACTTGTTTGTAGAAAAAGGTATGCGTGGTGGAATTAGTAAGGTATCAAAACGATATGCCAAAGCAAACAATCCACACGTAGCTGATTATAACCCTAACGAGGAAAACAACTTTTTAATGTATTATGATGCAAATAATCTTTATGGGTGGTCAATGAGTCAGCCACTTCCATATTCTGGCTTTAACTGGGTGGAAACAGAAACGTTGCCAAAGCCAACAGAAGGAAAAGGATATTTTCTAGATGTGGATTTGGAATATCCAAAAGAACTCCATGAATCTCACAATGATTATCCACTTGCACCGGAAACATTAGCAGTGAAAAAAGTATGGTTATCTGAATACCAGACAGATCTGTTAGAAAATAACGTTATGACAGAACAACTAGTCCCCAATATTATGGACAAAGAAAAATATGTGTTACATTACAAACATTTAGAGTTGTATTTATCATTAGGCATGAAATTAACAAAAATCCACAGAGTATTAGAATTCAATGAAAAACCATGGATGGCATCATACATAAACCTAAACACAGAACTTTGGAAAAAAGCTAAATCAACCTTTGAAAAAGATTTTTACAAACTTATGAACAACTCTGTGTTTGGCAAAACAATGGAAAATATACGCAAGCGAACTGATATAAAACTAGTCAAAACTGACGGCTCTGAAAATGAAAAGATAAGAAGATTAATAGCTAAACCCAACTTTAACAGGCGGATAACATTTTCAGATGAATTGTCGGCATTACATGTACACAAAACGAAATTAACATTAAACAAACCAATTTATGTTGGGATGGCAGTCTTGGATTTATCAAAGTACATGATGTATGACTGGTACTATAATACCCTGAAGAAAAGGTACGGAGATGGCTGTACTTTATTATACACAGACACTGACAGCCTACTGGTAGACATCAAAACGGAAGACGCATATAAAGACATGGTTGAAATGAAAGATGAGTATGATCTAAGTGATTATCCTCAAAATCACCCAATGCACGATGATACAAACAAAAAAGTATTAGGTAAAATGAAAGATGAATGTGCTGGTGTTCCTATAGTTGAGTATATTGGATTAAGACCCAAGCTATATTCTATTTTGAGAGCGGATGAGCAGATTATTAGGAAGCAAAGGGAGTAAAAAAATATGTAATCCAAAAACATATCAACTTTGAGAACTACAAGGATGCATTGTTTAAGAAGAAAAAATACATCCATGAAATGAATATGATACGATCGAAAAAGCATCAAATATATGGCATAACAGTAAACAAAGTAACACTGTCACCATTTTACACTAAAAGATACATTCGAGAAGATGGAATTACAACTGATGCATATGGGTTTTATCAAAACTTATGAATTTTGGTATCAGCAGGAACAATAAGTAATTCTTCTTTGACAAAGCCTCTTTGAGGCGCTGGTGCTTTTAAATAATAAACTCTTATGCCTTGCATCACCATATAACTATCAATCTTGTGAATATCTACACTCCACATTGGATCAGTTGCTCTGCGTCTTCCACCTTCTTGTTCCCCGGGTTGATATAAATATCTTACACTTGCATTCATACAGATAGGATCACCTTTTAATAGTTTTGTTTCAATAGGAGGGGGCTTTTTTGTCTCCACATTTATGGCTTTAACAATTTCTGGTAATCTCTTTACCCACTCTCTGTTGCGTTTTTGCGAATCCATTTCCTTAGCATACTGATAACCAAACAATCTTTCAGCTAATGTTCTGTTAAATCTTTCCACTATAGCTTGATCTCTGTGTATCTCTGTTCTGCCCCGTCTGATATTTACATTGTGTTTGACCATCAACTGTGATACTGCACCCATGAATTCTCTGTCTGGATCCACTTGTAATAACTTTGGATATTTTACATGCCGACTGTATATATTTTCAAATGCTTTGGCAACTTCTTTGCTATCCTTGGAAGTCAGCGGCTCTGCTTCTTTGTATCTACTCGCAATATCAACCACAGTTAACGCATATTTATATGTCTTGCGGCCACGGCCAAAGCCAAAAGTGTCATGCGGCAGAAATAACAAATCAGCTTGATGCACTCCATTCTTAACAGAAACATCAAACCTGGGTCTTATTATTTTCTTTGGTGCGGGTAAATAAATCTGCCACACAGCTTGTTTCTTTAAAAATTCTAAGGCCTGTTTCTTACTGACACCAGCCTCTTTTGCTAATTTTTTAACTGCTGTGTAACCTCTCCAAAATCCTTGTGGACTGTAATAAATCTTTTCCATTTTAAAAGTATTAAGAAAATATATATAAAAAATGGAAACTGCACAATTTAATGAACTGCTCTTAGAGCAATATAATAGCACAAAGACATTTGGAAAACAATGCTATCAACAATACTATTAACAATTTTTGAAAATGGGTTAAGAAAATATATATACTAAATAAAATAATGGACACTGCACGATTTGATGAACTGCTTCAAGCGCAAGCGCAAAAATCAGAAAATAGCACAAAGAAATGGACCGACTTGGAATTGAATAAAATATACGCTATTACGGATACAAAAATAGTGAAAACTCAATATGGTCCATCCATGATATTAACATTATCAGACAACAGTGAGGTATGGGCGCCTGGTCATCTCAAAGATAAAATAGAGAAGGCAAGTGTAGAACCACCATATTATGTGCGACCACTTGGATTGTAACCATGTATAAACAAAAAAATAACAAGTATCATGCATTTGACTTAGTCATTCTGGAAAGTGGAGAACCGAAAAAGAAAAAGAAAAAGAGCCACGCCAAGACAGAGAAAAAGAGTCACGCCAAGACAGAGAAAAAGAGTCACGCTAAGACAGTATCCGAGTCTGAGAGCGAGGCTGAAAGTGAGTCTGAGAGCGAACCTACCACCAACCATGTCTCTGAGAGCGAGTCTGAGGAAGATAGCGATTCTGAACCTGAAGTCGTGGTTAAACCAAAAAAGGACGTGGTCGTAAAAAGAAGAAAGTGAAATAACGAAGATGAGACCGCCGCAGCTTAGACCTGACAAAGTAAACATACTTTGAGTTTAAAACTATTTTTTATAGTTTTAAACTATAAACTCAATTTGTACGCTACAAATCCAGTTGCAGCCATGCCCACCACAATAAACGTAATTTCTCTATTCTGTTGATCTGGAGATGGTGTATAAAAATCACTCAACTTGGGCTCCGGTTCCAAAAGCAAATGTTTGCCAGTTATGTAATAATACTGTTTCATAGCCTGGTCTACATCATCAAAAGTCTGCCCTGCATGATGCTCTTTTTGCAGTTGCTTGTTAATAAAATCTAATCTCTCTGTTCTTTTTTTATTCCACGCCGCTTGTGCTGCTTCCAATTGTTCTACGGCTTTGTCATGCCTTTGTCTTTCCTCATCTGAATGACTTCCCATTTTTGAAAAGAAATAATTTGAACCGCTAAATGCTAATGCGTTTGTTAATGCGCCACCGATCATCATTGCTACTGCGCTTGCCATTTTCTTTTCATAATATCCGCAGGAATAATACCTTGCTTGATCAACATATCCTTTGTAGCCATTGCTAACATTATATCCACAGACAGCATCATAACATCTGCCATATTTAAATCCACTTTAGGGGCTGGTCTTTTTAGTACTTTTCTGCCAATCTCAGAATATCCAATAGTTAAAAGTGTTTCTACTCCAGCGTGATACATCATATTTACAATTTGTTTTACGTCAATACTTGCTGCCATTTCTTTTAATATGAAATAAAAATAATTAAAAATCAAACGGGTCTTTTGGTGTAACATGAACAGGTTGCACAGCTACAGGTGGTGCTACCGATTTCTTGTTATAAATATACAAACCCAAACCAGCAAAGCCTACTAATAAAATCGGTGGAATATAATTTTTGTATACATTTATTTTGATTTTTTCTGGTTCCTCTTCACCTCTTGGTACTTTTGTTATCTGTCCTGCATCTTGTGCATCCTGTGCATCTTGAAGCAAACGCTTTGCCTTCCTTGCTGCTGCTCCTTTTTTCCCAGCTTTTAATCGTTTTGGATTTTGTTGTTTAACAGATTGTGTATCAACTTCACTCTCTTGGTTCTCCACTTGGTTCTTCATTTTTATTATCGACATTTTTATTTTTATTAAAATCAATATGTCGAACAGTTGTCAGCATTGCTGTAAATGGCGCTAAGTACATTCCATACTTGTAATACAACTCACAACACGCACTTGTTAAAGCATGTTTAATAAATGGGTCTTCCTCCAAATCTTCTGTCAGTTTTGGTGGATTGGTTATATTAAAATATTTTGATACTCCCATCACATACAACTTAATAAAATAATTGCCTAAAGTCTTGGCCATGCTTGCCCCAAGTCTTGCTTCATATCTACAGTAAAGTTTATTAATTTCATCTGGGGGCATGCTATCTATAGTCGTGAGTTGTATGTCTTTACCCAAATATTGACGACTACCGCCGCCTATGGCTGATAATCTTTCTTTTTTTGTTTCTTGTTGATTTGATTCATCTGTGAAACGTTCCGTGGAATCTTCCAGTATGATACCTTGTAATAGTTCTTCCGCATTCATTTTTATAGTAGTCATTTTATTTTTTATTTTGGAATAAACATAAAATACGAAACAACCAGCTGCGATATTCACCACACAACTAGTAATGGTTAGTATTGTTAATAGCATTGTTATTAACAATGCTATTTTTTTTTATTAGCATTACTCATTTGCTGTTAGCATTGCTATTAGCATTACTCATTTGCTGTTAGCATTACTCATTTTGCTATTAGCATTGCTATTAGCATTACTCATTTGCTATGAGTAATGCTGTTAGCATTACTCATTTGCTGTTAGCATTACTAATTTGCTGTTAGCATTAGTCATTTTGCTATTAGCATTGCTATTAGCATTACTCATTTGCTATGAGTAATGCTGTTAGCATTACTCATTTGCTGTTAGCATTACTCATTTGCTGTTAGCATTGCTATTAGCATTACTCATTTGCTATGAGTAATGCTATTCAACCCAATAACCAGTGGGTTGGTCAGTCCTCAAAATTAACTTGGAATATTTAGTCTTTGCTAAAGCTTTTCTTATTCTGGTTCTCTCTTCCAGCGTTGGAATAACATCATTTTCTCTCAAACAATTTTCATAACTATCTCTGTCCTTGGTGTAAAACATACACAACCATTTTGCTTGCTCCCGCAAATCTTTCAATACAGAATTATATCTCTGTGAAATGACCCATACTGATTGTTTGGCTTGAGAATGGAGAATGCCAACTCTGATAACATATCTTTTTTCTTTGTTAATTCTTTTGTGGCGGAGCAATCATCAATGATGTATAATGTGGGCTTGCCAGCATATTGTTTGAAAAATAAACGCAACAGTTCTTGTAGCATTTCTTTGTCGTTGCTCACGGGATTGACAATTATTTATTTTTTATCTCTCGGGTTTCTCACATCTCCTATCCAGGGTCTATTTTTATAAGCCTCGTTCCACTCTATGGTTGGACACAATATAATTATATGTTCAAAAACTCCAACATACTCTTGTTCAAGTATGTCAAGAACAAACTCTGTTTTGCCGCAGCCTGTCTGACCACAGATAATGGCACTGTGTGGATATTTAGGATATTTAGTATCGTACTTCCTTGAATCTTCCATCTTGGAAATTGATTTGCGCATCTTGTATTATATATAGATAAATATTTAAAAGTTGATCTGCATCTACTTTTTTATTTATGAGTATCGTTATGCCTTCACTGCCGTTTTCTATTCTTCTTCCACTGCCGTGTAATAAATTGTCATCACATGTTCTAAGGTCAAGCCACAAAGCATATGCTTTTGTTAGATAGGTCTCAAGAGAAACATGGGTAAAGTATAAGTCCCTCGCTACTACGTCCGTCTCTTTGTTTCTTTTTGAGGTTAAGGCAAAATATTTGTTGATTTCATCCCAATGCTGGTATGCCCTCATGCCCTGACTATACAACTGATTTGGCACGCCCTCTATTGTCATTTCAACTTTTTCAATCATTGGGTTGTAAAAGGATTCCGTGTCTGTTCTTTCTGGGTCTTCAAACAGCATTAGAATACCTTTCATGCTCCGTGCTGGTAGATTAATGTTGATGTTCCAAAGGGTATCAGATTTGTTTGCTATTATTTTTCTGTGTCGCAAGATACGATCATACATAAATGACATCTTACCATTGGTTTGCTGTCTTATTTGTCTGGCTAATTCAACATCACTAACCATATCAAATTCCAAGCAGATATTTTTTTATTACATAAGATGTATCAGCATCACTGCTTTTGATAACTTTGTTATAATCGTTAAACGTTAATTCATATTCTAACCTATCACCAAGCCCCGCTTGATAAAACGGCATATGACTTTCTAACATTTCAAAGTCCAGTGGAATACAAAATCTATTTCCATAAGCTGCTGCTACAGCTTCATCTCCGGTGTCTGAGGAAGCATCTCCCGCGCCAACTCTATGTTTTAGCATGTTTGCTTTACCCACACCTTGGTAAGCTATGTTTATTCGTTCGGTAGGGCTTTTCCATAAATCTACATAACTGTGATATATATAACTGTCATCTATTGACATGACTTCGTTGCCACTTATTCTGATTGTCATTTTTTTCACAATTGCTCTGTACAGTAGCGTTGACGTCTCTGCTTTTAAGTTCTATTTCAAAGGCAAGACGAGCAGTACGTGGAACTATCACATCATTAGTACTTAGATTGGGAAATCTCACAAGCAGTTGCTGGTTTTGGTCTATCGTTGAAGGGTTGTTAGTAATAACTACACTTGTGCAGATGCCCTTGGCACCATGAGGTTCTCTTAGTTTTCTATGAGGATTGAGCTTACTTCCGTAAGCTGACATGTATATATTTTTTTTTAAATTAAATAAAATAAACAATGGCTGAGTTTGACAATCCTACGTTTGATCCAGATGCTTATGTAGATGAATTACTTGATGAAGAATTTATACAACCTGGCTTAGAATTCCAGAGACAAATTGTAAATGAAAATAATCATATTAATCAGCTTCAAGGGGAAGATAAAATAAAAGAACAGCTCACACAAAAAAAGTGGTTAGTAGATCAATTTTTTACTGAAGTTAATGCTGAGATCAGCGGAATTGATTATAAAGATGATTTTAGAGTGGCTGAGGACAAAATCGGTAGAACAATGTTATATGCAGTTCGGTTGGGGAAGGATGACGTCCCACTTACCTATTATAGGGGAAATAATCCAAACGAACCAATTAAGTTTTATAAGCTGGACACTTTAGTTAAAAAACATGGTATTGACTTTGTGAAAAACACTTTAAAAATGTATGATTATTTAGTTCCACGTGAAAGACTTGCTCGGGGTAAGGCGGAATTAGCATCCTTGGCAAAAACAAGAGATACCATCGCTGCAGAAAATATACCATTGCAAACTTTTTCAACAACTGAAGATGTACAATATACAGTAGATGCTGTAAATATTGAAACTTATTCTAAAACTGCTGTTCAACCAGAAGATCTAACACTGCGAGAGATACGAGGTTTAGATAAGAGATTGCAAAGCTTCCGTGGAGAACTTACTAATAATCTCTCAAAGCTCACTGAGCTTGATAAAGATATAGCAAAAGAAAAACAAAAAAAAAAACAAGTGAGCACCCCCGGGCAGGAGGATGAGTTTCAACAAGAGCGCCTACGTGACAGAATAAAAAACTTAGAAGATGAAAAAAGTGCACGACTTGAAGCGGCGAGTGAAAACAAAGAAGCATTACGCAGTCAAATAAACAGGATAAAAGAAACTATAAATAAGGTGTTAAAAGAAGACACAACATTGGGTGAGAGAATCAAAACCTTGTTTAGGGAGCAAGGTATTACTATGGTTAGTATTTTGACTGCCTTTGGTATGATTATTGGGGTATTAGTTGAGGCCATTATTCCCACATCAAGTGCTGCTCCAACTCCAAAACCTGATTCATCAAGTGCCAAGGATTGGATAAAAAAAACCACTAAGTAATCTTGGTAAACTTCTTGCCAACCTAGCTGGTAAAGCTGCAGCAGCTTTACCAGGAGTTATTGGTGCAATAGTTTCATGGCTTTTATCTGCAACAGGTAATGTTATTAATTGGCTTGCTAACAATCTATGGGCTTTGCTTGCTGCCGCTGTTGGGTTGCTATATGTGGCAGCCAAAGAGTGGTTTAGTAAATCTCGTAGATAAGTAATGCAGCAAGACCTATTACTATAGTACCAGCAATTATGGTTGTTTTGTTATCTTCGTGTTCAATCGCTATTTTTTGTATTTCTGGTGGGTCCACAGTTTTATGTATTGATTTATCAGAATGTTCCGGTAAAAATTTCTTTGTTGTGGTGCCTTGAAAAGGTTGAATACTTTTTGGTGGTACTGGTTTTACATTTACATCATTATTTAATCCTAATGCTTGTGCATCGGTTGCTATTACAATTTCATTATTGTAGTCCTGTATTGTTCCAATTCTCAATTCCATGTCACCCGGAGACATGTACAATCCACTTCCATAGACAAAATTTACTTTACTTCTTGCATATTTTAGGGTGTTTTCATATCTTGAAATTTGACTGGGCAAGTCAATGGGGCTGTTTATTGCGTCCTCTACATTTGCTAGAAATTGTTTCTGTGCATCAAATGCCGTTCCAGTTCCAAGTATATATGTTTTTGTTTGGGATTGCGAGCCAAGGATTGTCCAGCAGTATGTTCTTATGCTGTCATTGATGCGTTCTACCCCAGCTCTTGTAAATCCAGATGAACAATCTAGTATAAAAGTAGACCAGCTGCTGTCAGCTTCAGATCCTTGGGCAATGTAATCAATGTGATATGTTTTATCACTCTCATAGACTGTAAAACTCATCGTTTTGTTGTCGTATACAGTATTTACCAAAGGATGATAACCAATATGTGTCCAGTAATTATAAATTGTTCCTAGACCATCATTATAGCTTTGTTTCTGTCTCCAGTCTGAATATAAGTCAACGTCAAACTCCTTGCATATTCTTTCGTACGCGTTTTGGTTATATGTGTTATTAAACGCATTCCAATTTGAGTCTTGTGGCATTGCTACACTCATCTCAAATAATATTCTTCTGACTTGGTAGTAGACATGAAATCGAAATAACGAACCCACCAAGGCATCAGCTTTTAGATGGTTGTTAAAATCAATACCACATCCAGTTGTCGCGCACAAATGGCAAAATTCAACTGGTTCTGCCAAAATAACATCCAATCTGTTCCCCAGCGTTGGACTATAGCATCTGATTTGACGTATGGGAGTTTGTATTTTTTCAAAGACATTGGGAAATGATGCTTTAAAGTCTTTACCGTTGGATGTAATGACTATGTTTTGATTTATTATATCTATCACTTTCTTGCTGAAAGTACTTAAATAGTGAGCATCCGGGTTATATTTAAATTCTTTAGAAATCATTTTTATTTATATATATTAAAAAAAAAATGTTTCATACAATTTCAAACATAGACAACTCTATTAACTTACAACAGTATGTCGATAATAGAAATGGAGATAAGCGCGTTGGATTGAAAAGTTTTACATACACTATCGGTTGGTTTAATGTTGATCAAGAAGTCATAAAGACAAAAAAAACAGATAAAACGCAACATATATCAGGCGGACTCTATAACTTTCAAGACTTGGTAGAAAGGTTTAAATTGCTAAATAAAGATATTATCCTAGAGATTTATACGCAAAATGCTACAGCAGTTTTAGATACGCCAATAGAGACACGAATGTCAACCCGTCTTTCAAATATGCTGGGATTCAAGGACAGAAGATGGATAAAAGGTGTTCGTATGGGAGATTGTCCAATTGATTTAGCTCCTTATAAACAGCTCTATGTTCATCTGGAACAAATTAATACAAGTGGTAATTATTTCAATGGTAAGCCAAGCACTGTTATAGGGGTTGTACCTGTAGTAAATAAGCAGTATGGAGATATTGTATATACACATTTTTATCCTGAATATCACTGTCTTATGAATGGTGCAATTTCTGAATTAAAAATAGAAGTCAGAGATGAGTATGGCAACAAGATAGATAATCACGGCTTACCCATGAGTTGTGTTTTAGAAATTATTTAAAAAATTATATTTTTATAAAAAAAAAACAATGAGTATATTTGGGCCTAAAAAAACAGAAGACTTAGAGGCTTTGATAAATGATGTTCAAAATTTATATAGGCGAATTGTGCCTTTTGTTGACCAGTTTAATCATTTAAAAAATAGAGTTGATAATCTTAAATATGGGATTATAACACTATGTGCGGAGGCTAAGGGTCCTATTGCAATGAATAGAGTACTCTCATTTGGTAACGGTGGAGCAGAAACAAATGTGGGGTATGTAATGACACGAGTGGTCGGATTATGGGAATAGGTTTAGCAAGTGACCGATTAGTTGGTGACGTAACTGTCATAGTTTCTGTCGATGGTGTTGAACAACCCAATTATGGTATAACGCTTCACACCACCCCACGCAAACACGATAACTTTGATAGTCCTTTAGAGATTTATGCTGGTTCTGTTGTCAACTTTGTATGCAAGGTTGCTAACGCTACCGCTGTAAATACGGTGGTGTCATTATTAATTGAATTAATTTAATTTTTCTTATTAAAAAAATGAAGCAACCGACAGCACCAAATTTATATCCGGAGTTGTCAGAGGACGTACAGAATTATAGATAACAAAAAAATTCAGAGATTGAACAAAAGTTAATTACAGAGCGAGACACACGCAAGTCTCTTTATAAAAAATATAAACGTGGTATTAATATCACGGATGGAATTGACACTACCTTAATATCTGCAGGTGTTATTATGGCTGGGATTGGATTTGTTGTTCCAGTTTTGTTACCTTTAGAAATAGCAGCAATACTATGTGGAGCTACAGGTGTTTGTATTAATTTCATCAGACGCAAGCTTAATGTAAAAGCTCAAAAACATCATAAAATAAAAACTTTGGCAGAGTCTAAGTTGAATAGTATAAAGCAGTTAATATCAAAAGCATTGAGTGATGCACAGATATCTGAGCAAGAGTTTAAGTTGATTTTGGATGAACTGGAGAGATACTGTAATTTAAAACAACAAAAGACACTTGAAATTAGCGAAGTTCAAAAAAAAAAAACTAGTGGAGCAGGGAAGAAAGGAAGCAATGGCAACCTTACAAAAAAGTCTAAAAAGTGTGTGATAAATTGTTTTAGTAATGTGTATGAGTATGATCCACCACCTTTGTATTCAACATAGCCCACCGGTCATCTCACTATAATGTATTAAGGAAATATATAATACAAAGAAATAATGGAAATCAATTATCAAAGAGAAATCAATGTTTGCAAATTTCTTAAAATTGGATTACACAATCCATGTAAAAATAAGACTACAAAAGATTCTAATTATTGCAGTTTGCATAAGTATCTATTAAAAAGTCATGTATTGCCATGCTCAATATGTAAAAAAGGTACAAGAGCAAAAAATAAAATTTGTGCTGATTGTGGTGGAGTTTCAGTCAGAATAGTGGATAAATTTATTGGAAATTTAAATTATAATGCTGAGTGCTTAAAATGTAGACGTATTCAGGTTTAATCACATTATGGCGGGTGGACCAGCTACACCATGGCGAAGCCATGACGGGTGACCCCTTCAATTCCCTGTGCTCCAATGGGCTGTAGGTATAGCGAGATGATCATGGTAAAGCCATGGCGGACGAAGTCACCGGTGGGCCAGAAGCCTCGCTGCATTCTAGGCGTTATATGTGTGGGACCACGATAAAACGCTGGCGACCTGCTGGTAAGACGATACGTTGAGCATCGTTAGTCTTTGTGTGGGGGACCATGGTGAAGCTATAGTGGGCGACCATGGCGAAGCCATGGCGGGCGAAGCCAAGCTATATATATATATTTTGGTCTAGAAATATATATATATTTTGAGCTATGGACAGGTGGGCTATGTATTTTGTCAACCTGGCGGGCGAAGCCAGTCCATGGATAGGTAGGTTATGGTTTTTTGACAGATATTGACCATGTTATGGGGTTTTGGTTCAGAATTTTGGTGATTTTTAGTCCACAATTTTGATGATTTGATGTTTTTGATGTATTTTTTGATTTTTTTGACAGATATTGACCATAATATGGTCAATTCTACAATTTTGATGATTTTATGGTTTTTTGATGATTTTTTGATTTTTTGATGATTTTTTGATTTTGGTCGGCAACCCCCAGATTATCAATATATACTCTGTATGAAGTTCTTGTGGTGAGGTAGTTTCTACTCTGTATAAAATGCTTGTGGTGAGGTAGTTTCTACTCTGTATAAAGCGCTTGTGGTGAAGTAGTTTCTACTCTGTATAAAGTGCTTGTGGTGAGGTAGTTTATACTCTGTATAAAGCGTTTGCTTTGAGGAAGTTTCTACTCTGTATAAAGTTCTTGTGGTGAGGTAATTTCTACTCTGTATAAAGTGCTTGTGCTGAGGTAGTTTCTACTCTGCATAAAACGCTTGTGGGGAGATAGTTTCTACTCTGTATAAACCGCTTGTGGTCAGATAGCTTCTACTCTTTATAAAATGCTTGTGGTGGGGTAGTTTCTACTCTTTATAAAATGTTAGTGGTGAGGTAGTTTCTACATTGTATATGGTGAGATAGTTTCTACTATGTATAAACCGCTTGTGGTGAGATAGCTTCTACTCTGTATACAGTGCTTGTGGTGAGAAAGTTTCCATTGTGTATAAAGCGCTTGTGGTGAGGTATTTTCTACTCTGTATAAAGCACTTGTGGTGAGGTAGTTTCTACTCTGTATGAAGTTCTTGTGGTGAGGTAGTTTCTACTCTGTATAAAATGCTTGTGGTGAGGTAGTTTCTACTCTGTATAAAGCGCTTGTGGTGAAGTAGTTTCTACTCTGTATCAAGTGCTTGTGGTGATAGTTTCTACTGTGTATTAGGCGTTTGTGGTAATGAAGTTTCTCCTCTGTATAAAGTTCTTGTGGTGAGGTATTTTCTACTCTGTATAAAGTGCGTGTGGTGAGGTAGTTTCTACTCTGTATAAAACGCTTGTGGAAAGGTAGTTTCTACTCTGTATAAACCGATTGTGTTGATGTAGTTTCTGCTCTGTATAAAGTGCTTGTGGTGAGAAAGTTTCCACTGTGTATAAAGCGCTTGTGGTGAGGTTGTTTCTACTCTGTATAAAGTGCTTGTGGTGAGGTAGTTTCTACTCTGTATAAAACGCTTGTGGTGAGGTAGTTTCTACTCTGTATAAAGCGCTTGTGGTGAATTAGTTTCTACTCTGTATAAAGCGCCTGCGGTGAGTTAGTTTTTACTCTGTATAAAGTGCTTGTGTTGAGGTAGTTTCTACTCTGTATAAAGCGTTTGTGGTGAGGTAGTTTCTACTCTGTATAAAGTGCTTGTGGTGAGGTAGTTGCTACTCTGTATAAAGCGTTTGCGTTGAGGAAGTTACTACTCTGTATAAAGTTCTTGTGGTGAGGTAATTTCTACTCTGTATAAAGTGCTTGTGCTGAGGTAGTTTCTACTCTGTATAAAACGCTTGTGGGGAGATAGTTTCTACTCTGTATAAACCGCTTGTGGTCAGATAGCTTCTACTCTGTATAAAGTGCTTGTGGTGAGAAAGTTTCCATTGTGTATAAAGCGCTCGTGGTGAGGTTGTTTCTACTCTGTATAAAGTGCTTGTGGTGAGGTAGTTTCTACTCTTTATAAAATGTTAGTGGTGAGGTAGTTTCTACTCTGTATAAAACGCTTGTGGGGAGGTAGTTTCTACTCTGTATAAACCACTTGTGGTGATGTAGTTTCTACTCTGTATGAAGTGTTTGTGGTGACGAAGTTTCCACTGTGTATAAAGCGCTTGTGGTGAGGTTGTTTCTACTCTGTATAAAGTGCTTGTTGTGAGGTAGTTTCTACTCTGTATAAAATGCTTGTGGTGACCCAACAGTACTTGTGGTGAGGTGGTTTTTACTCTGTATCAAGTTCTTGTGGTGAGCTAGTTTCTACTCTGTATAAAGTGCTCGTGGTGAGGTAGTTTCTACTCTGTATAAAACGCTTGTGGTGACGTAGTTTTTACTCTGTATAAAGCGCTTGTGGTGAGGTAGTTTCTACTCTGTATAAAATGCTTGTGGTGAGGTAGTTTCTACTCTGTATAAAGCGCTTGTGGTGAGGTAGTTTCTGCTCTGTATAAAGTGCTTGTGGTGAGGTAGGTTGTACTCTGTATAAAGCACTTGTGGTTAGGTAGTATCTAGTCTGTATAAAGTTCTTATAATGAGGTTATTTCTACTCTGTATAAAGTTCTTGTGGTGAGGTAGTTTCTACTCTGTATAAAGTTCTTGTGTTGAGGTAGTATCTACTCTGTATAAATTTCTTATGGTGAGGTAGTTTCTGCTCTGTATAAAGTTCTTGTGGTTAGGTAGTTTCTACTCTGTAAAAACCGCTTGTGAATAAACTGCTCATGGTGATTTGTTTCTACTCTGTATAAAGTTCTTGTGGTGAGGTAGTTTCTACTCTGTATAAAGTTCTTGTGGTGAGGTAGTTTCTACTCGGTATAAACCGCTTGTGTATAAAGCGCTTGCGGTGAGTTAGTTTCTATTCTGTATAAAGTGCTTGTGGTGAGAAAGTTTCCACTGTGTATAAAGCGCTTGTGGTGAGGTTGTTTCTACTCTGTATAAAGTGCTTGTGGTGAGGTAGTTTCTACTCTGTATAAAACGCTTGTGGTGAGGTAGTTTCTACTCTGTATAAAGCGCTTGTGGTGAATTAGTTTCTACTCTGTATAAAGCGCCTGCTGTGAGTTAGTTTTTACTCTGTATAAAGTGCTTGTGTTGAGGTAGTTTCTACTCTGTATAAAGCGTTTGTGGTGAGGTAGTTTCTACTCTGTATAAAGTGCTTGTGGTGAGGTAGTTGCTACTCTGTATAAAGCGTTTGCGTTGAGGAAGTTTCTACTCTGTATAAAGTTCTTGTGGTGAGGTAATTTCTACTCTGTATAAAGTGCTTGTGCTGAGGTAGTTTCTACTCTGTATAAAACGCTTGTGGGGAGATAGTTTCTACTCTGTATAAACCGCTTGTGGTCAGATAGCTTCTACTCTGTATAAAGTGCTTGTGGTGAGAAAGTTTCCATTGTGTATAAAGCGCTCGTGGTGAGGTTGTTTCTACTCTGTATAAAGTGCTTGTGGTGAGGTAGTTTCTACTCTTTATAAAATGTTAGTGGTGAGGTAGTTTCTACTCTGTATAAAACGCTTGTGGGGAGGTAGTTTCTACTCTGTATAAACCACTTGTGGTGATGTAGTTTCTACTCTGTATGAAGTGTTTGTGGTGAAGAAGTTTCCACTGTGTATAAAGCGCTTGTGGTGAGGTTGTTTCTACTCTGTATAAAGTGCTTGTTGTGAGGTAGTTTCTACTCTGTATAAAATGCTTGTGGTGACCCAACAGTACTTGTGGTGAGGTGGTTTTTACTCTGTATCAAGTTCTTGTGGTGAGCTAGTTTCTACTCTGTATAAAGTGCTCGTGGTGAGGTAGTTTCTACTCTGTATAAAACGCTTGTGGTGACGTAGTTTTTACTCTGTATAAAGCGCTTGTGGTGAGGTAGTTTCTACTCTGTATAAAATGCTTGTGGTGAGGTAGTTTCTACTCTGTATAAAGCGCTTGTGGTGAGGTAGTTTCTGCTCTGTATAAAGTGCTTGTGGTGAGGTAGGTTGTACTCTGTATAAAGCACTTGTGGTTAGGTAGTATCTAGTCTGTATAAAGTTCTTATGGTGAGGTTATTTCTACTCTGTATAAAGTTCTTGTGGTGAGGTAATTTCTACTCTGTATAAAGTTCTTGTGTTGAGGTAGTATCTACTCTGTATAAATTTCTTATGGTGAGGTAGTTTCTGCTCTGTATAAAGTTCTTGTGGTTAGGTAGTTTCTACTCTGTATAAACCGCTTGTGAATAAAGTGCTCATGGTGATTTGTTTCTACTCTGTATAAAGTTCTTGTGGTGAGGTAGTTTCTACTCTGTATAAAGTTCTTGTGGTGAGGTAGTTTCTACTCGGTATAAACCGCTTGTGTATAAAGCGCTTGCGGTGAGTTAGTTTCTATTCTGTATAAAGTTCTTGTGGTGAGGTAGTTTCTACTCTGTATAAACCACTTGTGGTGAGGTAGTTTCTACTCTGTATAAAGTTCTTTTCGTGAGGTAGTTTCTACTCTGTAAGGAGCGCTTGTGATGAGGTAGTTTCCACTCTGTATAAAGTGCTTGTGGTGAGGTAGTTTGTACTCTGTATATGGAGCGCTTGTGGTGAGGTAGTTTCTACTCTGTATAAAGTTCTTCTGTTGAGGTATTTTTTACTCAGTATAAAGTTCTTATCGTGAGGTAGTTTCTACTCTGTATGGAGCGCTTGTGTTGAGGTAGTTTCTATTCTGTATAGAGGGCACTAAAGTTACTAAACGTTTGGATAAAATCAATACGATGCTTGGCAAAGCCTAGCATGATATAAGTGTATCTTTCTTGTTTAATAACTTCAATATTAACAGTCACAAATGTAAAATCCTTTATATAATGCATATGGTAGTATGTACTTCATAGTTATAAACTAGAGTACTTGTTTTGAGTTTAAGAAACTTTATAATAATGAAACACAATACACAAAATAAGACATTCTCTGTGTTGATATGATTTATTTCACAGAATGACCAAAAATATTCAAGATGACCCAACAGAAGTCTGATGCTTTTATATTCCTAGTTTGTTATGTTCATTTATACTGTTGATTTGATACAATTCAAGGGTCAACCAATAAGTAGTCAGATTTGGTTCAAACTAAGTTAAACATTCAAGTTGATTTCGAATCTGAAATACCATTGTAACCAATCAATCTTTGAAAATTTGACTTTTGTATGTGGCATGAAAACAGTGATTATAGTGATTTGGGTTGTGTTTCCTTGCAACTAAACAATGTCTACCAAGGTGCATGTTCATAAAAATTCCTTTTCGATGTCGTCATGTTGTCCGAATCATTTGATGAAGATATATCAAAGTTTAATTAAACAATTATGGAAGAGTACTGGTACAGTTAATGCGTTTTAAAGGGACTGGAGTCGATCTGAAAGAATAATGGGTGTCGATCCAAATACGAGTAAAACCATCAAAATGGATTTATTGTGCACATTCAATTTACTTATGCACTAAACTAGACCCCATAAAAGATTGATTTAATTATCGTTAATGAAAACTCGGCTAGTTTTCAGTGTGTAAATCATTAATATTAGATCATATGATGCTGTAAGGCTGCAATACATTTGTATTTTGAGATCTAACTACATTTTGACTTACTAATATGAGCAACTGCTAGCAATATGAACCTCATATGAATTGAATTGAATTAGGGTTTTAAGGCTCATCAAAAGGTTATATGGCACCTAAAAGGCATGAACATGCCAGGCTCATCTTCCATGTACATCGAGATAAAATATGGAAAATGGGCCTAGAACCGTCTCACCCTGAACTGCAGAGTTGCTGCAAATTCTATCGTAGAAACTCCATTTACGATGGAGCCACGTTATTGTTTTTCTGCCACTGCTCTTTTGATGCGAGCGAGATAGCACCTGAAACAATGCAGGGATCATGATGAAGACCTTTAATGAACATGAAAAAAAAATGATAAAATGAACATGAATTTGGGGGGATTCTACCCCTCTGCCTATCCCTCCAAAGGGATCTGCAGTGGCCCTATTCTTTGCCCCGTGACCAAACGGGGCCCCCGAGAACCACACGGGGACAAAAACCTCATATGAATTAATATTGATGATTTACCAACACAAATTCACGGAGAAGCCGTATTTTCCAATCCAAACATTTTTCATTAATAATTATTCAGCCGAACTCAATATGCAGATTAATGAATGCACGTGCATATTTCATATGAAACTGAAGCAAATTATGATAGTTTTCTTCTTGTATTTGTATTTACTCCTCTTATTGCCTCAAGTCCCTTTAATTTAAACAACTCAGGTCACTTATTGGATTACATCACAACTAGGGAATTTATACTGTCACTATATCCTCATATGGCAGTCTACATACACACCACCTACAATGTTTGGCAATCTAAAGGCCTCAACATTCATTCTGAATGAATCAGATAACAGTGTTCATACCAAACTCCCCACAGTGGTTACTTCCCCTTTCTGTTACAGTCCTGCAGTGGTTACTTCCCCCTTTTGTTACAGTAAACACTGCCACCACACACATTTATAGCTGAAATCCAGCTGTTTAATTTTTAGGTCAATATTTCAACTTGCTTCGTTCATAATATAGGAAAATAGAGTGAAAAACAGTATCTGGTTAAAAACATAATTTATTTATTCAAAAAAATCAATTTTATCGAATTTATCGGTTACTTAATCAATACAGAAGCTGTGCGTAAATTTAATAAAGAGATTACACACAAGCATAGACCTACATTCGTATTTAAATTTATGACCCGAGCCAAAACAGATTAAATGTTTTCATCTTCTCGAAGGTGATGATGTTATTGCCAATTGCCTGTTGGTTACGGCAAAAGTTTGCTGTACCAAGCATTACCTAGTTTTAGTGTATCGCCGTTTTTTGTAATCACATGGCCTCAGCTATCTTCACGTGATCTGTGTGGTGGCAGCGATTATTGGCTACAATATCACTGCGCGGAGGTTTTGTTCATACAAGTTTACATGTCAGTTGTAACAAATAATCATAGAACTAGGCTAGCGTTCAGTTTGGTGTGTAAGCCTAAAAATGTTGTACATAAAAGGCAAATCAATCTAGTAAACTCAAAATATATATTTTTTTGTATATAAGTTATAATTCCATTAACTTGTATTCCACACATAAGAACTGGAAAGTTTCCTGTAGCATTGGCTAAACTTCTTAATTCATTGTATTATAGATGGAAAAACATTTAGACTAGTGAACCAAAGTTTCAAGGTACACGCTTCATTTTTTTTTTTTTTTTTGCACATAACTTCAATATCTGCCAATCATAATTACAATATTACATTATCAATAAATATCTAAACCTATAGTAAAATACTTGCTGCCATTTTTTATGACCTTTATTCATTTGATTATTTTCCAGAAGGAGTCAAAATGATACTGGATTAATAAATCAAGGAGCTAAGTAACCAGCTGGCCCTGTTTTATTAAACATCTTACGATGTCTCAAATTTTAAAATCGTTCACTTTTTTCACCTAAGCATTCAATGTAGACAATTATGAGTGCACGTAGTGCAGAAATATCACATGTATAGGAAAATGAAATAAAATCACGTTTATTTGAAAAGTGTAATTGATAGTGAAGCATTTAAGAAATTGATTTACGATCAAAGTCGTTTCATAAAACGGGGCCCTGGATATCCCATTAAGATTTTTACACAAACAGCGCCACTATTCCTAAAATAATCTAAAATGAAATGGCTGGAGATGTATATATATTTCTGAGAAAAACTAATAGACAGCTGGCTGTCTTGTGTATAACCAGAGTTAAACCTATTCAGATCAGAGAAACTTAATACCAGTTTATAAACAAACTTATCCGATTCATTCAACTGTAAGTATGTTATCTTACACAGGAAAATATATCATCTGATCATAGTCTTACTGCAAACATTCAAGAAAAAATCACGATCTATGCATTTAGATACAATTTAACTATTAAAGGGACACATGACAATCTTGAAGTTTTTATCAAGCATTATAATTAGTGTCTCAATTTACTAATCCAGTTTCATTTTGACTTTAAAGGGACACATGGCAATCTTGAAGGTTTTATGAAGCATTAAATTTAGCGCCTCGATTCATTAATTCAGTATCATTTCGACTTCAAACCTGGTTGCATATAATGAAATAAAAAAGTATGTTTTCGCTTCTTCTTCTTATTCTAGCATAGGTTTAAATATATTATTGGTGCAATATTCTCAACAGTTACTAATATGCAAAAATAATTTGCTTTATACTATTCTTTGAATTAATATTAATGACTGAACAAATGCAAGTTATGTAGAAAAACTAACAAGACGCCAAGAGTTTTTAAAAAGTCAAGATTGCCAGGTGTCCCTTTAAACCTGCTTGCAAATAATTACATTAAATTCTGAGTTTCCATTTTTTATTCTCATTCTACCATCAGTTTAAATATATATTGGTGCAATACAACCAACAGCGGGCGTCCGTGGCCAAGTGTTTAAGAGTCTCTGACTTGAAATCACTTGCCCCTCACCACTGGTGGTTTGATCCCTCCTGAGCCTAGGAATCTTTATGTGAGAAAGCTATCCAGTTGGTTTGCAGAACGTCGGTAGTTCTACCCAGGTGCCAGCCAATGCATGAAAATTGCCTGGAGGGACTGGGGCCTTCCTCCACCAATGGAAGCTAGGAAAGTCGCC